>JAHWGI010000007.1:0-535000 GCA_029379305.1 Frankliniella fusca
AGTAGTAAGGTACCCCCATTCGGACATTTGGAACTTGACCCCCCATTCGGACATCCCCATTCGGACAGCCGCCATCTTGGGAGGGGGTAACCTAAACCTAAGTTGCCATCTTGGGAGGGCCTAACCTAACCCAAGTGAAAGGCACTAACCTAACCTAAGTGAAGGGGAGGGGTGTAACCTAACCTAAGTGAAAGGCACTAACCTAACCCAAGTGAAAGGGAGGGGCGTAACCTAACCCAACCTAAGTGAAAGGCACTAACCTAACCCAAGTGAAAGGCACTAACCTAACCTAAGTGAAAGGAAAGGCTAACCTAAGTGAAAGGGATGGCCTAAGTTCACTTCGAGGATGAAAGGGGCGTAACCTAAGAGGCCCTCGGTACACTGAGTGTTCAGAGATGTCAGGATGGCCGAGTGGTCTAAGGCAGCAGACTTAAGATCAGCGATTCGCGGGTTCGAATCCCGCTCCTGACATTTTACAGCATTTCCATGCGCGCCCAGGAGGCATGCTGTTACGCTCGTTAGAATTTTTAACGGAAAATCCTATCCCCCCCTAGTGGGAGGCCTATACGAAACCGACATTCTAAATCATTTGCGACATCTGCACTTTGGCTGAGCCTTATTGAACTCATACCATAGTCCTATGCGCTTAGCATTGAGTTCAGCGCAGTTATGTATGGGGAAAACGCTATGTTCACTGCCATGGAACGAGACGAAGAGCTTAGGGAGTGTTTTGAGTCGTGGACATCCGTCCCGCTCAATGTTATACACAAGTACGCCAGGAGGTGCGTATCCAAGGAGGAGTCTCAACTTCTCTACTCCTTTTACATATATACGATTATAGTCTCTAAGCAGATCCTGGATCATATCACCGAGATGCTCATAGGGAACAGTACCACTGTTCCATTTCAGACCGTGAATGTGTCTGGAGATGTAGGTATTGCGTTTACGCTGCTCAGGTGTCAAAATGGTCTCAGCGTATGGTGGCTTAAATATTGTCGTGCCACGGCTACCATCGTACTGCGAGCTGTACAAGCTGAACTCTTTGATCACATATTCATCTTTGGCGCCTCTCAACATCTGCATATCGCAAAATGCGTACGCCATGGTGGTCAGGAGCGTCACGTCTGCACGGTACGGCGCTCAACTTCGCTCAACTGACAGGATACTTGTGTGTGAAAACACAGCGGAAGGTCATAACATTGGTACTTAAGATCAGCCGCGAGAGCTAGGCCTATACTACGATGCCATCTAGCGGCATGTAGATGAACTACATTTTTTTGTAAACTTTTATAATTTTTTTGTAAACTTATTAAAACTTTTATAATTTTTTGTAAACTTTTTAAAACTTTTGTATTTTTTTGTAAACTTTTTAAAACTTTTATAATTTTTTTGTAAACTTTTTAAAACTTTTATAATTTTTTTGTAAACTTTTTTAAACTTTTATAATTTTTTGTAAACTTTTTTCTTTAATTTTTTTTTGGTAAACTTTTAATATTACAAATTAAAATTTTCTTTCACAACAAGATTGTGATTTTCTTTGATCAATAACGCATGCGCGTTTCTTTCCAAACATACGTTTGAAAAGGGTGCGTACTATTTCATCATTCTTCAATGGATTAGAAGTGAAGAGTTTATGTACAAAGGAGTGGAGAGTGTAGCCGTGCGCTCTGTGAATCAAATAGAGCAGACAATATTCACCACACACTTTAGAGTCAATGGCTTGCAGACTTGTGTGATTGTAAGTCCATGTTTTACAGAGTCTCTTAAGAAAATTTTTGTGGTGAAAGACAAAAGGGGGCATGCCATAGGAGTCCCAGTATTCACCCACACCGTGCTTATCGATGAAGAAAGCTACCCAGTGTGTGCCGGGTTTTGAAATGGGGTCTGTATTGCATATGAGCAGAGCGGGACATTTGTGCAGTCTGCGAGGGAGGGTGTCCGCAGCAAACACGCCCTCAAACAAGGGGGCGACGTGTCTGTCGCGCCGCATGAGTCCATCTAGCGTGAAGCCGTCCATTATACACTGTAGTCCACGATAACGTTCCTATCCTTATCGATTTCAATAAGATTCTGAAACTCGGCGTACACGACGCAATTTATAGGCTGAGCGAGAGGTTCTGCAAATCGAAGATCGAGTCGCATTGTGCCCTGTCTCTGCAGGTTCCAGTGAGGTTCGCTGGCCGACAAATCAGGAGAGAGATCGAACACGAACAGGGTGTTACCCTTTGGGTAATCACTCCAACTAATGCCGTTTCCCTCGTCCTTCCAGTGTATACCCGTGCCGCTAAAAAGAGTGTTGTAACATTCCATGTATAGATCCTTAGAGAAGTCAGGGGTCAGGGGGTGTGACGGAACAGCTTGTCCATCGACGTGCAGTTGTAGGTAATTAAGATGAAAGTGTTGGAAATTATAGGGATTACGACCATAATCCCCGTTGTAAGCACGATTGTCCACAAAACCAATGATAACACGCTGTGGCAACTGATTCATGAATAGATTGTCAATGGTTTTAGAGTGCATGCCCTGGGCTATTGTGACCGTTTTAATGTCCACTCTATTAACAGGATATTTTGCAGGTGATTTTTCCAGGGCTTGGGCATGAGCAAGCAGAACAGAGGGAGAAATGTTCACTCGTCGCACATAAAGTTTAGCATCCAAAAGTATAATTTTTTCAGTGCCTTTCGTACTCATGAGGGCAAATGCATCACGAGATCGTGTCAGTTTTACATGTAGAGTGCAATTATTGAGTAGGAGACGATCCGTATTGCAAATATCGAGGTGGAGCGGACCCATCATCTCAAACTCACGACTCAGCTTGGTGCGTGAACGGCGCCACGCGAGCTCCAGGTTCTGGTTGCTATCCAAGGAGTCATGGTGCCCGGCCGTGTCCTCATGCCACATGCGCTGCTGGAGGTGTGTGTCTTTTGCAGCTTTATCGTAATTTAGAAATGCCTCAATGTATGCTCGCCATGGGTAAGTCATACTTGACTGAGAAATAACTGTCCCGTTAATACTCGCATCGATTTGGCAAAATTGCGCGTGCAGACCGTAATTCACAAGTGTAGCGTCACTGTTGTCAGCCGCTGTGATATCTGAACCATCGGCATTCACGATTTTTTGTTTAATGTAGAGGAGCATGTGTGCGGGATCGAGATAGGCGTATCCCACCCCAGGGGCCTCTAGCTCTATAGTGGTCGCCGAATCAAAATTAGCCAACGGACTGAGCACAATCCATTGACAACTATCTTCCCCGAGCTGTGTGGCATTAGAGAGCCATAGACTCAGCTCTGTAGGGAGAGCTTCGACTGAAGCACTATGCATGAAAGCCATTACGTAAAATAGTCAGGAGTATGGCTCCTTCTACTTCGAGCTTTAGCTGCGGAATGACGTTTAGGTGCAAGCCTCTTCCTTTTTATAGATCTGCCGGACCCACTCATCGCGGCAGCCGCCCTGCGTTTTAGATTCTGAACTGCCTCCCCCGCGTGCCGCTTAGCACTGTCGGCTATCGGGTCGCCACTAGCTACATCGGCGAGGACGTGGGCGCCGGCCCGGGCCGCTTCCCTCCCCACAGCGGTCGCGCCGCTCTTGAGAAGGGGGAGGACTGTCCGGAACAGCCCACCGAGCCATGAACCAATACCGTGTCCTTTTTGGTAACTTGAACCCGCATAATATTGTCCGCCGCCTGCCTGTCGCAGGTAATACTCTGTAATATGATCTTGACGCGTCATGGTACTTGTTTAAAATGAACCAATAAGGTTGACGTTCCAAAGTCGAATGGTACATTACGCCCAGCATGATCCTTTATATAGATCTCCAGGGTGTCAAAAGATTTCGTCCGAAGATCAAAATAGATCGGATGATCAAAGTGCACCACGGTCATGGAGCCGTACTGTGCCTTGGTGTCCACGGGGACCGTGCGGAGCAGCGGTGCGCGTGTATGACCAACGATCTGTTCTTCCAGTACATCCATGTAAATAAACATTTGTGAGGGAACTCCCAAACTTATATCTATTGGTTTTAACTCCGCATATTTCCTCGTTAGCAGGGTACGGGCCAGCATGGGGTAGACCGAGCTGAAGGGCAAGGCGGGGAGAGAAATGGACTTTAGTTTTTTCATCTACATCAAATGGCAAAAATCGTAAGCGCTGATCAGGGAGTAGAACGAAATACTTTGTTTCCTTCCCACTATCATCTGCTAAGGCTTTGAGTGCATTTTCTATAGCTGTGAGAAATTCGAATGTTGAATTAAACGACCCAGGCCGTGCAGACACGGTATCAATAACATTGTCAGTTACAAGACTGATGTCGTTATCACCCTGCACTACGGGTGCTATCGTATTGGGGTAATGCAACTCGATGAGAGCGGCTTGCCAGTGGCCATGAAGATCCATACGCTGTGCCAACTCTGTCTTAAAGTGACAGGTTGTGTTGTCAGGATAAACCTCCGGACTGGCGTTACTTGGTAAAAACATGTAAAAATCCATTCTAGACAAGATCTTTATCGAAGATCCAAGAGCGACTCTTTTTCGGATAACCTCTCCAGTGGACGAGATGTTGTCGTTTGCCCTTTGTTCCTTTAGAACGCACTATATATGCGATTTTGAACGCCTCAGGCTTGGTGACCTTCTGAAGCTCCATTTCATAAAACGTGCCCTCAATTGGATCCTTATCGAGATCTTCCAGCCGGTACACCGGCACCGCATGAGGAATGACCTGAATGATTTTAAATATCTCCTCGCTCCAGTTCCAGGTGTACCCTTTTTCGAAGACTTGTTTTTCTCTACTGATTCGGACATAATCACCCACTTTATACTTTGGCTTTTTTATACTGTTGTTCATATCGTGGTACAGGTTATTATATACCTCCAGTACCCTATCGGGTGTCACGTCTACAGGACGCATTTTAATAGAGCGGTGAAATGTGTGATTGTATGCATCCACAATATCATCCAACAGTCCATCTACATATCTGTATTTTTCAGTGTAGGTGAATCTTTTAAACAATTTTGATTTAATGGTGCGCTGCCACCTCTCCACAATCGAACATTTAATGTCAGGATTATGGGTGTGAATATAGGTTATGTTATTCTCTTTCAAAAATTTCTGAAATGTTTTGTTAATGTATTCTTTTCCTTTGTCTGAAAACAGGCGTGTAGGTCGCCGATCTGTCGTTTTGAAAATGGTCTGAAACCCCTTAATGATAGAAGGAGCAGATTTATCTTTTAGGGGGACAGCCCAAGCAAATTTTGAGAAAACATCTATGACACACAAAATATAGCTAAAGCCATCATTATCTTTTTTAAGAGACTGAAAGTCACTTAAATCTGTCTGCCAACTCTCATCAATATTATCTGCATAAGTCACGTTACGAGGAAAGTGGCGTCTAGCAGGTTTGTGAAGGGTGTAAGCGTCCTCACCCTGTAGATACTCTGTAATTTTCTCTTTTTTCTCTCCCGTAGCATCCCAGAGTTTCCAAGCCGTTCCGTAAGACGCAGGGTCAGCGGGCTCGTGATACACGTCCCCAAGATTGCCAGACATGTTTAGGTTTAGTAATGCGACCTTTAGTCACGCGTTTTCTCACGCGTTTTGGCTTAGTGATCGGAACCACAGCCCCCCCCCCCCCCCAACCACCCCCTGGTTTCGCGCTTGAATAATAGCGACTCTACGTTTCTCGTTAGGAATAAGTTCCAACGGAATGTTGAGTGTAGACAATGTTTTAATAAAGTTTGAAACACCCACAGGCTCAAAATTTTTGCGTGAACGAGTTAGATCCGAAATTAGATCAATGATATTGGAGTTTGCGACAGGTGTACCGCTAAGCGATACAAGACCTGAGGAGTCCCACGTGACACGTGAACCGGTCGTACTCAAATAATCGTAAATTCGTAGTGCAGCCTCTTTATATGTCTTTGGCATGGCGGCAGCGAGTTGTTGACGAACCACATTTTCTGTCTCTCCTGTAAACTCCTCAACTGATATTTGCAGTGGTTTCTTACTCTCGTTTTTAAAGTGTAAGTAACGCTGCAGTGCCTCATTGTACAATTTCCATTTGAGGGAATCGTCAGCGTATTTTTTACGCATAATGAGTTCCATTTCATTGTCCAGGGCACTAACTTGTGTCTCAGAGGTGGGCGGGGTAGAATCATTAAGTCTGGCCACACTTTCATGCGGCACGAGAATCATTTTCTTAACGTGATTCATTGTAGCAGAGAAGGAAGTACAGAGGCTATCGTGCTTAGCAGCAGAGGAAGAAATGCACCTCCTGTCTGTACTAGTGTTTTCTTCTTCACTTGCCACCCCTCTCCTCTCTGAGCGAGCCTCCTGATTTTATCGCGGTGTCGTTTAAGTTTATTTTTATGACTATCACTCAGTGGAATATTACCACGCAGCAAATTGTCACAAATCTCACAGATAGCGTACACTAGGGCTCTATCTGAGTTTTCGAGAATCGCTTTACGAAGTTTAGGTTTAGCTGACAGAAGAACCTGCAGCACAGCTTTGTGTGTCTTTGCGGCAGGAGCCATTGTCATCAAATGATTTAGAGGACGGTCATCATCTCCCTTTTATACTTTGCACGTGGAATGTATACCACCGTGGATTCACCGGGGAATATGAGCGTGCGCATGCGCAAGTGGTCCAGTTGATTGGGCTTGAAGTCGAACAAGATGTACGTGTACCCTGCCTGTGTAGCGTCCTCGTAGGCCTCAAGAAGTGCACGAAAATGCTGAGGATCGACTTGCATACAGAAGGTGCGTATCTGTGCCAAATCCCTACTTGTTTTAAACAGCATAATGTAATGTGTATTCAAACTTATTTGCCGCAGGCCATCGGGAAACAAGCACTGACTCAAGAAAAATATACTGAGATTTCTGTGATGTGAACCCTTAATAAAAAATTTAAGGATTTCTTTGTGGTGAGACTTAATCTCGTGCATCATATCATCCATGACAATCAGCTTAGGACTCTGACCAGCCGGGTGGTCATCAAGTAAGGGGGAGCTCTTGCCTAAATTCAACCCCATGCTGAGACTTGAGGGTGTCATACAATGGCTGCCACTCAGAGTAATAGAAAATAATGTGTTCAAATGTAGTGCTGAACATCTCATTCCTATTTTCAATAAGACGATTCATAAAGAAAGTTTTGCCACTTCCTGTGCCACCTACCACGAGGGCAGTACAAGGATGTTGGAACCTGAGGTCCATCGTGATGACTGATGACATGCCTGTATGTGTCTGTCTTTTATAGCAAAAATGTTTGCCTTGCGGCATGGGGCCTTACCAGCAACTCCCCTGCGCCGGTGTGGGGCCAGCCTGCTCCTCCCCTGCGCATTGCCTACCTTCTAGGCGTCAGCCAAGAGGTCCATGGCCTCGAGGAGGTCCTGGTCCTCCTCGTCGGCCTCTGCCCAGGCGTTGTAGCCGTGTGGCACAGTGTTGGCCACATCAACCCGCCTCCGCTTGGTGTTGACTGGTTGCCAGTTCTTACTGCTCGCTCTGGTTACTATCTTCCAGCCTGGAAGACGAGCTATTTGTCTTGGAATAGGCACCACTATGTTGTCATTTTCACCCATCACCATGGCCTTCAGATTGTTAAAAGTGACGAGCTCGTCACATGACCTATTAATTGTTATGCCGCGAACCTTAATGCATACCTTAACATCATCGATATTGCCGCCTTTAGCTACGAGGTAGCTGTAGTTCTTTGGCCCACCGGCCACAAACTCTGTTATGAAAGACCCGGGACCATAATCCTCCTCCACCTGGTCTGTTAGGTCACCAAGGTGACTACCAGTGGGGAGGTCAGGCTCACCGGGCCGGCTGATGTACGCCACACTGTCGGTGTCGTGGTACAATGCCCTCTCCCTCACAATGTCTAAATATTTGTAGAGCTGCATGCGTCCAAAACATGTCGTAAATGCTGCGTGCAGCAGTGACGAGCTCGGCAGAGACTCCTCCGTATCCTCGATAGGCATCCAAGTGACCTGGAGGCACGCATCACTCAGTGGCAGAAGTGAAGTCACCTCCTTAGTTGGGTCAGAAATAAGTGACATGAGATTACCGTAGGTGAAAATAAGCTCTGTTTTCGGACGATGTGTCTTTTCACCAAATTTCCCCCAAAACGAATTACACATTAACTTGGCCAATGTGCGGAGGGCGGGATTTTTAATCATTTTTGTGGGGTCGAGGGTAACTCCGTCGTGCTGAAGGGTGTCCTCCACAAACTTGGCCTTTTGCTCCTCTGTCTCGCAGTCAGAGGGCCACCCACTGGCCTGTATTTTCAGAGCCATAAAGCACCGCACATATGCTGAAAACAGGCCGTCCTCCCCTGTCTCAGCATTGTAAACCTTAGTTCCAGGGTACTGGTACAGCTCGTGCACCTGCAAGAGTTGGTATCCCTTTTCTATGGCCAACTGTACCTCTGGAGTGCACCACGTGTCAGTGATCTGTCTTTCTCTTGCATTGTGCTGACATGTCTTTATTCTCCGTCACTGCACAAGTGCGACAAGTGCACAATGGCAACACGGGCAAAAACAAGTCCTGAGGTGGAAGAACAGTTATCTTTACCATACCATTCCATTCTTCAACTGGAGGCATGGTTGGGTCACCCTCCAGAAAAAGTATTGGATGACCGGATGGGTAGGCACCTTTTAGATTCGCATTAGGATACTCTGAAACAACATCAGCCATCTTTATTTTCTCCCCCTTGGTGACATCGGCCTTGTGATACCAGCGGAGAGCACTAGTACGCCCACCAGCTAGACCATCCCTGAGGTTGAGAGGAGGCGTGCGAGTAGTGGGGTTTGCCTCGAAATAAGCCTTAACCTCAGGGTCTGAGGTCAACTCACGCTTAAACTCGCATTCCCACTTTTCAATGACAATGAAGCCATTGCGGCGGAACATGGCAGTCAGCCGTTGTGTCTGCTCATAACGGTTCGTCTGATCATCCTGTGTTGTTGGGAAGTGAATGGGGCAGCTGTGCCAAAAACACCAATGAAATTGATAAATTCGCTTCTCCACACCGCCATTTTCAAGGGAGAGTTCAACATATCCGTCAACTCGACGGCCCATGACAGAAACCTCTCTATCTGTGTGGATGGTTTTTATAACCGTGCCAAGTTTATGAGACTCATAATCTAACCAGCGGAGGGCGCTGTGGGACTGCTTACCCCTTCCATGGTATCCCCCTGGGGGTACAATATCAATTGTGTTTACCCTTAGGACATTGCGACGATAGGCGGCCATGCATGCGCTACTGAGTGTTATGCATTGAAACATGGGGTCAAACCCTGCTACACCCGCAAACAGCTTCCTAAAGGCATGACAGGCTTGACGTAAGATGGTAACATCCGAGATGCAATATTCTATGAGCTCCTTTCGGAAGTTAAACACATAGTTTTTGGCAACTTGCGAGTCGTACCATTTGTGGAAATCGTCTGCAGCTTTTGATTTCATGCCAGATACACAGTACAAGTCTTTGTCAAGCATTCTACCCTCGTAATTATAGAAGTCTGGGCAGTTCGCAAGGAAGGGCATGTAACCCTTCTTCAATTCGTTTAAGCCAAAAGACTTCGGCATTGCACTTAAAGGCATAGGCAAAAACATTAGAGAATCAATAAATTTCCATGGACCAGCTTTCATACAGATTATTTTAGCCCCCTGTAAGGTGAGCTCATTATTGATGTTTCTTTTGACCAGTTCCTGAAGTAGAATAACAGAGTCAAAAGATCGAGCGTTATGTGCAACGAGTAACAAAGAATACCGTGCTGGGAAAGAATTCAGATAGTCAATGAACTGGGCTGAGACACTGAGGTCGGGATTGTCAAGATTGTGGAAAATTTGCTGTCTATTTTTGCACACATTGCAGAAATAATCATTCTGAGCAATGTCTGCACATTGATCACACACTGCTTGACTAACCAGCAAGTTGGGAATATGTTCAAACGTGTCTTGTTTACCTTGTACAGCCGTGTGTTGAGTGGTCTCAAAATCGTAATAAATCGTAACATATTTACATTTTTCCTTCTTTTCTTTTTCGACCCAGTGCTGCATATAGCATAAATGATTCTCCTCAACATTTTTTTTTACAATATTTACAGTAAACTCGATTACATTCATGATTTTTCTTATGGAAAGTAGAATAGCTAGTCTCACATCGACTACATAATTTGAATACCGCACACTTTGTAAATTCTGAGCGGGGCAACTTAAGTGTTTTGTGAGCATTGAAACACTCATCACCTGCTAATTGATGGCCACAGATATCACATCGTTTTAGGGGACCGTTATGTGGCTCCGAGCCAAAGCACCTCCAACAACTGCCCTCACAGCGGTGTTCCCCTTTGTTATTAAAAAAAGTAACGCACTCGTCACACTGAAATTTCGCCACAAATGCCTGACAAGGGTATAGGACGGCGTAGAAGTGATTGTTATGAAACAAGAGGCAGAGGCAGATGTTCCTTCGCCCTGGTCCTCTTTCTCCTTTAAACGCGTACTCCTTCCCCTTTCTATCAGTGAAAACAATAATGCGACAATCAGTCAAAGAGTCCTGTAGCTTCCTCACCTCATCGATTCCACATGGTTGTGTGGAATCAATGTGTGCGTCATCGCACATTTTCTGTGCAGCATTCTTTTGAGCTATAGAATTTGCCTCTTTGAACCTAGAGAATGCTCGGTTTGACATACCCCCGCGAGCCCTGGCTACAGCCACACTCCGCGCGAGACACATATTGTCGTCGTTCTCAGGGCAGAATATTGTTTTTCGTGCTTTCATTCTCTCGACCCATTGGTCCATGGTCTCGTTAGCTACGGGGACAGTGCGGCGACCTGCGGCCTCAGATGTAGGCAGGTGAATGTATGAAACGCAAAGTTGTCCGTCCACCATAAATCCCTCGTCATAACCTCCTCCCTGAATGTAGTCCGGAAGCGCTTGAGATGGCGTTCGCGGCTCTGAAGCACCTCCAGTGTAGGCTGTGCGTCAACCTCTTCCTCCTCCTCCTCTCGGGGCCTTTTGGAGGGACCTGGTTGTGGCGAGGGTGTGCGAACACGTGAAGGGCCAGCTGGAGGAGTGGCGGGGCGTGGCGGCTCCGCAGGTGGTGTGGCGGAGCGCGCCGGGGGTGTGGAGGGGTGGGGTGGGGCGTTAGAGCCAGCACCGCACATGGCTAAGGCCATCCTATAGGTTAGGACCGCCTGCGGGTCAGCCCCGTCCTGGAAGCGGGTGTACGCCAAGTACCCCACAAACAGGAAGGGGATGACCCGCGGGTCGGCCCTGTCCTCGACGGAGGCCTCCACCAGGTTCGCGAGGAACGTGGTGTAGGCCTCCACCAAGAGCTCGTCGGAGTGGAAGCAGGCTGCATCCCACTCGTCCAAAATCTCCGTCAGAACGGAGGGCATCTTGCATGGCTCAACAGCACGAGGGCTGGAGCACAAAGGCTTAACCAGCTCAACAGCACGAGGGCTGGAGCAAAAGACAGCTCAACAGCACGAGGGCTGAAGCAAAAGACAGCTCAACAGCACGAAGACTGGAGCAGGAAGTCTTGAAAAAGACTGGAGAAGGCTGCGTAGAGCGTCGAAGTACACTGGGCGGAGCGAGTGACTCGAATGGTGACGAGGGAGAGCGGAGCGGCTGCTTAAGTACGCGGGGCGCCGCGATTGTAGTGCCGCCTATCGGCGAGTACTGCAACTACGGTTTAGCACTGCCACTGGAAAAACTAATGTGACACATGTCACATGTGCACATGTGACCAGTTTAGGTAACATCACGTAATGTTACCATATTTTCGGTAACGTTTGTAATGTGACATCCTCCATGTTATTACTATAGGCAGACATAACGAGTGGCACCTGATGTCACATTGCCAAACGTGACCGAGAATTTGGTAACGTTTTGAAATGTGACATAAACTGGTCACATCAATTGATGTGACTCATGTCACATTAGTTTTTCCAGTGTGCGCTTATGGAAGTGTGCAAGCGGCGCGCACCTTGCATGTCGCGACTTGCTCGAACGCTATTGTGATTGGCTAAAATTCCGCGTCGCTGGTCTCTGATTGGATAAAAATCAGGTGAGCGCCAGCTGCGCACTTTGCATGTCGCGACATGCTTGAACGCTATTGTGATTGGCTATAATAAGCTGCTCTCTGATTGGTCATAATAAGATGCGCTGTGATTGGCCGCGGCGGGGCGGCGCGGGGGCGGCGGCACGGCGGGGGCGGCGCGGGGGCGGCGCGGGGGCGGCGGCACGGTGGGGGCGGCGCGGGGGCGGCAGCACGGCGGGGGCGGCGCGGGGGCAGCGCGGCAGGGGCGCGGCGGGGCGGTGCGGGGGAGGCGCGAGGGCGGCGCGAGGGCGGCGCGGGGGAGGCGCGAGGGCAGCGCGAGGGCGGCGCGGGGTCGGGCGGGGCCGGGCGGGGCCAGGCGCCGTGGGGGTAGGCATCCCACCTGACAGGGCTGTGATGCTGGACCAGTATCGTCACGGGGCCGTTAGCACTGACTTGATGTGATTGGCTAAAAATAGGCTGTGCTTCGCTCTGATTGGTTAAAAAAATTATTTTTCAAACATGTTCAAGCCTGATGTTTTAATTCATAAATTAAACTAAAGGCGGCGTTAGTGTCGATATTTTACCGTATAAATGGAGCAGCTCGAACCAGAGAGAGCATCATTCCAGCGTGTGCGACAGTCCTGTTCACTTCGCAGCCTTGGAAGCCAAGCGCCCCGCTAGTGAGAGAGTTGACGAGCCTGCTGCAAAGCGCCGTCCCTCGTTTCCTTTGCGGTACAACGATTTGGTGGTGGATATGGGTGAAGACAGTAGCTTGGATCTGACTCCACCACTAAACCCTAAACCCCAGATGTTTTATGCAAAGGGGTTGGCTGACGCTCCATCTCCAAGCAGTAGTCAGTCGACAGAGCCTGAGCCTCCTATACCACCCAGAGAGGTCCATGCCAAGAATTTCCCCATCATCAGAAATGGGTTGAAATTCTTTAAAATTGGTGTTGACATCAATAATTTCACACCGTTTGTGTCCTTGGTGTCTGAGACTACAAACAAGGTCATTCACCTCACCATCAAGGAACTTGAAGACCTTGTCTGCGAAGAAACTTTCATCGCAGTTGTTTCTAATCATGCCACTAAAACATTCAAGCCAGTAATACTTGGTGATGTTGTGGTGTCTATTAAACCATATGCAACTTCCAATAATGTTTGCATTTCAAAAAATAAAATCAATATTTATTTTGCTATGTCATCTTGGAGATTCATTCAACGCATTAAACAAATGCTAAAAAATTATCTCTCCCATTGTGAGACACAGTGTTTTTACTGCACCTCTAATTTTGTGCCTCTACTGACACATGCAAAGAACTTCTGTGTTCCCCTTTCTAAGAAAACTGTCTAAATTGCCCGAGAGTGATTTGTTCACAACTCTCAGCAATGCATTTGATGTGCCAAGCATTTTTATTCCTGAAGATATCAAACAGGAATTGCTTGCTTACCATTTGGAGTATCTGAGAGACACTATTCTCGATATGATGCCTGGCAAGGTGCTGTTTGTCTAATAAAAAAATTAAAAATAAAAAAATAAAAAAATTAAATAACTAATATAAAATTAAAAATCCCATAAAAAGTAATATATTTTCTGAAAACCCTAAACAATAACTGCGCAGGGAGGAGCAGGCTGGCCCACCGTTGCAGGGGAAGAGAATGGTCAGGCCCCAACAAAAAAACAACAACTATCTTTGCTGTGTCAAAAATTCAACTTATCTCACACTCTAAAACCTAACTTTTTCCACTTGAATCAAATTGTTTTGCTGGAATAGATTCAGTTTAACATAGTCTTGGATTTACAAAAGGATTTATGAGTGAGAATATCATAAAAAAGTTGGCGTTCAGTCAACACCATGCTCAACAAACAATGTCACATTTTCCATCGACCCAACTTCGGAATCATGACATTTGAAGAAAACTACAAGTCCTAGACTCCATATTCTTGCTTTAAATCATGGAGACTCACTTTCCCTTTGTGATTTTAATGGATATAGCCATGAGAAATGATATTAACTTTGAATTCCATGTCTTTGGAACTTCTGATCAAATTCAAATTATAAAACCCAACTTTTTCCACTTGAATCAAATTTTTTTGCTGGAATAGATTCAGTTTAACATAGTCTTGGATTTACAAAAGGATTTATGAGTGAGAATATCATAAAAGTGTTGGCGTTCAGTCAACACCACGCTCGACAAACAATGTCACATTTTCCGTCGACCCAACTTCGGAATCATGACATTTGAAGAAAACTACAAGTCCTAGACTCCATATTCTTGCTTTAAATCATGGAGACTCACTTTCCCTTTGTGATTTTAATGGATATAGCCATGAGAAATGATATTAACTTTGAATTCCATGTCTTTGGAACTTCTGATCAAATTCAAATTATAAAACCCAACTTTTTCCACTTGAATCAAATTTTTTTGCTGGAATAGATTCAGTTTAACATAGTCTTGGATTTACAAAAGGATTTATGAGTGAGAATATCATAAAAGTGTTGGCGTTCAGTCAACACCACGCTCGACAAACAATGTCACATTTTCCGTCGACCCACCTTCGGAATCATGACATTTGAAGAAAACTACAAGTCCTAGACTCCATATTCTTGCTTTAAATCATGGAGACTCACTTTCCCTTTGTGATTTTAATGGACATAGCCATGAGAAATGATATTAACTTTGAATTCCATGTCTTTGGAACTTCTGATCAAATTGAAATTATAAAACCCAACTTTTTCCACTTAAATCAAATTTTTTTGCTGGAATAGATTCAGTTTAACATAGTCTTGGATTTCCAAAAGGATTTAGGAGTGAGAGTCCTTTAGATCTGTTTGATGTTCTCTAATACTATGCTCTGCTCACAAGCTTTATCGACTCAACTTCGGAAAAGTTAGTTTTGAAAATAGGGAGACAGCTGAAGAACAGGGAAAGGTACAACAACATTGGTTCAAAATGGATGAATTTCTATTTTATTAATTTAAAAAAAAAAGCATCTACTTCTTCTCCCCAAGTCTTGAAAACACTGAAGCCTGCAACAAAAGGAAAACATGTAAAAAATGAAAAGAAAAACCTTTTTCTCAAGGAAAAAAAACTTCATAAGAGAAATAGAACTTACTTTTGGGGGGCGCACTGTCATCACGGGGCGCGGGCGCGATGTCCTGGCCTCCGGCGCGAGGCACAGCGGCAGGGGCGGGGGCGGTGCGGGGCACAGCGGCGGGGGCGGCGGGGCGCGATGTCCTGGCCTCCGGGCGGGGCACAGCGGCAGGGGCGGGGGCGGTGTTGGGGTGCGCCTGCTGGGCTCTGACGCGAGCCTCCGGGCGGATGGGGACAGCAGGCGCAGTGACGGCTGTTGCCTACGCCGCACCCTCCTGCTCTACGGCAGCACGCCTCCTCCTCCTCTGGCGTCTTGAGGGCGCCGACGGGCCGCCCTGATGGCCCCCACGCCGGCGACGCTCCTCGGCGACGGCCTGTCGGGCCTCTCGAAGCACATCGTCCTGGAAAATATAAAAAAATTTCGATATCATGTCTGTAAAAACAAAATCAGCACAACCAGGAGGGTGCTGACAAAACACTCACATCACCGGCGTCGCCGGCATTAGGGGCCCTCAGGGGGGTGAGGGCTGGTGGCAGCTCCGGCAGCTGCAGGGTGAGCTGCGCCACCAACCTGCCGTCGGCGTCCTCGAGAGTGGCGGCCACAGGTGGAGGAGGAAGGGCGGGGCGGAAGCTGGGCGGCGTGGGCGACAGCGGTGACAACATCGGGGGCAGGTCCGCCATCTCCAAGAGGGCGTCGGCAGCCTCCACATGCTCCCCGTCGAGGCTGTCCAGGAACAGCGCCGCCGACGCCGCTCTCCTCGCGACGGCGTGCTGCCCCCCAGACAAGGCTTCCTCCTGCACAATTAAGCATAAGGTTCACGTTAAAAAAAGCCGCGGGCGCGTGCGACGAACGAGGTCCCCGTCGAGGAAGCGCCCCCGCGCCCCCGAGACCCTCCAATCCGATCAGCTGTGTTGTGTTCCCACGCTCAGCTGCCACCCGACCCGAGCGCGAGCCGAAGCCGAGCCGAACGCGAGCCGAGCGCGAACGGCGCGAAACGAGGCGGGACCACGGCAGCAACCCCGCCTCGCCCCGCCGCAAAGCGAGTATACAAAAATAACAACATGTTCATTTTACAGTTTTTCGAACGACAAATTGAACACTAGAACTGATCAGAGCACAGGTTTGAATGTGGCGGCCCTTAGCTGAAGCTCGGTCAGGCCAGCCCGAGCTGCTACCCCCGCCGCAAAGCGAGTATACAAAATAACATGTTCATTTTACAGTTTTTCGAACGACAAATTGAACACTAGAACTGATCAGAGCACAGGTTTGAATGTGGCGGCCCTTAGCTGATGCTCGGTCAGGCCAGCCCAAGCTGCTAACCCCCGCCCCGCCCCGCATCCCGTTCCCACGCTCGGTTTTAACACTTTCAACACACTCTACTTACAAACAAGCGGTCCATCTCCGCCTCCTCCCATGTTGAGATTCTTATTATTAGAATGTCCGTCTCGGGGGTAGGGCTGGACATCTTGAAAATCAACACTTCACAGCTTGACTTAGAAATAATCACGCCGATCACGCCGAGGTCTCGAGAGGAAATGATGTCCAGTCCCGCCCCCGTCGCTCGGCTCGGCTTCGGCTCGCGTTCGGCTTGCGTTCGGCTAGGCTTCGGGTTTCCAAAATTCTAGCCAATCAGGGAAATGTTTTGATTCTGAACTTACCTTATGCAGACGACACGGATCACTCCGACGCCGGACGGGGGCGCAGTGCGGGTGGAACAGGCTGACGGACAGACGCCAGACAGACGCCGGGCGGGAGCAGGCTCCCCACCCTCCACCCCGCCGCAGCCCGACGTTCCAGCACCTATGGATCCTGTGTAAACCATACACCTTCGTAGCGGCGCCGTGGCCGCGTGCGCTACGGCTCTGACTTCTGAGCTGACGGTCGGGGTTCAGGTCTCGATACGCTCATCTTCCGTTTTCACCTGCGGACGACAACTGAATGTGTAGGGGCATGATTCACGCAAAAGTAGACGATTCATTTTTTTTTATTTTACTTACCTGTCCTACTTGTCGAGAGGGGCGGACGCTCCCTGTTGCTCTTCATGCTGCCTCACGCAGCGACGCGGCCCGCGGCTACGCGATGCGGTGGCGGCGGTGCGCGGCGGTAGTAGCACTTCGGTATAAAACTGGCGCACGAAGACCACGGCACACAGTCTCGCTTCAACGTGCGCCATGAGTATCGCTCTCGCTCTGCTTACACTGTGTCTCACTCCTAGCTTAGGCGGAGTCGTTTTTAATACCACGAACACCACTTGTGTTAATTGCGATGTAACCAGTTCGGACACGTTGTACTTTATTTGTGCTCTACTGGTACTCCTCGGCGCATTAGCTGAACTGTGCAGGTGGTGTCCAGCAGTTAGCGCGCCACTAGCGCGACAGGTTTAAACCTCAGTCTCGTTGGCGCGCGGGCGCTGTGAGCGGGCGGGAGGCGCTGTTGCCTTGCCGGCCCACCGGCGCGCCACTCACATTCTCATACCCATGGCGGGAGAATTCAAAACGCAGCGACACTCAACTTAGCGTGGAATTTGGTGAAAAATGTCAGGAGCGGGATTCGAACCCGCGAATCGCTGATCTGTCTGCTGCCATAGACCACTCGGCCATCCTGACATCTCTGAACACTCAGTGTACCGAGGGCCTCTTAGGTTACGCCCCTTTCATCCTCGATGTGAACTTAGGCAATCCCTTTCACTTAGGTTAGCCATCCCTTTCACTTAGGTTAGCCATCCCTTTCACTTAGGTTAGGTTACGCCCCCTCCCCTTTCACTTGGGTTAGGTTACGCCCCCTTCATCCTCGATGTGAACTTTGGCCCGCCCTTTCACTTAGGTTAGGTTAGTGCCTTTCACTTAGGATAGGTTACGCCCCTCCCCTTCACTTAGGTTAGGTTAGTGCCTTTCACTTGGGTTAGGTTAGGCCCTCCCAAGATGGCAACTTAGGTTTAGGTTACCCCCTCCCAAGATGGCGGCTGACCGAATGGGGATGTCCGAATGGGGGGTCAAGTTCCAAATGTCCGAATGGGGGTACCTTACTACTCATGCTGACTTCAACGCCCAGTTCAATTCGTCACACCCCAACATTTTTGCATCCGTATCCATTCTGCAACAAGATCAGGCACAAACTTACCTCAAGATTAATTCAGTCAAGAACATGGAATCAAACTATATCAGACCTAAAAGAATTGAACTAAAGGAAAAGCGTATGACGGCATGGCAGGAAGTCTTGAACGGGGAATATTTTAGAATCTTTGGGGATCAATCATTCCAGGAATCATGTGTACACAGTAAAGAGGAGTATTCGCCCCCTCGGCCCTCGGTCTAGATGGAAACAACCATACGAAATAAAGCCTCTATCCTTAACAATATATTGAATGTCATTCCGTCCCCGGTCAAGAATGGCCAAAAAAAAGAGAGAGAGAGAGAGAGAGAGAGAGAGAGAGAGAGATACGAATTCACGTCTTGCGGAGCAAAACGATTTCAGCGCCATAACGCACGCAGCTATTAGTCGCAGTATTCTCTGATGCATGCAGAACTCGATTCTACTTTGCAGTGGGTCAAGATAACACACACACACACACACACACACACACACACACACACACACACACACAGAGCCTCGAACGGGAGACGAACTCCCAATCGGCAGAGCGATTCTCTCACACTAACTGGCAATGTACTTTTTCGTACATGTGAAATGTACGCATATAAACGTGCGGATTTATGTAAAAATCGTGCAGAATTGTGAAAAATATTGTGCATAGATCTGAAGAATTTGTTACATGTCGAAAAAATGCACAATAATAAACAGATTCATGTACAATATTCTACATAATTCTGCACGATTTTTACATAAATCCGCAAGTTTATATGTGTACATTTCGGTACATTTCACATATACGAAAAAGTACATTGCCAGTTAGCGTGCTGTCAGTGTCAGTGCCTTAACTCACGCGGCTATTAGTCGCAGTCTTCTGTCATGCATGCAGAACTCGCTGCTACTTTACAATGGGTCACGAGCAGCCAAAAGAGAGAGAGAGAGAGAGAGAGAGAGAGAGAGAGAGAGAGAGAGAGAGAGAGAGAGAGCCCCGACCCGGAGACGAACTCTCGACCATCAGGGTGGCTCACTACCAGACGGGCTTGACGCTCGCGAACGCCGTGCGAGCCCCAGGTAGGCAACCCATCCGTCTGGGATCCCCGCTCTTGGCCGTCTCCCCGGCGGGCACGCCCCGCCGCCCGCTCCGGTCGATTGCGGGCAGCCAGGATTCCGGGAATCCGCCCGCCAGGTACACCTCGCCCGCAATCGACCGGCAGCACCCTCTGGACCCAGGTCATGCCCGCAATCGACCGTCCGCCCGGCTTCGCGTCTGCGTGGCCCCGCCCAGCCCCCGGCCAGAGAAAAAATAACCGAGAAGTGCCACTGGGATAGGCCGAGCTCCACCAATTTCCCCACGCCGCCCGGCTGCTGACTAGAAGGGTAGGCAACCTGAGACAAAAAATACTGAACATTCTTTTCATCTTTTTTAAAATTACACGCTCAACTACCCCACGTTATGTTTATGCATCCAACATATACACTACACATAACGTATGGAAACGAGTATCAAGAACAAAATACGCATTTGAAACATTTATCTCTTCTTGCCAACTTGTCGCCGTAATGTTGGCAACCGCCGCCGGGCGCATTCGGGTCCCTTCGGTTGCCGAAAAGTCACCACGGCCGCCTGAGCGCCCACCGGGCGCATACGGGCGCATTCACTGTAAGCTGAGGTTGGGTTTAAATTTAAGGAAATGGTAGCTCACTATAAAAAGAGGTAGAGTGGAGTGAGTGAGTTTTTAAATTGGGCGCCAGGCAGCCAAGCTGCCCCCAAGACAAAGCTTAGACAATAAAACTTGGGATATATCTCACCATAAAGAAATAACATCATAATATTAAACTTAATAACATAAAACCTTCAAAAATACAAGCCACCAAAATAGAAGACAAAAACCAGATGGAAGGAACCATATACATATCACACGTTGATCACAGAGTTCAGATATAATACACCTAACATTATTTCAACAAACAACACAAGTATTTAAGTATTATTAATTTCAGTATTACGAGAATGTTTTACTACAGTGTCGTAAATGAATCAAACGCATAAATAATGTAATGTGAATTCAATAGTGAATTCAATACTGCTTCGAGAAATATAGGCCAGGCCTTACATAGAGGGAGAATGTGTCAGCCCCGACCAACGCTGAGCACTGTGGCGGTCAACCTGAACTGAACTAAGCTGAAACTAACTGACCTTATAACCGCCCCCATCCCCATAGCAAATGAAAAAAAAAAAACACAAAACATTTAGTAATAGGCCTTGAAACATAACATTTAAATTAACGAAACACAAGTAGGAGTTAAATAACTCAACACAAACTGGTTGAAAAACACACATAGTGCCATGATAGCACAGAAAAACATTTAAACATAGAAAACATGTAAACACATAGAAAACACACAGAAAAACACATATAACCTAGGTATAAAGAATTAGAAGGCTGAGAACTAAATAGCCAGTGTTAGGTTGATGACAACCAAAATAAATTATTAACTGACTAATTTCATAAGGACTGATCTAAATCAGGAATAATGTGCACAAGGCACCATAAGAACCTAGCATAAAACTGGCTCATGAAAATCAAAGGCTGATATAAATGCAATCACTGGGATCAACTCACAAATATAAAGAACAGTGCAATGCCGGAGCAAGTAACGCACAAGTGCAACAGAATCTGTCCAAACAGATTTCAAAACACACTGAGGTGATAATAAGTCATTGATCCCCAGTAGCAACACAATGCTAGGTGGTAACTCAGCAGGAGGCATGGACTTACCATTTTAATATCAGCAACTCTGCCACCACGAACACAAGTGGATTTACTCAAAGGATGGAAGGGCAAGAGGCATAAAGCCGAGCAAAGATACTATCGCCAACTAAGAGAGACATAATGCTTGAACCGGATAGAACTTATAACACCAGCCTACGGACAAGGTCGAGGCAAAGGAAGAGACATGATGTAACTAAACGGAGTACGCGGATACAATACTTGACAAGTCCAAGGCGAAGGAGAAGGGTTCACACGGCGCTGTAGGATGGGGCCTAGGCCACTATCATACGATGTTACAAGCTGGCATTGGAGTCACAGCTGGCGCCGGATTCCATCCCGGGGACACGATAGAATTAGCCACTCATCATGGCGTCACTCAAAGTAAAAATCATAGCTTCACTGGAAAAACAAAGGTGCTATATAGCACCCTTTTTGGGGTGCTATTGCATTTTTTTGGGTGTTAATGCACTAATGCCTTTGTAAAGGCACGATTAGGGCCTAAAAAAGCACCTTTGGGAGGAGATAGCGCCTTTCTTAAGGCACTATTTCACTAACGCCTTTAAAAGGCATTAGAAAGCACCTTTGTTTTTCCAGTGTTAAAAACCCTGAAAATGGCACGAGAGACACAGCACATGGTCAGTACACTGGGCGCCAATAACCTCAACTTCACACCGGCAGGCTGGCCCCGATGCAAGGCATAGCTTACGTACCGCGTACATGACAAGCCCACACATGTTAAATGATGTTGGAACTTGAGATGGATGGAAGAAAAGTAGATGTACCAGGTCAAAAGAAGCTACGAAGTTACGAAGTGATACGCGAAGAAGTGAACGAAGTTGACGCGACGATGTCCCCGACCTGAAAGATCTCGAACCTGCTCTCCGGTCCCTGTCACAACCAATGAGCGCTGCTGCCCCCTAGCGGCGAGATAGTGAAACTTTCGAGAATGACCAAATGGACCACGATGAATGAAAAGGGAAAGGGTGGAAAAGAAAAAGAAGAACGGACCGCAGACAGAAAACCAGACGACAGAGGAAAATAAACATAGAGGCAGAAATGAGAAAAAAATAAGGTTAGAAAAGGAAGGCGGACCGTTACATCAGGTCGACTCGGCCGCGCAGACTCCAGATTAAGGAGGATGAAGGTGCTGACTTGACGTCAGAGCGCGCTAGTAGTAACGAAATTGGTGGTGTGGCGTAGCATGGGAGTGGTAGTTCTCAGTTCTGTTTTCTCTGCCCCCAGCCCGGCCTGGACGCTCCAAACGCCCTGGCAAGCAGGTAGACAAGGGCCTCAGAAAGACCTGCTCCGCGTACGCGCCGAGGGGTACAAAACTTTGGATATTTGTGGGTCACGCAAAAGTTAGTATTCAATATTATTTATTCAATATTCAAAAGTATTCAAGATTATTCATCTGTATTCATTTTATTCACGATTAATTCGTCAAAATTTCGGGCGACGGTCACAAGAGCAACAGTTCACAAGCGCAACAGGCCGCAAGCGCAACGGGTCACAAGCGCAACGGCTCGCTACCGCAACACGACACTTGAAACCTAAAAGCACGGTGTTCGTGGGGGCCTCGTACAAACACGACTTCCAGCCGGCCCCGTACAAGCACTGTGTTCGCTAGGTCCCCGTAAAGTGACGGACTTCAGCCATGCCTCTGTATAACGTCGTATGTATCTTTTTTGGAAGTTTTCAGTTAAGGAGTGATTCGTATAGAGAAAATCATGCGCTTTCGGTCAGTGCAAACTGCATTAAAAATATGAAACTGTTCGGGAGATATCTCGATTCAAAAATCCAGTCGCTTCCTCGCCGGGCGTCGTGCTCCCACCTAAACAGTCGTATGTCGGCTCGTTGCTCGGTCTCGGCACCGCGACTCGGTATTCTGTTGGCCGGAGCGGCGGCAGCAGTGCGTTTCGTTGTTGATCGAAGCTGAGCTGAGCCGGGTTTAAGAAGAATGAAACGTAGCCCAGGTATTTAAGAGATTTGTGTCGACAATTTTAAGTAAACTATTTGTGAGAATGTCAGTGTTTATTCGTGGGTTAATGTAATTCTAGACCCTGTAAACCATGGCTTCGAACAGGAGCGTTTGGAAGATTGTGAAGTTAGGTAATGTGTCGTTTGAGCCTGTCTTTCTAAACCAGTTTTGCATTGTTGGCTCTAATTACGATAACTAAACATTTCCATCTACAATGGTGTTAACAGAGGATAGAACGTGGGTCATTCTGACAGTCATGACACAATGAAATTATCGTCAACTTTACTATATCAACATTGTCAGTCATGAGAAACAGTTTTAGAAATGCAAAAAGGAAAATTAAAACTTTTTACAAAATGCAGACAAACAATTTAAATTTCTGAAAATTTACTTCCTTTTTGATCTTCTTCTGACATACTATGAACTAAACGAAGATTTTTTTGTTATTTCAGGATTAAAATAACTCAAAAAGATGATATAGCAAACGAAAGCGTAGTTTTCCTGTTTGGATTCTTGCCGTGTCGAGGTTAAACGGATGATCAGCGTCGATAACCACCTAAAAGGTCCTAAGTCAGGCGTCCCGCCGACACGGTCCTTGTTTTTACACGATAACTAGGTTTCTACACACGTTAATGGGCCCACAGGTATACCAAAAGAAAGCTAAGACTTCAGTCTACTGGATGGGCCTGGAAAACACCACCATACTCGCTCACTCGAATCATACGAAGGGTCTAAAACTAAGAATCGCATTATCTCCGATCAGCCGCCGGAGCACATACGACGTTATACAGCGGTGTGGCTGAAGTCCGTCACTGTACGGGGACCTGGCGAACACCGTGCTTGTACGGAGCCGGCTGGAAGTCCGTGTTTGTACGAGGCCCCCACGAACACCGTGCTTTTAGGTTTCAAGTGTCGAACAGCTCACAAGCGCAACAGCTCACAAGCGCAACAGCTCACAAGCGCAACGGCGGAGATCCTACTGTTGGGTGGCTCCGACTACAGACGAGGCCACGCGCGAGAGCGAGCCATCGATCCTAGTGAGAGATGAGAAATCAACCGTGCCCTCGGCCGTCTCGCTCTCCAACCTTATTTTACGTCTCCCGCGCCGGTGTTTACCTTAACGATTAAAACTTTATACTAGGTAGATGTACGCCAGACACCGTCTCTCGTAACAGGCTTCGCGATAGCTCGCGAAACACTGTAACGCTGCGACGGGCCTGCGTAGATCTACCGAGGCCTGCGGCGCTGGCCTATACTTCATTCTCAAGGTGTGTGGTTACTATCGGCTACTATATTATTATGCTCGTTGATATTTTAGTGATATCTTGACTAAAACATTGACACAAATATATGCGACGCGTGGCAAGCTAAGCACTGTTTCAATTTAATAGTAAAATGTCTTTTTACAAATGCTACTCGTTTGTATTGACATGGAATTCAATGTAACCTAAGCCAGTCATAGTTGTTTTTTAATAGTCAGTAATAAAAAGGGTGTTAAAATTTTGCAGATGTGTGCAGTGTGATGGGCTTGACGAGGGGGAAATCACTCGTGTAATAGTCGGTTGAGGGGTCTGTAATAGCTCTGTAATTGCCCTGTAATATGTAATATTGGTGTAATGCCTGTAATAGCTCTGTAATGTCTGTAATAGCTCTGTAATACCTGTAATAGGCGTGAAATAGATGTGTAATAGGTGTAATGTGTGGAAAGGAAAAAAAGTATCGAGACTGGAAGCTATTTCAATGGTCGTTTTAGCTTTGTAATAGTGCTGTGATAGTCGTGTAATAGCTGTAATAGTAGTGTAATGGTTGTAATTGATTTGTAATTCCCGTGAAATTGTGTAATAGATGCGTAATTGATGTAATTGCCGTAATTGCACTGTAATGGTACTGTAATAGCCGCAATAGCGATGTAATACCTGTAATTTTTGGATAATGTAATGAATGGAATTGCTGTAATTGCCGTAATTGTACGGTAATGGTACTGTAATACCCGCAAAAGCGATGCTATACATGTAATTTGCGTAGCAGGTGTAATTGATCTGTAATAGTTGGAATACATTCAAAATGTGATAGTCGGTCGACCATTTTCATGGACGATCTCTCCCATGGGGCCTGATATAAGTAAACAGGTGACTAATCTGTCAATTCCAATGCACACATACCATGTATATTATAATATGTACATGTTCATGTTTGCATTTTTAAATATATACATATTCATGTGTACTTTGTAAAGAATTCACATTTTGACGGAAGTTTGCATGTTATGTACACTCCGAAAAATGTAATAATAGGCATGTATATACCTTATAAAAGTAAACTTAAGCGTGTATACATTTATCAGAGTATATGCATGCTACTTTTTCATTTAATAAAGTCATCACAGCATGTATACATTATTTAAAGTGTACGATGTATACATACGTGATGTCAGAGTAACGTGTTCACCGTTACAGCGTCATATTCGTACTGGAAAGCTTCATGCACCGGGTGTCCCAGAGAACACACGGCAGTGTTGCGGTATTGCATACTCGCCAGAGCTGCAGAGGTATGGCGCCTTACGGCCAGAGTAAATAGGCAGACCTGCAACACTGCCGTGTGTTCTCTGCGACACCCGGTACACGCAGAATAACGTTGGTATTGTTTCACGTATTACATTAAAGTTCACGGTGAAAATTTATGGCGAGGTTTCGTAGCAGTTTTTGGAAAAGTATTCTGCAAATTTGAGTGTGATACTACATGTCAGTTTAAACTGCGAAACTTTAGTTTCGTAGTTAGAGCTGCAAAACTCCCGAGTTTAACAGTTTAAACTGCAAAACTCTCGAATTCGTCAGTTTAAACTGCAAAACTCCCGAGTTCGTCAGTTTAAACTTCAAAACAGTTTCACGGTTTAAACTGACGAAATCGGGAGTTTGGCAGTTGTAACTTCGAAACTAAAGTTCCGCAGTTTAAACTGACATGTAGTATCACACTGAGATTTGCAGAGTAACTGTATTTTCTCCATACGCGTATTGCAATTGCTTGGAAACTAAGACGAAGTTTTACCGACCAGGAATATGATATGTCGGGTAAGTTCGTGGGCGGAAACGAAACTAGCTGATTCTGTATATACGTCAGGTGCACGGGAGAGACGTGCCAACTGCGCATGCGCAATTCACAGGTTTAGATGGAATCAGCAGGTGTGTGGCGGATAACTTTCCGCCTCCGTTATTTAGCCGAAGAACGTTATTGTAGGTCATACTTTGCAACTTGAAGGTGGTATATTTATATACACAAAGATTATGTGTACGTGGTGTTTTGTACGTGAAAATCGATTTCGAGTATGGGGTACACGTTGTGACGTGTAACTAAATAGAATGAAGGGGGTAAGTTGTGAGCTTTCCATGTGACCCGAGTGGGGTACTCACAGCACACGTTACAAATTTATGCTTTCATGAACGGCCCGCTACAAGCTGATTTCGAAAGCAAGGGTTTTGTTCACCAGGAATGTCAAGTGCGTCTTGAAAAATTTGAAAATGTTCAGTAGATATTAAATATAGAAAGTACAATTATAATTAATTTATACATGAAATATAAAAAATTAAGTGAATAAAATTGGACACGCACTTGAGATTCCTAGTCCTATCGACCCATGGGACCAAAAATTATATGACTGCATGCATTGTTAAAGAGTCCTGGCTGTTCCGCGACCCGTTTTAAAGGCTCAGCGCCGGGCATAAGAATCTTAACACTGTGTGCAAATTTGGGTTCAAAATTAGAATAAAAAAAACACGTTTGTATGGATAAGGAACAATTTTTTTAATGTAGCGTTGCTTTTAAATGTGCATTGAAACTGACAGTCTAAAGCAATGAAGTTTTAAATTGGAAATTGGAAAATGTTAGAACGTAGGAATGGAATAAGGTAAAACAGTTGCGCATACATTTTGAAATTCATCGCAAAGCCAGGAGACGCGTACCGAAGCTCACAGTTCACAGCAGGATGAATTTTAAAATTGTATTGCTTAACAATTAGAACGCAGGAATTGAATTAGATCAAACGGTAGTGCATACATTTTAAAATTCATCTTTATGCCATGAGACGCGTACCGAAGCTCACAGTCCACAGCAGGATGAATTTTAAAATAGCATTGCGAAACAACCAAAAGTAGGAATCGCATCAAATCAAACGGTAGTACAAACATTTTAAAATTTATCCATATGCCATGAGACGCGTACCGAAGCTCACAGTCCACAGCGGGAGGAATTTTAAAATAGTTTTGATGAATAATTAGAACAAAGGAATGCAATCAAATGAAACGGTAGTGCATACAATATAAAAAACATTCATATGTTGTGTAACGCGTACGAAGCTCACATTCCTCAAGCAAGATGAATTTTGAATGCACTTCTAAAGTTAAATTAAGCAAATAAAAAAATGACGCCTAAAGGCTATCAGTCACTGTAAATCAATGAAGAGATAGGAAGCTGTCGTAATGATTCCACAGGACGTGGTCGTCACTTTCTTCTACAGGACGTAGACGAAAGACAACGGCCAACTCTCGGTGACCAGTCTGTCCGAACACCAAAGCCTCGCCGCCTGCCTCGTAATGGACCGTGATGTTCACGTTCTCCATTTCAGAGACAGCTCGCAGTGTTTCACCAGCGCCCCACTCGCCGGTTGATGAAAGGGCCGCTAAGTACCGCTCAATGCGTGATTCCAACGGTACCTTATGTAACTGCCCCTCAATGACCTCAAACTCAGGATAGCGGTCATTGTTGTCCTGCAGGATGTTTTCGAGAACGAAGGTCCAATGTTCTCGGTCAGTGCTTTGCAGTTGTTGCCTAATGTGGTTGGCTACGCGTTGCCTCAGGACACGTACTTTCTCATCAAAGTCCGGGGAGTTGGGGAGCGTGCCGTAGAGTTGGTGCACGAGTGCAGCAAAGAGGCAATGCCCATCGCCAGGCATTACCACAACATTTGCATGCCCACCACCGACAATCACTATTTCAGTGCGTGGCGGCTGATATGTGGTCTGGGCGGGGGGTAGTGTAGGTGGGGGAGCAGCTGGTGGTGTGTGCTCTTCAGAGACATCCGGTTTGCCTGGGACGGGTGTTGCTGAGGTGGAAGAGGATGGTTGGGGTGCTAGACGGGATTGAGGATGACCGAACAACTCGGCCCGCGTTCGCTTCGCCAGAGCCTCGATTTTGGCAATGGCAGCGACTTTTCTTATAAGGGAAGGGGCGGAGTGCAAGAAGGACAGGCGGGACCGGATAAAAGGAGGGTCAATGAGCATCCTGCTCCATGCCTTACACCGAGAGAGAGCGACATAAGTGATGCCGGGTTGGAATTCCCTCTTGCCGATGTTGACGACGACCCAATCGCAGGTGAGTCCTTGCGCGCTGTGCACAGTAGTTCCCCAGGCGAGGCGTAGAGGGATCTGCTCACGGGTGCATGCCAACTGCTTCACTTTCCACGACCGGGTGAGGGGCACAACAGGAAAGGCGCCGCGGATGGAAGGGCCGTTGTACCTGTCGAACTGCACAAGTACAGCCAATGGCAGGGCGTCGCTACTGTGGGAAGTGGGCGCTGGAGCAGTTGCATTTACGTGAGGTGTCTGGGAGGCGCCCGCAGTGCGGTGCTCGTCAGCGTACACGATGGCCCGCACTGTGCCCAGCGCGCCGTTGACCAGCCCCGCTCGCGTCCACAAGTTGGCCCGCAAAGTTACGCGCGCGCCCACAGAGAGATGAAGAACGGCGTCGAGGCCACCGGCATCATCGGCGGTCGCTTCTTTGGCCGTGTTGTTGTTGTGCACAGCAAGGATGCGGGCAACGGGGCGTCCCAGGTCGGCAAGCCTGTCCAAGTTGTACATCCTAGCGGGTTTTCTGGTCGAAAAAATGTGCAAAGCATCTCGGAACAGCCTCTGCTCACTTGGAGAGACCACTGAAGAGAACCGGCGCTGCAGCAGCTCGTAGCTTTGCGGAGAGCAGTGCCCTCGGCCCACCTCATCCAGCACTTCCTGAAGGGATGTGTCGGCCTGCCGCTTGGACTGAGTGAGCACTACCGCGTGGCGGAACTCGCTGAAGGCCTGCCGTCCGCGTAGCACCATCTCGGACGCACCCCGTGTGGGTACGCCGTACAGCGGCGTGCTGGCTATCGGAGGCAGCTGCGACAGATCGCCTATGAGGTACACGAACATTCCTCCAAAGCGCTCCGTGGAGTAGGGATGGGCTTGGGAACATCGCTGCTCGATCATAGCCAATAGTGCTAGGCTGACCATGGAATATTCGTCCACGATGAGAAATCGAACGCTCTCCATGTCGTCCTGGAACGCCTTGGCACGTTCTCCGACGAGAGGGGAGAAATCACCAGGCAGGAATTGAAGCCCGCTGTGCAGCGTCTCCCCGTTAATGTTGAGAGCAGCTACAGCAGTATAGGCCAGCAGACGGAAGGAATTGGACCCGAGACGCTTACTGAGCTCAGACGTCATGGCGCGAATGACAGTGGACTTGCCGCAGCCAGCCTTGCCTTGCACAATGATCAGGCGTGGCGGTGGGGCACTGCCCGGCTGCAGCACGGAGTTGACCTGCAACATCAAAATTTTCATTACTGCTTGTTGCTCAGCAGTTAGTTGAACCTCCGGAGCTTCTGAGGCTACGCGTTCAGCTTGATGTTGCGCCTTGCACGTTGTTAAAAAGGTGTTAAATACAGCCGGGTCACCGTACAGCTGCCCTTCGACGGCCCAGTCATGCGCCAGGTCCATCTCGCGCCTGCCTAGTTCGACGCGCTCGACGCCCTGGTTGGGTAGATGACGAGCGACGGTCATCCACTCTTCCACCTCTTCATCCGAATCATCAGCAGCGTCGTCGTCCTCGTCCTCCTCCGCAGGGGGCATAGCGTCCTCGCCCTGCGGTACCACGCCGTTGGCCCGGAACGCCTCCCGCCAGGTGGTGTGTTCGCCGAGAGCCCCGTCCTCCGTGCGCCAGGGCACGTGAAGGAGCACTTGCTGGCGGAAGTAGGTCTCGTTTCGGACATCGCAGTTGGAGCGGCGCAGGCGAGGATTGACGCTAACGATGTTAAAATTGCGCGCTACGTAGTACCTATTAAATAATGTAGGAATTTTACGTTACTTACTGTAAACAGGAAACGCTCTAAGGTAAACTGAAATGCCCTCAAACAGTGTGGAGTTTGGAAAATTCAATCTAAAGATTAATGGGAAGGCTTGCTCCCATGCACTGTAAAACCTTGCGAAGCAATGCTTTGTATTACAAAGCAAATGCTTTGTAAGCTGCGAAGCATTTGGCAGCTTTGTATTACAAAGCATTTGCTTTGTAATACAAAGCATTACCTTCGTAGCATACAAACAAAATGCTTCGTAAGGGCACGAATGCTTTGAATTACAAAGCAAACGCTTTGTATTACATAGCAAATGTCGCAGGGGAAATCACTCGTGTAATAGTCAGTTGAGGGGTCTGTAGTAGCTCTTTAATTGCCCTGTAATATGTAATATTGGTGTAATGCCTGTAATAGCTCTGTAATGCCTGTCATAGTTCCGTAATACTCGTAATAGGCGTGTAATAGATGTGTAATACGTGTAATGTGTGAAAAGGGAAAAAAATATCGAGACTGGGAGCTATTTCTAAGGTCGTTTTAGCTTTGTAATAGTGTTGTGATAGTCGTGTAATAGCTGTACTAGTAGCGTAATGGTTGTAATTGATGTGTAATTCCCGTGTAATTGTGTAATAGATGAGAAATTGATGTAATTATTGTAATTGGTGTAATTGCCGTAATTGCACTGTAAAGGTACTGTAATAGCCGCAATAGCGATGTAATATTTGTAATTTGCGTATAATGTAATGAATGGAATTGCTGTAATTGCCGTAATTGTACGGTAATGGCGAGGGGCGGCCAACTCGAAAAAAAACGTGTACACAGAAATACCTGTGTATTTTTAGAAATACACTAAAATACAAGGAAATACTCTACAATACACAGAAATACATAGAAATACTCCACAAAAATACGAGAAAAATACCGAAAAATACATTAGAAATACAAGAAATACAAGGCAAGTGTACACAGAAATACCTGAGTTGGCCGCCCCTTGGGTAATGGTACTGTAATACTCGCAAAAGCGATGTGATACATGTAATTTGCGTATCAGGTGTAATTGATATGTAATAGTTGGAATAGATTCAAAATGTAATAGTCGGTCGACCATTTTCATGGATGATTTCCTTCTTGGCAAATGCTTTGTAACACAAAGCAGCCAAAGGCTTTGCAAGTTTACAAAGCATTTGCTTTGTAACGCATAACAGTGTACCTGGTAAAACAAGTGTGCCTTTTTTGCAAACTTGTCTACTCTGCAATTCTAAGTGTGATACTACATGTCAGTTTAGACTGCGAAACTTTAGTTTCGCAGTTACAACTGCAAAACCTCTGAGTTCGTCAGTTTAAATTGCAGAACTCCCGAGTTCGTCAGTTTAAACTGCAAAACTCCCGAGTTCGTAAGTTTAAACTGCAAAACACTTCCACGGTTTAAACTGACGAACTCGGGAGTTCTGAAGTTCAAACTGACGAACTCGGGAGTTTTGCAGTTGTAACTGTGAAACTAAAGTTTCGCAGTTTAAACTGACATGTAGTATCACACTTAGATTTGCAGAGTAAATTACGACTTCGCACATTACACGTGTCTAAAAGTATTGACACGTACCACATTGCAAGATTGTATGGATAGTTTGTTAGAAAGTGGCTTATGGCCCAGGCGCGAATAGAAGGGGAAGAGGGCGATCGCCCTCTTCGGCACCGTGTCAAGCTTTAGTAGACCGCCTGAATGGTAGGCAACATTAACTACAAAACTCCTGTATTTGGCAAATTAATGGGCACTGGTCCTTCTTTCTACAGGACCTGCCTGCCATGACGACAGTAGCGAAAAAAAATTACCTTACCTCAAAAAATGCAAATTAAGTAGTGCGTCGTTGCATCTACAGAGATGTTTTAGAAGTAAAATGAACGCTGAATATGCTTAGCTTTTTAAGAAATAAACTTTTCAATGATCTAGAATTGTCCACTGAAGAACGAAAAAGTAACATAAAATTGTATGAAAATTATTTGCGCAAGCTGTGAATGTGCATGGAACAAGCTAAATTATTATAAACTTATATTATACGCACTATCATTGCCTTACGTATGTACTATGTTAATAATACGGAGAATTTTGTGCAAACGTAATATGGATAACAAATCATGTGTAATACGGATAAAATCATCCGCGATATGGATTAATTCACCCATATTACAAACATGCCTTCATCCATAGAGTTAGACCTAATTCACCGTAATTACGGATTAAGCAAAGTTTGTAACATGGATGAATTATTATTATTATTATTATTATTATTATTATTATTATTATTATTATTATTATTATTATATCTCTATTACAGTTGATTTGTGAACCATATTACGTTTGCACAAAATTATCCGCATTGTGGACATAACACATACGTAAGGAAATGAAAGTGCGCACTGTGGGAAATATATTCTTAAACTTACGACAAATTATGAAATTTATAATTACGATATTGATTTGTAAAGTGACGAATTATGATAAGAAAATTAATAACAAATTTTGTAAATTCTGTTTATAGTTTTGTGTTGTAAGAATAAAACATTTTCCGGAACGCAACAACTGAAGTAATAAAATTACGAATTGAATAGGTAGATGCCATTTACGAGATTTGTTTGTAAGTTATATAACTCACCATGCCATATGGCATTTTGCAGAAAAGTACGAAATTTATCGTAGAGTTACTTACGTAAGAATACGACAATTTCAATAACCGAGAAATGTCGAAACATCGTAAAGTTACGAGAAATGACGTAAATTTAAGAGAAATTTCGTAAATGTACTAGAAATTTTGTAAATGTACGAGAAATTTCGTAAATATACGAGAAATTTCGTAAATTTACGAGAAATTTTGTAAGTCCTTAATGGATGAATTTGAGATTTTTGTGTTGTAAATTTACGACATACATTCGTGAAACTGCGAGTGCTAACTGTAAAGTCCACGAAAAAAATTATGATCTGACGACTCTTAAATATAAGCCAATTACAACGTTTACGTCTTTATCAATTACAAACGTGACTCGTAAAAGTACAACAACTGCCATGGAAATTATTTCCATCACTGTACGACTAGTTTTCACAGTGCGCGCAGCCAAATATTTCTCCCAACATGCCGTATTACGCACAAATTCATGCGAATTATGCCCCGAAAAAGTACAGTTACGAATGAAAATATTCGTTATCTGCCATTTTAAAAGAAATTTGTAACTGCGAGCAAAAAAGTTCAGAAAATTTTAGCGTGAACTTGGAAATGTAGTTGCGCATATAAATATTTGTCTATCTAAGTGAGTGAAATAATTGGCTGACGTACAGGTGTCCAGCATTCGTTCTCTTGTATTTCCAGTATTAGCAAGTTTAAAGACTTTGTTATGTTTGGTCAAATTTAACGCAATAAAGTATGATGGGTTATCACATTTCAATTAAATATCCATATTTGTGCAACTTTCAAATTAGATCTACCAGTGTAAGAACCAATAAGTTATGTCTTACTTCTTCCTTGATCGGTTGAACTTGTAGTCGCGCGCGAATGACCACAACGTGACTTCCTCCATGTTTCGCGGTCTGTTGGGGTACCGCTCGAGAAGTGATCCTGACATACCACTGTGGTCTGCCACTGCCTCACCGCCGGGGCCCTGCTCATCGCCGCATTCGTCGCCGCCAACATCGGGATCGTCAACGTCATCCTGGGAGTCGGTGTCCTCGGTAGGCCTGGCAGGCAACACCCAATCATTAGCATAGAAGTTTACTCTTACGAAGTTTCTCGAGCTGTGAAACAACTTCTGGGATGTTGCCAGGTGGATGATCTCTTGGGAGGAATAGTCCCGCTCGCTGATAGACTGGATGCAGCGCCTTTGAATGGCCTTGCGCGCACTCTCGTCCTCCCTCAGGTCCCGTGTGGCGTCCTCAAATAGCTCCTGCATGCTCTTGGATTTCTTCTCCCCCTTAGCTGCGTACTTAGCTAAGTAATTGGCGCAGGCTTGCTTGGACAGCACGGGCTTGCCGTCCATGTTGCCGACCCACGGGCAGAGAACACGAAGGATGAAGAAATTGAGCAGCGGATCGTTTCTCGCTGGGACATACTGTGGCTCGCCCTTGTCGTCGAAGACGATGTCAGTAAAACTTGCGAGGGGAAAAGGGAACTTGAACCTGCACTCGAAGGGCTGCCCTGGAGCCTTGCGGCGGAGACAGTACGCCTCGGAGCAGCGCGTGTGCCGCTGCACACGGTTGAGGAGCTCCCCGATGTGGCGCTCGCGGTCCTCTGGCGCCACTTCCGTGTAGCGCTTGCGGCACGGGTGCACCGCTGCAGGGGGTAGGCCCAGGCCGCAGTTCCAAGCGCTCACGATATTGCCGAAGTACTGCACTACTGTCCTGAATTCCTCGGGCATCATCTCCTTGAGGCGAGACACGTCAGGGGCGCCTTCGAGCCAGAGCAAGCAGTGGCAGTGCGGGCTCCCTCTAAACTGCCACTCATACCGCCACCAGAAGTCCTTTAACGGAAACATTAATTTAAATATCTTCATGAGGAAAAATTCTGCCCTTTTCATAAAGAACATGCTAGGGACGTATGGTTGGTCGGCGATGAAGTTGCGGCGCTGTTCTTCAGTCAGCTCGTCCAGAGACAGCCGGTCCTCCTCGCTGAGGGGGGCGTTGTGCTGCTCCAATATGAGCCGGAACAGGTCTGGCCAGTGCAGGTCCGCTGCGCTGAGGGTTAGAAACAGGGTGGGGAGCCCTAGTTGGTTGACCATGTCTAGCAGCTCGCTGAGTCGCGCACCCCAGAACTGGCGGGTGCCGTGTAATTTGGTCCCATAGAACATTATTTCCCTTCTTAACGTCGGTCGGGCTTCCACCATCTGCCGCAGCTCACGGACCGTTTTTCCCTGGAGAGCCTCGTTTCTCCGCACGAACAAGCTCCCCGCGCGCAAGGCTTCGTGCCGCATGACGGTGTTGAAGGCGAAAAACCTGAAGCGAGGGTCATTGGCAAACCTGCCGTCTTTGTACTCCAGCAGGTGCTTGAAGTACTGAGCGGGCGTCAGTCTCCACCGCCGGTCCAGGTTCAAGTCAGCGGCACCTGTGGGGAAGAGAGTGGGGAACGCCATAGACACATAACCAGGGGTCTGGAACTCGTGCACAGGTGCACTGCCCACTGAGGGCCAGTTGAGCACCGCGGCCACCTGTTCCTCCTGGTGGTGGTGCTGCAGGAGGGGCACCCCAGACATGGCGATACCGTTGGCTCCCTGCTCTACATCCTCCGGCCTCTCCTCGTCCGCCTCAAGCGCAGCGGCGGGTTCCTGTTGCGCACCGCGATCTACATAGTTTGACGACGATGTGGAGGGGTCATCGGGATCCACGTCCTTTTCGTACTCATACCTGCGTAAATGAAATTGATAGATTTTGAGGTTAGCCTCATGCATTCCCATTAGTTTACGGATGTGCTATGCGTATCTTAAAGTGAATTTAGTGAAAGCGTAATATGGACAATTTTATCCGTATTATAATCTTTGGTCAAATCATAAGTTACGGAGAAATGATTTTTTTTTTTGTCCATACCATATGGATAAAGGCATATTTGTAATATAGACGTAAATAACATTAGTACGGACAATTCTCTTCGTACTCAGGTGGATTTTGTGATACATATTACGCTAACTCAAAATTCTCCATAAGCGAGTCCGTACGAAAATGGGAGTGTGGTGGTACTGGCTGAAAATAAATTGTTCATCATTCAAATTTACCCTTGAACTTCCATGAAGGCATCACCGTCTTCTGGAAGCAATGCCAAGTTGTGCTCATTAAGCTCAACATTGGCGTAGTGCGGGTTATTATCGCGAAGCCAGAGGAGGGCAGCGCGGACAATTCCACATCGCACGCGAAAGTCAACGTAACCTTTAGAATCTTGCATTCGCACCGCAATCACAGACGACAAGTCCTGTTCGTGAAATAAAAGTTAGGTGTAAGAGAAATTATAATTACTCTAAAAATTATTCTAAACTTAAAATATTAATTCAAAATCACATGTTTGTAATATGTCTCAATAAGTATCCAAATACTGACAGTTTTTTTTTTTCGTATTTCGTTTGATTTGTGATCCCTATTACGATTCCACAAAATTCTCCGGACATACGGATACACTCTCATTTCCTTACGGATGCGCTTTCTCCATAATACGGAGAATTTTGTGCAAGTGAATATGGATCACAAATCATCTGTAATCGATGGGGAAATCACTCGTGTAATAGTCGGTTGAGGGGTCTGTAATGCCTCTTTAATTGCCCTGTTATATGTAATATTGGTGTAATGCCTGTAATAGCTCTGTAATTCCTGTCATAGTTCCGTAATACTCGTTATAGGCGTGTAATAGATGTGAAATACGTGTAATGTGTGAAAAGGGAAAAAAATATCGAGACTGGGAGCTATTTCTAAGGTCGTTTAAGCTTTGTAATAGTGCTGTGATAGTCGTGTAATAGCTGTAATAGTAATGGTTTTAATTGATGTGTAGTTCCCGTGTAATTGTGTAATAGATGCGTAATTGATGTAATTATTGTAATTGATGTAATTGCCGTAATTGCACTGTAATGTGCTGTAATAGCCGCCATAGCGATGTAATACCTGTAATTTGCGTATAATATAATGAATGGAATTGCTGTAATTGCCTTAATTGTACTGTTATGGTACTGTAATACCCGCAATAGCGATGTAATACATGTAATATGGTAGCAGGTGTAATTGATCTGTAAAAGTTGTAATACATTCAAAATGTAATAGTTGGTCGACCATTTTCATGGTTGTTTTCCCCCTTGTCTGTAATACGGTTAAAATCATCCGTAATATGGATTAATTAATCCATATTACAAACTTTGCTTGATGCCTAAGTTATGGTGAATTTGGTCCGTACTTTATGAATGAAGTCATGTTCGTAATATGGATTAAATTATCCATATTACGAATGATTTTATCCGTATTACAAATGATTTGTGATCCATACTACGCTTGCACAAAATTCTCCGTATTATGGAGATAGTACATCCGCAAGGAAATGAGAGTGTAGAATATTTGGAAAAAAATGACAGCGCTCCCGCAATGTATAGCATGATGTTGTAGCGTTTATAGTGTGTAGATAGTACAGTACATTTACCTGTATGCGGTGGGGCAGGGACCGAGCTAGCTCGTTGACATTTTGCGGAAAAGAGATAACGTTGCCGCGGTACCCCATTTGATGGCCGCGTATTTTATAGACGCAGACAACAGGGTGAATCCGTGCAATGAGTTGCTGCTCCACGAATGTGAGACCACGTAGAGCCTCGGGCACGTCACCTGGATCCATCATGTTCTCGGCGGAGAACTTCTGACAGTTGCGCCCACAAGTCACTCTGCGCGTGAACTCAAGGGACCGCCTATTACACTGACCACACTCAAACCAGTGTAGCGCCCGCATACCGTCCTCGAAAAGTTCCGCGGGATCCACTGGTGCGTGGGCACTCCTGGGCGCAGGCTGTTCCACTGACGGGCAGTTGGGAGGCGAACGTGCGTTTCGGTAATTCAAGGTATCTCGAAGTCGAAGTGCACTTTTCCGTGCAGCCTCTTCTCGACGTAAGGCTGTGACATCGTCTGGTTCTTGACCTGCCCTGGCCCGAGCTTGCCGGGAAGCGTTCTGCGTACGGCGTTGTGCTCTGGCGTCGGGGTCCTCGTCAGCCCGTGCACGAGATTGCCGGGAAGCGTCCTGGGCGCGGCGATGAGCTGTGGCGTCGGGGTCCTCGTCAGCCCTTGCACAAGCTTGCCGGGAAGCGTCCTGGGCACGGCGTTGTGCTGTGGCGTCGGGGTCCTCGTCAGCCCGTGCACGAGCTTGCCGGGAAGCGTTCTGGGCACGGCGTTGTGCTGTGGCGTCGGGGTCCTCGTCAGCCCGTGCACGAGCTTGCCGGGAAGCGTTCTGGGCACGGCGTTGTGCTGTGGCGTCGGGGTCCTCGTCAGTCCGTGCACGAGCTTGCCGGGAAGCGTCCTGGGCACGGCGTTGTGCTGTGGCGTCGGGGTCCTCGTCAGCCCGTGCACGAGCTTGCCGGGAAGCGTCCTGGGCACGGCGTTGTGCTGTGGCGTCGGGGTCCTCGTCAGCCCGTGCACGAGCTTGCCGGGAAGCGTCCTGGGCACGGCGTTGTGCTGTGGCGTCGGGGTTCTCGTCAGCTCTTGCACGAGCTTGCCGGGAAGCGTCCTGGGCACGGCGTTGTGCTGTGGCGTCGGGGTCCTCGTCAGCCCGTGCACGAGCTTGCCGGGAAGCGTCCTGGGCACGGCGTTGTGCTGTGGCGTCGGGGTCCTCGTCAGCCCGTGCACGAGCTTGCCGGGAAGCGTCCTGGGCACGGCGTTGTGCTGTGGCGTCGGGGTTCTCGTCAGCTCTTGCACGAGCTTGCCGGGAAGCGTCCTGGGCACGGCGTTGTGCTGTGGCGTCGGGGTCCTCGTCAGCCCGTGCACGAGCTTGCCGGGAAGCGTCCTGGGCACGGCGTTGTGCTGTGGCGTCGGGGTCCTCGTCAGCCCGTGCACGAGCTTGCCGGGAAGCGTACTGGGCATGGCGTTGTACTGTGGCGTCGGGGTCCTCGTCAGCTCTTGCACGAGCTTGCCGGGATGCGTTCTGCGTTCGGCGTTGTGCTGTGGCGTCGGGGTCCTCGTCAGCCCGTGCACGAGCTTGCCGGGAAGCGTCCTGGGCACGGCGTTGTGCTGTGGCGTCGGGATCCTCGTTAGCTCTTGCACGAGCTTGCCGGGAAGCGTCTCGGGCACGGCGTTGTACTGTGGCGTCAGGGTCCTCGTCAGCTCTTGCACGAGCTTGACGAGATGCGTTCTGCGCACGTCGAGCGTTACTCACGTCAACGTCTTCCTCTGCCCGACTTGCCTTGTGGCGGGACGCGTCCTGATTCTGACGAGTCGTTTTCTGACCTGCAGTTTCCGACGCCCTCTTTACTGCAGTGCGTTTTGCTGCTTCCGTTCTTCGCACTTCGGCACTTTTTTTCTTAAGCCTAGGCATACTGTAAAAAAGATAATTCTTTTTTATTGTTGCTTATTCCGTTACACACTTAATGTTCTGACCAGTATATGGACAAAAGTTAAAAGAACACATGCACTCTCATTTCCTTACGAATGTGCTATCTCCATAATACGGAGAGTTTTGTGCTAGCGTAATATGGATCACGAATCATTTGTAATACGGAGAAAATCATTCGTACTATAGATAATTTCATCCATATTACAAACATGCCTTCATCCATAGAGTATGGACCAAATTCACCGTTACTTACGGATGAAGGAAAGTTTGTAATATGGACAAATAAATCCATATTACGAATAATTTTATTCGCATTACAGATGATTTGTGATCTATATTACGCTTGCACAAAATTCTCCGTATTATGGAGATAGCACATCCGTAAGGAAATAAGAGTGTGTAGCACATGTGCAGTTAATTGACGTTACATTAAATTTTTATCATAGACTTTTGAAGTGCATTTTAGGAGAAAAGATAATTAAGAAATATAGCAAAAACAGTTAAAAAAGGTTGAAAACCTATAAAAAAACGAAATGTTCCCAGCCCGTAGGATGGCGAAAGAAAAAGAAGATACGGATTCTTCATGAAAAATCAATGCGGGTGAACAATAAAAGTCGTGGCGTTTTCAAAACAGGTCGTTTTGAATCGAATAAGTACGCGAAGACTGACAAAAATATTTTAAACTGGTAAAAAAATAAAATAAAATAAAAATGGCAATGTTTCCTACCCGCAGGATCTCGGCAAGAACAGATTACGTTTTCCAATGAAAAATTAATGCGCAAACAGCAATAAAAGTCGTTGTGTTTTTAACACTAGCCGTTTGGGGATCGAATAAGTACGCCAAAACTACCAAAAATGTTCAAAACTGGTAAAAAATCTTATATATTGGCAATTTTTCCCAACCCGTAGAATATCGGTGAGGGAAGATTCGGATTCCCCATGCTAAATAAATGCGTAATCAACAATAAAAGTCATGGCGTTTTCATAACTAGCCGTTTTAGAATCAAAAAAGTACGCCAAAACTGCAAAAAGTGTTCAAAACTGGAAAAAAAATGACAAAGTCGGCAATTTTTCTAGCTTGTGGATATCGGCGAGGGCAGATTCGGATTTTCCATGATAATTTAATGCTAGATAACCAATAAGAGTCGTGGCATTTCATAAATTGGCCGTTTGGAAACTGAATCAGTACGCCATAGCTGCCAGAAATGATGAAAAATGGTAAAAATCGACAAAATTGGCAATTTCCCTGGACCGTAGAATATCGGCGAGGGCAGATTGGGATTCCCAAAGCATAAAAAATGCATTAGAAGCTATAACAGTCATGGCGTTTTCATAACTGGCCGTATGGGAATCGAAAAAGTACGCCAAAACTGCCAAAAATTTTCAAAACTGGTAAAAAATCTAATAATCGGCAACTGCTCTAGATCGTAGGATACCTGGTGGGCAGATTCGGATTCCCCATGAAAAATTAATGCACGAACAGCAATAAAAGTTGTGGTGCTTTCAACACTGGCCGCTTTTGATTTGAATAAGTACGCCAAAAATGCGAAAAATGTTCAAAACTGGTAAAAAAAAAACATAATTCGGTAATGCCCTCAGCCCTTAGGGTATCGGGGTGGGCAGATTCGGATTCCCCATGCAAAATAAACGCGTAAGCAGCTTTAAAAGTCATGGCGTTTTTAAAACTGTCTGTTTGGGAATCGAAAATGTATGCCTAAACTGTCATAAATGTTCAAAACTGGAAAAAAATCGACAAAATCGGTAATTTCCGCAGACCGTAGGATGTCGGCGAGGGCAAATTCAGATTCCCCATAACAACTTAGTGCTAGATAACCAACAAGCGTCGTGGTGATTTCAAAACTGGCCGCTTGGAAACTGAATTAGTACACCAAAGCTGCCAGAAATGATTGAAAATGGTAAAAAAACGACAAAATTGGCAATTACCGCAGCCCGCAGGATGTCAGCGAGGGCAAATTAGAATTCCCCATAAAAATTAACGAAAATTTAGCAATAAAAGTCGTGGCGTTTTCAAAACTGACCGTTTGATCGAATAAGTACGCCAAAACTGTAAAGTGTTCAAAATTGGTAAAAAAACGACAAATCGGCAATAACCCCAGCCCCTAAGATTTTGGGGAGGGCAGATTTAGATCCCTTTTGAGAAATTAATGCACAAACAACAATACAAGTCGTGGCGTTTTCAACACTTGCTCTTTGGGGATCGAATAAGTACGCCAAAAACCGCCAAGACGTTCAAAACTGGTAAAAATAATCGACAAATCGGCTGTGTCCTGGCGTGGCGTTTTCAACACTGGCCGTAATAACTAAACGAATACTATACTTTATATTACGGCGATTCCGTTCACATGTTTCCGCATTTTACTTGTTATCAATTTTAACGGACTGAAATATTGTTCAACTCTGAGATAGCCTGAATTCCACTCCGTAACTAACAGGTTACGACTACCCAGTAATAACGATACTCACATGCTGATTGTAGTATATCCAGGTTGTGCTGATACTGAAAGTTGAACTGGCCGCAACTCAGATAGTATCCGGTAGTATCACACAACACACACGTAGAACAATCACTAATTTGAAACATTACTATCACTTAGCACACGCGACGATAAAGTTGTTCGCGCAAACAATGGGGGACTTATTCTGAGCGCACGCTGCGACGCGTCCGCTCCGCACGACGGTTAGATGTCCACTGACGCAGCGGGGAGCGCGCCGCCGCCTCGCCGCCTCGCCGCCTCGCCGCGCCGCGCGGCCGGGCGAGCGAGCGGCTGCGTGGAGGGGGGCGACCGGCGGCAGACCGGCGGGCTGGCTGGCGGCTGGCAGCTGGCGGCCGGCTCCCAGAGTGCTGCTTATAAAAGGCGACCGCAACGCTCCTCCGTATCCCAGTTCGACATGAACGTTCACGTGGTGGACGGCTCCGCTCTGGACGCTCCCGGGAGTCACGCCCTTTTCCACTGCGTCGCCGAAGATCTGCTTATGGGGCGAGGTTTTGCTGGTGACGTCACAAGAAAGTACGGCGGCCTGCAGGAGCTGAAAAACCAGCGTCTCCGTGTCGGGGACATCGGCGTGTTGGAGAAGTGCGCGTCGCGGGACCGTTTCATTCTCGCCCTCGTGACGAAGAGTGTCAGCAAAAGTCACCTTTCTCAGCATGATTTCTCCCGCACGTTGGAGAAGGTCCCAGGTGTGTGTGTGCGGCTGGGCATCATGGCGCTGTCTGGTCCCTTCCTTGGCACAGGGAGTGATGGGCTGCGTAGGGAATTCGTGCTCGCGGAGTTGCGGCGGGTCTTTGCCGACACTCTTGTCAGCGTTACTATTTGGGTGCCGCCGCGGGCTCTAGCATCTCACCCAGTGAGCTCTGTGATGGGGGGCGTAACACTCGTAGGAGATTCTAATTTTCTCCGAGTCCTAGGGGCCCCACCACAGACCCGCTGTGGGTATGTTGAGTCCGGGGCGACGCTCAAAGAAGTGACGCTAGCATTGCGAGATTGTCCGCAGGGCCCCGTGTGCATCATGGCGGGTACGAATGACCTACTGAAGCTGAGCAAGCAGGGGGGCGTCTCCAGAAATGCCGCTAAGGCCGCAATACGCGGTCGTTTGCGGAATGTGATGAAAGTGGCGGCCGGCCTGCCGGGACCCGTTACTTTTCTTACGATTCCACCGATCAGAGGCATTTCTGCAGACGCTCCCATGCTGCCAGAGCAGTTCAATTACCACCTAGAAAAGGTTGTGGCCGGTCAGTTCCGTATCCTGGATGCGCACGGGCCCCTGGCGGCTACATCTGGTGCAATTGGCCGTGACGGTGTCCATCTGTCAGAATGCGGCTGCAATATCATCAAACAACTCATCGCTTCATCTTAATGCTCTGCATTAAGAAAAAAATCCCGGTCTTTTTAAAGACCACCAATTCTTTCTTGAAAGGATTCTTTCAACAAAGACGATAGCCTATAAATTACCTTATAATCACTCACTCCATTTTAATATTTATATACCACTCACATTTTAACATAATTTTTAGACGACAAAACTGCTTTTGAGTAACTTTTTATTATTAAAATGTAACTCATTTACTCGGCCAAAAAAATTCGCTGACGCAGCAAAAATATTGGTTCATTTCAAGAAAACAAAGGTCCTTGTGGATGACCTAAAATTTAGAAGCGTAAGGGGGAGGACCAGTGGCAGGACCCCTTTATACCTTCCACACTCACGGCTGCAGATGAAATAAGGCATTCCGGTAAAACTGCAAAGAAAAATAATGCGTGGAGCAAGAAACCGGAAATGCGTTGCAGCTTTCCCGGAATGCTTTATTAAACAAAACTGGCTTATGGAAACGTGTAGCTGCGTATGAAGTTGTTCATAATAATTCAATGTGCACAGATGACCCTGAACCGGATTGTGACGAAATTGTCTAAATTTGGCAGTGTAGTAGGTAAACTGTTAGTGATACGTTTGATCGCACGAAATTTTCGACCACAGTGTCGCAGCTCGTACAATTACCTCTTCAAACACTAATGAATATTACCATTTCATTCATTTTAGTGATACGTTTGATCGCACGAAATTTTCGACCACAGTGTCGCAGCTCGTCCAATTACCTCTTCAAACACTAATGAATATTACCATTTCATTCATTTTTGTGTGTGTGTGTGTGGGGGGGGGGGGGGGGGGGTAAGAGGAGGGGGTCGCAACTCTATTTCCTACAGTGTCAATTTACGTGAGAGAATGCCCGTATTCGCACTCGTCCCAGCTTAGGCCGGAAAGCTACAGTCATAAGTATGGGTCGGTAACGGTGAATCAAGTTCAAAATTGACACCCAACATGCATTTTCACGAGTTTCTGTCCAAATTTGACGGGACAGCAACTTAAGTGATCGAGATACGTCCAATCGGACGAAATTTTTGGTTAAATAGTCGCAACTCTTCGAATTACCCTTAGGAACACTAAGGAATATTACCTTTATTTTTTTTTATTATTTTTTTTTTTTTGCCAAATGCAAATTATATTTTTTTTTTCGGGGGAAATGAGACGATGTAGCGAATAAACTGTCAAAGATACATCCAAACGGGCTGATGTTTTGTCCAAATGTTTGCAACTTGTCGAGTTACTCCTTAGGACACTTTTTACCCCGAAAACTACGTCCAATATGCATTTTAACGACTTTTCATCCAAATTATGCGCTGTAGCGGCTAAACGGTACAAGATACGCCCAAACTGACAAAATTTTCGCCCAGAGGGTCGCATCTCGACAAATTACCCTGAAAACGACACCCAACATGCATTTTGACGAGTTTTCGTCCACATTTACCGCTGTAGCGGCTAAACAGTAAGAGATAGAGCAAAACGGACGAAATTTTCGCCCAAAGGGTCGCAACTCGCCGAGATACCCCTTAGGACACCATACAATTTTGTAATTTATAAAATCTATTTTTTAAAAAAATATAAATCAATTTTTAGCAGGGTCAATTTTTGAGCCAGAGAGGTCATATTCGAACTCGTCCGAGCTTTTTAAGCCAAGAAGCTACAGTAAAAAATTCAGGTCGATATCTTAACTCGTTCTCGAGTTATCGTGCGAACAGACACACAGACAGACACACAGACAGACAGACAGACAGACAGACAGACACACACACAGACAGACACACGGACATTGAACTTTTTTAGCACTCCAGTGGCGTAATAGGCTTCGCTATCGCTCAGCCAATAAGAGATAAAAAAAATACGATTTCACGAAATCCTGGTAGACAACGGAGTTTCTATAACTAAAAAAATTCTAACGCTAACGCGTTAAACGGCCCCCTAGGTTTTAACCGTTATTTAAGAATTAAAAAAAAAACACTTTAATAATATTAATTAAGAACCCTGTTTGAAAACTAAACTAAAATTTCCTCCGCCTCACATGTGCCACTCATAATGTTGCCCGGCGTGACAGCTATCAAACGCTGCCGCAAGCAATCACCTTAAAAAAAACAAAGATGCAAACCACGATTATTGGTTAAGTAACTGAATATACCACGGTCCTCCTTCCCCCCCTGCGCGCCACGCAGAGGGGCAGAGGGGCCGAGCGCCCGAGCACCTGAGCCACGGGGTTCCACTCAAATGGGAGGCCGTGGGCAGCCGATGTTCTTGTTTTTGCTGTTGTTGTGACGTAGGGCCCGCCCGCGGCAGGGTGGCCAACCCAACAATGACAAACTCTCTATCACTGCGCGGGCAGATTAAATCTATTGTGTACGGAGTTAGTGTTGACTTAGCAGCTTGAAATCTTTCCACAAGTATAATCTCACTAGAAAGCCGTCGGTATTAATGTCTTAAGGAACTTCAAGGAGAAGAAAATGTGAAAATATTACGTGCCCGTGTAGTGGTAATATGTGCCTGTTTGTTGACAACTCGGCCGGCCGCCGGTAGGCTCAAGAATGTTTGCAAGCGGTATGTGCGAGAATTTCTGTGGCTGAAAGTATGAAATGTCAGTGCAAGACGGTAAAAATAAATTATGGAAGGATACGAATCATGAGCGGATAATGATGTGTCGCAGAAATGCCATGTAAAGTGTAGATTTATGAGGTTAGTGAACGCTGTGTGTTTCGGTCTTAGAGGTTCTGATCAGTTTTTTTTTTAACTATGGAAACTTATCGTAGGATTAACAATTAATTTTAAACCATCTACAGGTGCAAGCTGATCGCCTACTGTCTTTGCTGCTCCTGCTATAGTTCTGAAGCCTGGCGTTTGTGAAAAGAGTACACAGGGGTTAAGGGTGAGTGAATATTTTTGTTTTGCTAATTTGAGAGCAACAGTCCTGTAAGCGAAATACGCACATGAAATAAATACAATATGGATTATTACCATAAATACATAATGCACAATTGTGTGAAAAGTTTGAACTGTAAAGCCAACTTTGCATAAACATCTCAGATGTAGAAATACAGTAATGAATCAGTCCAAAAATATAAAATGTAACAGAAAATTATCATTGAAGATAATTAAAACTAAAATTAACTAAATATGGCTGACCATTTGCAACTTGGTATTTTTAACTTTTCTCACATTTTTCTTCCTATCTTTATAACTTTGATTTAAAAATAATAAAATGTCCTCCAGGGCTCTCCTGGCTATAGATTTTAAAATTACACTTCTGAAATGTTGGTGGTTCTCACACAACTTGAACAATTTAATTTCTTGATGCTGCTCTAAATTTTGGAGGAAAGTGGCCATGATTGAAGAAATGTGTAGAAGTTGCGGAATGTGATTTCTTGATTCTTCATGTATGATGCGGGTGATGTTGCTGATGGTTTCTGATGGTACTTCTTGATTCATGTTACAGGATGATGATGAGGATGATGCCATGGTGAAGAGAATGTGAAGAGGAAACTGAGCTGGTCCTTGGAGAATGCTGCTGCAATCCTCACAATTGACCTTGTCCATGTAGGCTGCCACTATGGGTGCAGCAGAGTGAGCACTGACAGCAGCTCCCAGCTTGTCTCGCACCCGTCTCCTGAAATCTTCATCAGAGGTAAGTGACACCACTGTAGCGCCCTTCACAGCTGCCTCCTCTTCCTCCTCTTCCACATCTTCCTCCTCTTCCTCTACCTCTCCCTCCTCTTCCATCAGGGCTGGGTTGGGAGGGACAAGCAGCTCTTCGGGAGTTGAAGTTATTTCATTTTCCGCTAACTCAAGCAGTGTTGTCAAATTTATAAAATTTTCTGAATTATCTTCTTCACAGTTCTTCCCTTTCATTTTAATATGAGCAAGATCCTTGATGAGGCAAGAGGCGAAAGCAGAAGGATAGTCCCTTGAACTGGGATTTTTCCTGCCTCCGCCTGCTTGTCTTCTCCGACTGTTAAAATTTTCTATGCAGTCTCCATTTAATTTCCCCACTGGAAGGTGGATTTTTTCCCTCCTCTTGGAAATCATTCCAGAGGTGTGCGAGAGCAACTAAAGTTAGCCGCCAGTGCTGGGGAAATGTGAGATTTTTGGCATTGATGAAGTGCCACTGCCCTATCTCATCATACATTTTCCCCCAAATTTTCAGGTGGCGTGAGGTTGGAGTGATGGCAACCTTGAGGGACTCGGAGTCAGCTGCTGCCAGTTCAACGCCATTCAGAGAGTCAAACAACGCATTGACTCGCTCACAGAAGCGGCCTGTCGCCATTGCCTCTCCTGGAAAGACCCGCAGAAAGGTGTTGTGACAATTCCAAGAGCCACCGATTGACTGAGGAGCTGCACGGAAAAAAAAGTTAAGCTGTGTTAACTAAATGTTAGCTGTCATAGCTAATATGTTGGCTGATATCGTGACAAGCAAGTTTTTTAGCTACCACAGCGATATGTTGGCTGCCATAGCGACACGGCAGCTATGAGAGCTAATGCGTCATCTGCAGGAGAAAAAGCAATGTTTGATTCAGTGAATGGGATGTTCTCTACCCTAACTAAGCCTTTGCTAAATCCAGCTAAGCGTTAGTTGTAGTAGCTAATTTTTGCCTACCAGAGACAATTTTTAGCTATGGTAGCTTATAAGTTGTCTGTCACGAAATCAGCTAACATATTAGCTACGGCAACTTATGTATTTTTTTCCGTGTGGGCAGCTGGAGCAACTCGCATCTTATCGAAGGTACTTAAATTAATGTGAGACAAGGTCACTTTCTTTTCCAGGCGTGGCTGCATCTCCATATCACTCTCAATGAATTTTTGTATGTAGTCCAACTTTACCAAATCATAGTGTCCATCTCCTTTGGGAGTCACAAGATTGCACTTCAAAATTGCATTTCTCAATGACTTCAGCAGATGAGGAATGTCAAATAATGTGTAAATTCTATTGTTTTCCAGGGAAAACCACGGCTCTTCATCAGATGACCCCAGAAGCTGCAGTGCTGTCTTGTTCTTGGCCAGTCCGTCGGTCACTGTAGCCCGCACTCTCAAGCCGGTGGACTGCACAGCACGGAGAGACACCTCGAAGAGGTTTTTGAAGTCTGCTCCTGTAAGCTTGGAGTGTGTGTACCAGAAGCAGAAGGGCTGCTTCCACTCTCCGTACACACTCCGAAGAATACACACCATGACCTCTTCTGCAGGTAAGTCTCTTCGCTCACCCCCAGGATCAACCCAGCCAAGCACAGTGTCAGTGGCGGAGTCATAGCTGAACTGCACTCTCAAGGACATCTCGTCATAGATGACAATGACATCCTTGTCTTCTTCTGGCATTGCACTAATTCTTACTTTCATGGCTTGCATCAGAATGCCATTGACACCAGGGCGGAATTTAAGCTTTTGAAGGGTTCTTGATATTGTGCTTGGACTTGGTTTGATCATGGGGAGGCTAGCATAGGCAGCAGGGCCATGTTGGTTAATGCCCATAAATACTGACTTCTCGCCTAAATTATAACGGTACGCGTGCTTGTTGCGACCGGCATTGCGCAAGTTGCACTGCAGGAGCTTGAAACAAGCAGGCCCGCCCTTCCGCCAGACGTCGTTGCCAGCTCCGCTTCGCTACGCTGGCAACTCTGTTCGGCAGGGGGCGTGCCTGCTTGGCCTGCCGGCGGCGTTCGACCCCTTAGTCACACAGAACGTCCTCTTAGCTTGTAAATGATCGGGCCTGCGGCCCGTAAAGGCATTCTCTTCGGAGAGCGGCAGTTTGTAACGGTGAACCACCGAAACTACAGCCCTCCCTTCTGCTTTGAAAACGTGCCGATAGTGACTAAACGGTCAGTTATTTGGCAAAAAGGGGGAGTCGGAAATCTCGAAAAATGTCGAAATACGTGAGTTCGGCCTCAGATGGAACGGTCGAACTCGGACTTTAATTGGCAGCAGTTGGGAACACTGAATTACGCTCGTCGAAACGATTTTAACAGTATAGGTGTCGAGGGGTGTCAAAAATTTCAAAAACTGTCGAAATATGTAGAAAATTGTCGAAATATGTAGAAATACGTCAAAAATGTCGAAAACTCTCGAAATATCTTAAAAATGTTGAGATAAATCGAAAATGTCGAAAAACATCGAAAAACATCGAAAAATGAGGGATAATGTCGAAAAATGTCGAAGAATATCAAAAATTGTCGAAAATGTTTACAAATATCGAAATATGTCGGAATATGTCATCAATGTCGAAAAATATCGAAAAACATCGAAAATTATCAAAAATGTCAAAAAATGTCAAAAACTATCGAAAATTATGGAAAAATATCGAAAAATATCAAAAATATCGAAAATTATCGAAAATTATTGAGAATGTCGAAAAATATCGAAAAATATCGCAACAATATCGAAAAATATCGAAAATTAACGAAAAATGTCGAAAATATCGAAAAATATCGGAAAATATCGAGAAATGTCGAAAACGTCGAAAATAATCGAAATGTTTGAGTTTTGACGATTGGCAACACGGGAAATTGAAAAACGGTTGGCACCACTGTATTGCGCTCGAAAAGACGGTTCTAGAGAAGTGCGGGTCGATGGGGTTCGTAAAAGTTGAAAAGTGGGTCAATTTTGGGTGCTTTTTACAGTGTAGTCGCGAGTTGGGTCCTTTTTATCAAAAAACGGTGGGCGCCATTGAACTGGACGCGAAAAGACGCTTCCAGAGAGGTGCGGGTCGATGGGGTTGAGAAAAGTTGAAAAGTGGACCAATTTTGGGTTTTTAGCCCGCCCTTCTGCTTTGTTTACAGTGGAGTCTCGCGAGTTGGGTCCTTTTTATCGAAAAACGGTGGGCGCCATTGAACTGGACGCGAAGAGACGCTTCCGGGGAGAGGTGCAGCTCGATGGGGTTGAGAAAAGTTGAAAACTGGACCAATTACGGGTGCTTTTTACAGTGTAGTCGCGAGTTGGGTCCACTTTTTCGTAAAACGGTGTGCACCATTGAACTGGACGCGAAAAGACGCTTCCGGAGAGGTACGGGTCGACGGGGTTGGAAAAAGTTAAATTTTTTTATTTTTTTTATTCCGTGAAAACTTTAGTAATTTTTTTCAGTGCCTTAATGAGGGTTAGCAGGATTTGCACCAGGCGTTTCGGTGTCCAGGAGTGACCCTTAAGATGCCCTAAAAATTTCAACTCTCTAGCTCAACTCCTTCGAGTGGAACAGACAGACAGACAGACAAACAAACAAACAGACAGACACCGCATCGATTGCATAAGCCCGCTCTAAAGCTTTTTCAAAGCAGAAGGGCGGGCTAAAAAGAGGGAGACAGCTTCCCTCGAAACCTTTCGAGTACTCTCTCTTCCTCTGTTTTCTTCATTTGCTTAATCTCCCTCATTTTCTTCTCATTTTCTTTCTGCAGGCGACTTGCGCGGGCCTTGCCGCACCAAGGCAGCCAGAAGAGACTTAACCACAGGGTCCCTGCGGAATCGGTGGCAAGCCCAGCAGCTTCCGTTTCCCAGGAGCAAGTCCAGGACCTAGACGGAACAAGGAAAGCAAGTAAGTATTCTGAGCCCAGGCCACACAGTTTTCTGGGGTTCAATTTTTTTTTTCAGGTGCCCCAAATTGAGAGCTGCCCTAAGCAAAGCAGGAAGGGATCTCTGCGACATTGTGAATAGGCCAGCCAGCCAAGCAGACAAGTGCAGATGAAGGCCCGCTTTGAGCGCCAGCTAATACAGGCATGTGTGCTAAGTGAATCCTCATGTCACAAGTATTTATTGTAGGGGAGAGTGGGGCACATTGGTCCGTTTTTTTTCTTTTAGTTCCCTACGCCGCATGTGATGACCCCAAAAAAAGTTTTTTGTGCCAAGTCTTAGTTTGTACATTACTTTACCTTAGAAAACCATCCCCAACATTTTGCCGACCATGCAAGCTGAGATAAACCGAAAACCCAAGAGGCCTGCAAGTGGACCAATCTGCCCCGGGCCGGGGCACATTGGTCCGACCTATGGGGCACATTGGGCCAAGCTGGAAAAAATGGCCAGAACCGTTATCTACGCCACTTAATGATGTGTTGAGTGATACTCTGTGATAAAGGAAGTCGAATTTGTCAAAAAAAGTAATTTCAGTTAGGTTCTTCGTACTCTTGTATTTGTACTTTAACAAAAGTAGGCTAATCAAAAATAAAATTCTGCTAACTAATTAAAACAGTAAAAACAGTTAAGAATATTTTTTATAAATGTCAGAAAATGAAACCATAAGAAAACCTAACCTAGCATTTGTCACAACACTTCCTGAAATATCAAAATTTGCAATTTTAATGGATACTGTTAGATTGGCACAATGTGCCCCGTAAAAAAGCGGCCCAACCTGCCCCAAGTGTAGCAAATAAATTGAAATGCTTCTAGAATGCAAGTAGTTGTTTCTAGCCCATTCAAAACTATATTCAATTTAAAGGTAAGTGATCAGGCTTTCGTTTTAAAAAGGTGCCGTGATTAAAATATAGTGTTGTATACCCCTAAACGAGATGGTTTTAGAGTAGAAACATTTTACTTTTACCTGTTTTATGGGGTATTCAATACTTCACCCCTGGCCATTTGGATTGCGACCGTTGACGAACGGCGGACTCTTCGGAAAAATAGTCGGGTAGGTGATAGCTTCTTCCACTGTCCGAGTGGTGGCGCTGCGGTCGCTCTAACCTCGCAAAATTCGAAATGGACCAATGTGCCCCATGGACCAATGTGCCCCACTCTCCCCTACACTGGAAACCCAAGTGTCTGAATGTTGCACAGGTGTGGGGGGGATTTATAATTAAACTAGACCACTCAAACGTGTGAAATTTCCAATTAACACACTTGAGTATACAGTGTGGACGCATTTTTGCAGTGCTGCTTAGGGTATTTTAGAGTTTACCTGTAATATTGCACTCAAAATTATAATTTAATTGAAACTGCTCTTCCTATTGTTTTGGGGAGTTGTGCATCATCAGAGGTTCTTTTAAAAAGATATTTACGTCAATGAACTTACCAGTAGCTGGTGAGGGTGTGTCAGTCTCAAGCAATTCTTCCGTGAAAAATATGGGAGATGGTGTAGCACTGTTACCCAACTCTAGAGAGTGTGAAGTGGAGGCACCAACTACTTCCAATTCTATTTCTGCCAACAAGATTTTGCAAAGTTTAACAGTGAGACAGTTTGTATGTGATTGTGTTTATGTGAATGTATGTTTGAGTGTATGTTTGAGTGTATGTATGTATGTATGTATGTATGTATGTATGTATGTGTGAATGTGTGTGTATTTTTTGTTTGTGTGTATGTGTGTGTGTGTGTAAAAATATTATTTGTAGTAATATTTAACGTGACTCACCATTTTCAGGAGGGTGTGAAACAAGAGGAACTGTGGCAGCTGGCACTGCTGTGCCTTCCAGTTGCTCACGAAGCTCCAGGTCCATGGCAGGAGTCTCCGAAATTCCAGAGTCATCTAGGGTACCTGTCCAGAGGAAACATGAACATTGTATTTTCTTTTCATTGACTTGTAACTTGTAGCAGTGTGAAGTGTATATGTGTGAGTTGAAAAATATTATGTAGAGTAATGTTAAAATCATTTTCATCTTACTGTTTTCAGGAAAATGTGGAACTGTTGGAGTTGACACTGCAGACCTCAGCGGCTCAAAATCTGTTTCCTCCAAGGACACTGCACCACCAGGATCATCAATGCCAGAATCATCAAGACTAGCAGCGCCATGAGAATCACCTGGAAATACGAGGCATGGGAATGATGTACTTTCTAATCTGGTACACTCAGCCATGAGTGCAAATCCTGGATGCATCTAAAGGAATATATAATCTGAATATATTTTTCAATCAAGAAAGGAAAAGTGACCAAAATGGTTAAGTTGTGATTTAACTAGCTGGAAGTGTTGATTACGTTAGAGGTGCGAGTGGAACCAAAATCACCCAGGCAAAGGGAGAGTTAAGTTTAAGGAGTCCTTTTACGTTAGAAACTCTGAAAAGTTTTGAATAATATTCTAGTACATAGTTGCTCTATAAATTGCTCCACTCTCAAAACCCAGACGTGTACAAGTATTCAATAAATAGTGCATACATGGACATGTATGCAGGAAACAAAACATGCCAAGGTATACGGGTGCTTGGACAAATGCACACAATTTACAGAATGCTTCAAAGTATGCAGTAAAAATGAATACTAAAACACACCTGGGTTTCAAGAGTAATGTTGATGTTTTCCACTGACGACAGTTTCAGCAAGTTTTCACCAATTTCACTTATCCTTAGTTCGCTACCCGAGACAAGGGAATGCCCTATGTTTTACATACCTGGGAGGAATTTTGTGGGTTGTGCAAAATCAGTCAACTTGTCCTTTCTGGAGATGTTGAGAAAACACTTGTCTTCAGAATGCAGAGAACAAATACGTGAACTTTGCAGCAGCTTTGTAGACAAGAGCTTCAGACGGGGAATATTTAAAATGTCCAACCAATGAGACCTGCAAAAATGGAAATGTCATGAAAACCTAAAGACACCAGTTAATCGATTGTTGTTTAATTTTTCCCGATGGGTAAATATTTTATAGTTCTTAGTTTCTTGACTGAATACGTATTGCCCTGCAAAATGCTGAGGCAGAAATAGAGAACCCTTATCTTATCGGAAAGTCAAACTCACCTGACTCTGAAGAATGATAAATGAGAAGAATTATATTTCGTTTTAGTGCAGGTCGGAATTACACAGACACAATGTGAAACTCTTCCTTTGCTCTCCATTTTGTATCCCAAGAATGGGCTAGCGTCGCGCCGGCGTTACAATCGGAGTCGGAGGCTCGGAGGCCCGGTAGCCATGTGCCAAGCGAAGTGCTAGTGTGTTGTGAGGGTATTTGACCTGCCCTGACTTCCCTTCATAACAAAGTGTCACATGACAGGTTGTCACCTGTGGTGTAGGGGGTAGGGAAAGGGGGCGCGAAAATTTCGATTCGAATTCGAGACGTCATTTCGGTAATAATCCTAGTGAGTAAGGCAGTTTCTGCTGTAATGTGTGCAATGATTGCTATCTTTGATTGTGTGAATGGAATTAGTGTCACTGGGAAATGAAGGAAGCAATAAAGAAAATTCTTATTCACTTCTGGATTTATTTATTTATTTATTTATTTATTTATTTATTTATTTACTGCACTACCACAAGAACTTAAATTTACATTCGAAACATTCTAAAACCGAACTAGTGAGTGATTCAAGGGCCAGAAACACAGTGAATTCGAACGATTCAAATCCGGCGCCGGGCTTCGCCGTACCACCACGTCATACTAAACTCAGTGATCTCGACATTAGTTTAGCGACAGATCTTCACCAAGGCTACATCTTTCATGTCCCTAACTCCTTGTACAGTACCAGTGGTGTTAGAAGTGTATTAAAATCTTCAGGTTTGAATGATTATGATTTTAATGGTTGTCAAATATTTTTGCAGAATTATGTTTGCCACCCTGCCGTGGGCGGGCCCTACGTCACAACAACAGCAAAAACAAGAACATCGGCTGCACACAGCCTACCATTGTAGTTGAGCCCCGTGACCTGAGCCTGCGACAATGACGATTCGGCTTGGCTCGCCGGCACTCCTGGCCGCAGGGCAAATAACGAAGGCTAGACAATCCGCAGCAATCCGCAGCCGGCTAGGGGAGGCGCCGCCGCCTTCAACAGAGCAGGGCACGTTTGAGGTCTGAGTGCCCAGTCCTGTCGCTTTTATGGTTCTAGGCTGGGACCTCCACTAACGCACCAGCGGCTATTTATTTTAGCTGAACGATATGTCAGAGAGCCGAAATGAATGTGAAGTAAGCAGTTGTAGACATGCGGAAATCGTTTCCCAAAGTTTCAAGGAGGTTCAATCAGTAGGTAAAAAATAGCACGCTTAAAAGCTTACGGTGAATTTCACTGTAAGCTACGGTGAACTTGGCATCACCGTAGCTTACAGTGGATTTCACCGTAAGCTACGGTGACATTCACCGTAAGCTACAGTGAATGTCACTGTAGCTTACAGTGAATCAGAGGGTATGACCGTAATCTACGGTGACATTCACCGTAGCTTACGGTGAAAATTCACCGTAAGTTACAGTGATGCCAAGTTCACCGTAGCTTACAGTGAAATTCACCGTAAGCTTTAAAGAGTGAGGATTCGTAAAATTATTTACGAAAATACACACCATTTCAAGAATTCTGTTCACCAGATTGAAGTCAAACTTACCAAAACGTTGCAGAAACAATTTTTACGCATTCAGTTCGACTTGTCAACGTTTTGATAACTTTATACAATGATTTAAAGTCGCGAGGTGGGAGCCTCATCCCCCGGCCGTGGCGGCCATGGTTGGGGAAGGCCGGCGCGGGGCCAGCGACACGGCGCCTCACGCGTCCATCTCAAATCAACCTAGAATATATTTAACAAGTTTTTAATTTAGTGACGACGTTAAGTTATGTTGCAGGGCAGGCCTTTAGCACACAGTTATGGAAGCCACTACACATTCACAAGGAACACAGAGTCAGACACGGAGGCAAATCGTGAATTTTATCCGTCTCACATTTCCAACACAAACATGGCGCCGAGCGGGCCAGCTGTCAACAACGCGCTTGGCAACCACTAAATCGAACCACCAGGCACGAACTAAAGGGTTCTAGTTTCACATTTGCCACACACTTACCATTAAATGAAATAGAAATTTAAAATATTAGGTCAAAACTCTCTGTGAGAGCCCAAATCGTGAATTCTATCCGCCTCACATTTCCAACACAAACATGGCGCCGAGCGGGCCAGCTGTAAACAACGCCGGCTTGGTGTCCACTCAAACCAACACAAAATATATTTTGCTAGTCTTAGATTAAGTAACTACGTAAAATGATGTTGCAGGCCTTTAGTAAACAACGGTGCAAGCCTCCACGCATTAACACGGAACACAAGGGTTGACCTATTTGTATCTTTCAGTGAAAACATGAAATGAGGATTCACTCTGAGGTTGGCGGTATCGTCACAAGCCCCACCACGGCGAAATTACAGTCCCAGCCAACAATCATGAGCCGCGGCGGCCAGCTAGTGGTCACGTTTGAAAGTCTCCTGGTGCAGAACCCTTTTACATGGCGTGAATCTGCAACGATTCTGACGTGACCACTCCTTGCAGTGAAACTTTTGGATACCGAGGTACAAAGCAACAGGCGACGTTTTTATTGGTTGTATTTTCGCGCGAAACATTTCTATTGGCCAGAGCATTTTGGAGAGTGTTAATTTTGGCTCGGCACAGGGTGCTCGGCTCGCAATTACCATAGAAACTGACGATGCAAACTAATTTTATGTAAAAACGTATAGACAGCTTGACATCAGACCTATCTCAAAAATTTTCTAATTTTTCGTTGTAATTTTTATTGTAATTTGGTGAGAATTGGCACGACAGGATCGGCTGCGCCCATAAGGGGCCATCGTCAGGAATAAAAAAAAAACATTCCTATACATCAAAATGTATCGAAGCGGTCTCAGAATCCTTAAAATGAACCAACGAAAAGGTTTACGACAAATATATTCACATACGTTATTCTAGTGGGTGTAAATTGTGGTTCGATACTTGAGACTGCCAAAGTTTAGTTAAACAGTTAAACTAACGTCAGTCAAAGTAGGTTGTACAACGTTACAAATTCTAATTATGTAAAAAGTTTTCCCCATTTAGCAGACGTAATTTTTTTTATGAAAATTGTCCGTTTCGAGTGTGACTTTTGAGTAATCTGGATTTCTGTAAATAAAATTTAAAGTTACTTGAGCTGCGTAGTGTCTTTTTGACGGCTTTCCCTGTAAGAATAAATACAGCTGGAGTCATCTCTACCATTTTCCTAGTTGAAACTAAATTATGCAGTGTAATAGTAAACGTTCCATTGAAAATTAGAACATTTTTCTTTAAATGATTTTTTCCTTTACAAGCCTGATAATAATTTACAATATTTTGCTAAAAAAGGTTCTCTATATTACTCCTAGGATTTATAAAATATCTCAGTACAGCAGCATCAATAGTTTCAGTGAGAATATATGATATATATTAAATCCACGGTTTGCCGTCACCATGTGTGTAATAAATAATACCTATCAAATAATATCAACTTAAGTAATTCTGCAGCATGCGGGTGACGTGCGGAGGTACCCCTGTGCGGAGATACCCCCCTGAATATAATTAAAAAATATACAATGGGTCGTTGTTATGTTGTTTGACTGCTATCTCGATAATCGGGAGCGGGCTGCATATTTCATAAAGTGCAGTGAATATTCCATTTAATGGGTTGTATATCTGGTTGCGACGTTTAAAAGATGATGGATTATTTTTTTTCTGCCCTTGTATATCTGTTTCGAGAAATACAAGGTACCATAGATATTTCATTTTTGAAGCTTGGCCGTCGTATGTATATCTTCGAGTATACAATGTATATTTATTCTAGGAAATACGCTTTAGGAAAAAAGTGGATCGCATCTCCTCTTTTAAGTTACCAACGGAAATCAACCGCGACTTGATTTGTTCTGTTAATTTATTCGATTACATCATCATTTCCCTGGGGACGAATATTATTTTCAGTTGAATTTCTCGCCGGACTCGCCTGCAGGCTCTTCTCTTTCTTTTTCTCATACTCCCACCGAATCGCAATGTGTGTAATCGTAGTAATCTTGGTAATTTTGGTAATCACGAAAACTGTGTACAAGAAAATTGGGAGTGTAGGACCCCTCGCACAATAAGCTTATGCTGACTGTATCAAACCTTACGGCTATACGTGCATGCCAATACTTCAACGCGGTCAGGCTTGTATCAATGCAATTACGGACGGTATTATTGATGACGATTTTTAAACAAAATTTCAAGATTCGCAGAAAATATGTCCACCTCTCTGAAAGTTCTTCCTTGCTGCAGGGAGTGTTCCATAGTTCTTTCGCATACTTTTTCTGCTCACTCTTAAGGTGACTTGAATTGGCCATACCCCACCAAACACCAATATGGTTAATTGAAACAGAGGCAGATCGTTCTCTTGACTGACATGATACCTGTAAAGCGCTGTTCAAAATTTTACCGGATTATCCGGTGAAAGCTCGAAACAGCGACATCAGCTCAAGTGGAGAGGGGGTAGGGAGTGGTGCTACTCCAGTCTGCTCTACGCATTCACATTGCGATTCGGTATGAGTATGAGAAAAAGAAAGAGAAGAGCCTGCAGGCGAGTCCGGCGAGAAATTCAACTGAAAATAATATTCGTCCCCAGGGAAATGATGATGTAATCGAATAAATTAACAGAACAAATCAAGTCGCGGTTGATTTCCGTTGGTAATTTAAAAGAGGATATGCGATCCACTTTTTTTCTAAAGCGTATTTCCTAGAATAAATATACATTGTATACTCGAAGATATACATACGACGGCCAAGCTTCAAAAATGAAATATCTATGGTACCTTGTATTTCTCGAAACAGATATACAAGGGCAGAAAAAAAATAATCCATCATCTTTTAAACGTTGCAACCAGATATACAACCCATTAAATGGAATATTCACTGCACTTTACGAAATATGCAGCCCGCTCCCGATTATCGAGATAGCAGTCAAACAACATAACAACGACCCATTGTATATTTTTTAATTATATTCAGGGGGGTATCTCCGCACAGGGGTACCTCCGCACGTTTTCGCAGCATGCACCCAAATTTGTGTATTTAAAACAAAGGTACTTTATTATTTAGAATACGGAGAAGAAATAAATTTGCATCAAATCAGTAATCGGACCAATATTATACAAAACACACTAGCTGACATTCGACCGAACACTGTATTCCATGCTTCACATGATCTGAATGAAATTTCAATTTGAATCTTTCAGTCCTTTAATATTGCTAAAAATGGTTCTCTATATTACCCTCAGGATTTATAAAACATCTGAGTACAGCAGCATCAATAGTTTCGGTGAGAATACATGATATATATTAAATCCACGGTTTGCCGTCACCAAGTGTATAATAAGTAATACCTATCAAATGATATCAATTTGCAGCTTGCACCCAAACTTCTGTGTTTAAAACGAAGGTACTTTTTTGGGGTAACATACAATGATCTACCAAAATATGTCCTACCGTCGTAAAATAAATTAAAGGAAAATTAAAGTGAAAGAATGCAGTTTTTAAAACATCTACCAATATTTGCTCTACCGGAATAAAAGGAAAAATTAAAAATCAGAAAGGAATAATAAAAATATTATTTGTAAAAACCCTGGTGCAGTGGGGAAAAATGCAGAGAAAAAAATCCTACCAAAAATATTTATAAAAAACCCTCAGAATTTTTTTTTAGTGTTTTTAAAACTTTTAGTAGATGATTAATTGGTAGGATATTTTATCCTTCATTTTTCCCCACGGCACACACTGTAGTAAAATCGAAAAAAGAGGGTCATAGCTAAAAAATGCTGGGAATTGCACAAAAATTGGTTTGTGTGTGGTGGCGGTTGAAGTGTGCATGAACGATTCCTGATATCCGTTTGCACCTCCCGGGTCATCCTGGGGGTGTCATCGGGGACCTCACGAGGTCGCCGATGACGCCCTACTTGAAGATTCATATCCTGAGATTTTCGAGGGTCCTCGTTCGATTCCCGGTGTCCGTTTGCACCTCCCAGGTCATCCTCACTGTTGAAAAATACCACGGTAAATGCCTACGGTACACACTGTAAATTTGTTGCCTGGTCCCGGACCGTAATTTTTGACTACGGTCTAAATCTTACGGTACACACCGTAGCCTGCAAATTTGTCGGGGAAGTTCAGTGGAGCACACTCCATCCATCACAAGGTACGGTCCGTACCGTAAGTGTACGTTACGGTCTGACCGTACATGAAAATTACGGTATGGACCGTAGGCATACCGTAACTCCTAACGGTATTTTTAACAGTGCTGGGGTCGCCATCGGGGACCTCACGAGGTCGCCGATGACGCCCTACTTGAAAATTCCAATCCTGAGATTTTCGAGGGTCCCCGTTCGATTCCCGGTGTCCGTTTGCACCTCCCAGGTTATCCTGGGGGTGTCATCGGAGACCTCATTATCTCATGAGGTCGCCGATGACGCCCTTTCTGAAATTTGGTATGCTGGGGTGTTTGAGGGCGCCCGATCGATTCCAGGTGTCCGTTTGCACCTCCCGATTTAACCTTGGTGTTTTAACGAGGACCTGACGAAGTTGCAGATGACGGCCTGTCATGGGCGCGCACCAGTGCGCCACTAGTGGCTACAATGCGCGTCACAATGCAACAAATCATATGTCCTATTTTGGTCTATGAGGTCTCCGATGACACTCCTCTCAGGTTGATCCAGGAGGAGTGAACGGACACCGGGAATCAATTGGTCGCACTCGAAAACCTGGGGCTAGGAATTTTCAAGAAGGACGTCATCGGCGACCTCATGAGATCTCCGATGACACCCCCAATGACGCGGGAGGTGCGAACGGACACCGGGAATTGATCAGGCGCCCTCAAAAACCTCAGCATACCAAATTTCAAAAAGGGCATCATCGGCGACCTTTATGAGATAATGAGGTCTCCGCTGACACCCCCAGGATAACCTGGGAGGTGCAAACGGACACCGGGAATCGAACGAGGACCCTCGAAAATCTCAGGATAGGAATTTTCAAGAAGGGCGTCATCGGCGACCTCGTGAGGTCCCCGATGTCACCCCCAGGATGACCCGGGAGTTGCTAACGGATATCGGGAACCGATCAAGCACACTTCAACCCCCTCAAAACACAAACCAATTTTTGTGCAATTCCCAGCATTTTTTAGCTATGACCCTCTTTTGTCGATTTTACTCCACTGTGTGCCGTGGGGGGAAATGCAGGATAAAATATCCTACCAATTAATCATCTACCAAACATTTTAAAAATACTAAGAAAAAAATTAAATTTCTGAGGATTTTTATAAATATTTTTGGTAGGATATTTTATTCTGCATTTTTCCCCACGGCACCAGGATTTTTACAAATAATATTTTTATTATTCCTTTCTGATTTTTAATTTTTCCTTTTATTCTGGTAGAGCAAATATTGGTAGATGTTTTAAAAACAGCATTCTTTCACTTTAATTTTCCTTTAATTTATTTTACGACGGTAGGACATATTTTGGTAGATCATTGTCGAAAACGTGCGGAGGTACCCCTGTGCGGAGATACCCCCCTGAATATAATTAAAAAATATACAATGGGTCGTTGTTATGTTGTTTGACTGCTATCTCGATAATCGGGAACGGGCTGCATATTTCATAAAGTGCAGTGAATATTCCATTTAATGGGTTGTATGTCTGGTTGCAACGTTTAAAAGATGATGGATTATTTTTTTTCTGCCCTTGTATATCTGTTTCGAGAAATACAAGGTACCATAGATATTTCATTTTTGAAGCTTGGCCGTCGTATGTATATCTTCGAATATACAATGTATATTTATTCTAGGAAATACGCTTTAGGAAAAAAGTGGATCGCATATCCTCTTTTAAGTTACCAACGGAAATCAACCGCGACTTGATTTGTTCTGTTAATTTATTCGATTACATCATCATTTCCCTGGGGACGAATATTATTTTCAGTTGAATTTCTCGCCGGACTCGCCTGCAGGCTCTTCTCTTTCTTTTTCTCATACTCACACCGAATCGCAATGTGTGTAATCCTAGTAATCTTGGTAATTTTGGTAATCCCGAAAACTGTGTACAAGAAAATTGGGAGTGTTGGACCCCTCGCACAATAAGCATATGCTGACTGTATCAAACCTTACGGCTGTACGTGCATGCCAATACTTCAACGCGGTCAGGCTTGTATCAATGCAATTACGGACGGTATTATTGATGACGATTTTCAAACAAAATTACAAGATTCGCAGAAAATATGTCCACCTCTCTGAAAGTTCTTCCTTGCTGCAGGGAGTTTTCCATAGTTCTTTCGCATACTTTTTCTGCTCACTCTTAAGGTGACTGGAATTGGCAATACCCCACCAAACACCAATATGGTTAATTGAAACAGAGGCCGCTCGTTCTCTTGACTGACATGAAACCTGTCACGCACTGTTCAAAATTTTACCGGATTATCCGGTGAAAGCTCGAAATAACAGCAACCCGCACCGACGATACTCCATGATGACAGCGACATCAGCTCAAGTGGAGAGGGGGTAGGGAGTGGTGCTACTCCAGTCTGCTCGACGCATTCACATTGCGATTCGGTATGAGTATGAGAAAAAGAAAGAGAAGAGCCTGCAGGCGAGTCCGGCGAGAAATTCAACTGAAATAATATTCGTCCCCAGGGAAATGATGATGTAATCGAATAAATTAACAGAACAAATCAAGTCGCGGTTGATTTCCGTTGGTAACTTAAAAGAGGATATGCGATCCACTTTTTTCCTAAAGCGTATTTCCTAGAATAAATATACATTGTATACTCGAAGATATACATACGACGGCCAAGCTTCAAAAATGAAATATCTATGGTATCTTGTATTTCTCGAAACAGATATACAAGGGCAGAAAAAAAATAATCCATCATCTTTTAAACGTTGCAACCAGATATACAACACATTAAATGGAATATTCACTGCACTTTATGAAATATGCAGCCCGCTCCCGATTACCGAGATAGCAGTCAAACAACATAACAACGACCCATTGTATATTTTTTAATTATATTCAGGGGGGTATCTCCGCACAGGGGTACCTCCGCACGTCACCCATCATTGTGTGCACCCCCTACTTTTTTATTTAGAATACGGAGAAGAAATTAAAATAGTTCTCTATATTACCCTTAGGATTTATAAAACATCTCAGTACAGCAGCATCAATAGTTTCGGTAAGAGTATATGATATATATTAAATCCACGGTTTGCCGTCACCAAGTGTATAATAAATGAAACTTGTGTATTCTAAACAAGGTTCTTTATTATTTAAGAGATAGGGAGATGAAATAAAATTACTACAAATGAGTGATAGTGATGGGCCCAGTATTGTACAAAAACTAGCTGACATCGGACAGACCACATTAGTTTATGCTTCACATAATCTCAATACAACTTCAAAACCTACATATCAGACCTGATATTTTGTAATTTAAAATGATCCGAATGTATGTGCAGCCGTAATACACACCATTTTTTTAACAGAGTTATGCTAGAATTGAATATAAAACTAGATTTAAACTAGTTTACATTATGGGTTATGGTGCTTTGTTATGGTTCCCACTACGCTCCGCCATTCGGGGCAAGGTCCTCATTGTACAAAAACTAGCTGACATCGGACAGACCACATTAGTTTATGCGTCACATAATCTCGATACAACTTCAAAACCTACATATCAGACCTGATATTTTGTGGTTCCTGACATTTTTCTACCCGGAGCCAAGCCGGGCCGGGGGGAGCCGGGTCGGGCCGAGCCGGGCCGAGCAGGGCCGAGCAACGAACACGACACACGAACAGACTAGACGAGTGGGGACAGAGCGTGGAGGGGGGAGGCGTGACGTCACAGTGACGACCATTCCCGAACGGACGACCATCCCGAAAGGACGACCATTCCCGAAGCCATCCCGAACGACGACGGTCGACGATGACGACGACACGCTCCCCGCCCCAGCCGACGTAGCGCTAGAAGCGGTGCTGAGACCGCTTAAAAAAAAATAAATAAAAAAAAAACTTTCCGGCGAAAGCAAAAGGCTCCCCTAAAGGGGGCCTAAAAATATTGTGTGTGTATAATAAGACTGTAAGAAAACCCAGTAGTTTTGTTTAGTTTACGATAGTCAAGATAGTGGCTAGATAATTCTAAGTTCGAATTGATAAGGCGGGTTTCAAGTAATGAATAATCTCCGACAGTTCGGCCGACATTTACTAGACAGGAGCAGGAGAGAAGAGAGCTCTCCTTCTGACGGCAAAAAATGGGTGGCGAGATCACGGCCAAAGGGGAACGTCAACAATAACGTCCCCTCCACCAGGCGCACGGAAGGGGCGAACCGGGGCCCTAACTAATACCGCTGGTACGCCCAGGACATCGGGGGCAAGCGCGCCGCGGCCGCGACGGAGGTGTGCTCTATTGGGAAAACGCGGAGTTAAGGCGTTGTTTACACAACACACCAACTTAATACTAGCGCACCTAGCGACTTTAACTATTTATTTTAGCTGAACGAAATGTTAGGCAGCCGAAATTAATGTGAAAATAGCAGTTCCAGACCTGCGGAAACCGTTTTGCAAAGTTTCATGGAGGTTCAAAACGTAGGAACAAAAGTGATTTACGAAAATGTTACACGTAGATGTACATCATTTCAAGAATTCTGCTCACCAGATCGAAGTCAAACTTCCCAAACTGTTTCCTGCAGGTATAAAACTATTATTTACGCATTCAGTTCGCCTTGTCAACGTTTCGATAACTTTAAAAAATGATTTAAAGTCGCGACGTGGGCACATCAGCCACCGGCAATGGCGGACATGCTTGGCCTGCTTTCGCGTTGTTGACACAACATGCCAACCAAATAAAATGAAAAAAATCACTGCTCTCATAACGTTACGATTGGAACTCATTCTTAGAGGCACACCTTTTGTTGGCAGAACCGGGGCAAGTTTCAGTAAAACTGAAGTAGTTTTAAAGAAGGCAGTACGGTGGTCACGTGCGAATTTCAGTGGTGTTATCTCATTCTTGCGCTCGAAACTAAAGGCTGGCTTTGTTTGAACGCAGACTTTAGAGCTTTTCTCTTTCGCTCCGTGTTGGCTCGCCTCGGCCTACCCCCTCCACGAGAAAATATCCCCTTCCCCTGTTCATTTTGCCTGACGAGTCGAGCATTACCATACAAACTCGAATTTCAATTCAAATTTACAAAATTTCTGCAATACAGATTTCAACTAGACTTCAGAATCGAATGTACTAGATTACATTCTAAATGTATGCCTAATATTATCGAATTCCCTTCCGCAGATTTTTTTCTGTCGTAAGGGGCCATATGAAAGAAAACACGCACGTTTTCCAGCGATTTTAGAAGGCAACTCCGTTGCCTAAAAAGCAGACCACGCGACCGTGACCAAAAGTTCCGGAGGACCGGAACTTGAAAGCAGATGATACGTATGGTAGAAATCTCTACGCGTCGCCGCCGCAGGGTAGCGGAGCGCTGTCGCGCTGGGCTGGGAGGGGGGAGGCGCAGGGTGGGAGGGGGCACCAGCCACGGCCCGGCCGCCTGGCGGCCTGAGAGGTGGCGGGGCGAGGAACATTGCGCGCGGGGCTCGGGGCGCGCGCCGCGCGCAGACATTTTCCCCCCTGTATATAATACTAGCCAGGCAAGCCTACGGCTTAAATGCTGAGCTTGAAAGCACAAAAGGAAAAATAGAAGGAAACATATTTTCTTTCTCTGCGTCATTGCGTATCCTTGTTTGTCCTTAATTTTCAGGAAAATTTTATTCTGTTAAGTTTTATTTTATATTTTTTATTCGTTATCAAAATTGTTACATTCAAAGTAAATGTATGTGCGGTGTATGCCCAGCCGAAAATTCCGGTTACGGTTACGGCTAGAATTTCCGATTACGGCCGTAAATTTCGCCGGTTACGGCTAAAAACTACGAGTATGGCCGTAACCGTTGTTCGGTTACGGTTAACTCTTACGGTTACGAGTAGCGTTCACGGTTACGACCATTACCGTAGTCCGGTTATGGTTAACTGTTACGAGGAACGTTTACGGTAACGACCGCAACCGGGCTAGCCCAAACTTTCAGGCGGCCTAACGCCGGAACTAAGTGTCGCACGGCAAAACGGCCGGGTGTGGTGCTGGTGTATCACATACTGTACCGATTTGTAAAATAAACCAAAAAACACCTTTTTCACCATTGGACTATCACGAAAACGGTTAAAAATTTAGCAATAAAAACAGCACTATCGTGCTCAGCGCGTGAAGTTTACGCGGGGGACTTTACAACGGGTTTTGGTGGCCGCCCTTTCACGGACTTACGACGTCGTAACCGTAACGTAGTAACAATAACCGTAATCGACCCGTAATCGTAACCGGAACTGTAACCGTAATCGTAATAAGCGTAATCGTAACCGGAACGGTAACCGTAATCGTAACCGGAAATTGTCCCAATTTACGAATGTAATCGTAACTGGAAATTGTCCCAATTTACGAACGTAATCGTAACCGAAACCGTAATCGTAACCGGAATTTTCGGCTGGGTGTCTAGAAGGATATGCCAAGGTACATATATCGAGATACCCAAAGAGAAATTTTGGTGGAAGGAACGTGGATTCCACGTAGAACTGTCACGTGGATTCCACGTTGACAGACGACGTGATTTCCACGTTGAAATGACTCTTCGCTCCACGTCGAATTTTCGTCGATTTAACGTGCTCACACCACGTACCACATCCTCTAAGAACAGTGTTATGATGTGATTATAAAACGTTTTCATTCTTCCCCTTGCCCCCGGGTGTCTTTTACTCAACAATCCAACTCATTGCTTTTTAGCAGATGATACGAAGGTATCAGCCTGCTTGTACTGTCATACAGCGAGCAGTATGCAGAGAGCAGCGCAGCCAGCAGAGAGCAACCGGCAGAGCGAGCAGCCAGTGTGGCATAATATTATACAGGGGGGAAAATTTCGCGCGGCGCTCGGCGCACGGCGCGCGCCCCTCACTACTCCACGCCACCTCTCGGGACGCTGTGCTGCCGGGCCGCCGGGCCGGTGCCCCCTCCCGCCCCGCGCCTCCCCCCTCCTGGCCCAGCGCGACAGCGCTCCGCTTCCCTGCAGCCTGCGACGCGTAGGGACATCTACCATACGTATCATCTGCTTTCAAGTTCCGGCGCTCCGGAACTTTTTGGTCACGGTCGCGTGGTCTGTTTTTAGCAGATGATACGAAGGTATCAGCCTGCTTGTACTGTCATACAGCGAGCAGTATGCAGAGAGCAGCGCAGCCAGCAGAGAGCAACCGGCAGAGCGAGCAGCCAGTGTGGCATAATATTATACAGGGGGGAAAATTTCGCGCGGCGCTCGGCGCACGGCGCGCGCGCGGCGCGCGGCGCGCGCCCCTCACTACTCCACGCCACCTCTCGGGACGCTGTGCTGCCGGGCGGCCGGGCCGGTGCCCCCTCCCGCCCCGCGCCCCGCGCCTCCCCCCTCCTAGCCCAGCGCGACAGCGCTCCGCTTCCCTGCAGCCTGCGACGCGTAGGGACATCCACCATACGTATCATCTGCTTTCAAGTTCCGGCGCTCCGGAACTTTTTGGTCACGGTCGCGTGGTCTGGTTTTTTTTCCTTTACCTTACCTGGACTTGAACCCGGGGGCTTCGGGTTGGAAGTCTCGTACTATATCCGTATTATATATAATATAATGCCACACTAGCTGCTCTCTGCTCGCTGCGCTGCTCTCTGCAGGCTGCTCGCTGTATGACAGTACAAGCAGGCTGATACATTCGTATCATCTGCTAAAAATAAAGGCACTGAGTAGCAACATTTTATTCATGATTGTGACGTTAATACGAAATTTTGTACGAGTGTATCGTGAATCGCCGGCGGCATATCTGACTATGAAGGTCGAGTGCCGACCGAACCACCCACAGTATTTCGCTTCATTTACAATACTTCATGTATTTTACTTTACCCCTGTAATTTGTGTTAATGGTTGTATGGTTACATCGAAAGCAAGCAGCGGACAACGTAAACACTGTAAAAGGCTTACGGTGAATTTCACCGTAAGTTACAGCGAATTCTGCACGAGGGGTCCCCCACTCCCATAGATGGTGTACACACGAGTAATTTGAGTAGGCGAGTAGGGGCGAGTAAAAGTGAGTAAAGGCGAGTAATAGTGAGTAAAGGCGAGTAGCGACGAGTATTGGCGAGTGATGAGTAAATGAGAGTAGCGATGAGTAATGGCGAGTAGGGATGAGTAATGGCGAGTAGGGATGAGTAATGGCGAGTAGGGATGAGTAATGGCGAGTAGGGATGAGTAATGGCGAGTAGGGATGAGTAATGGCGAGTAGGGATGAGTAATGGCGAGTAGGGATGAGTAATGGCGAGTAGGGATGAGTAATGGTGAGTAGGGATGAGTAATGGCGAGTATTTTGCATGTATTTTGCGTGAGTAGTTGGAGAGTAATGGCGAGTAATTGGCGAGTAATTGGCGAGTAATGGCGAGTAATAACGAGTAATGGCGAGTAATTGGCGAGTATTGGCGAGTAATGGCGAGTAATGGCGAGTAGGCGCGAGTATTGGTGAGTAAGCGTGCGAGTAGGCGCGAGTAATTTTGGTCGTGTACACACGAGTATCGAAGTGGGGGACCCCTCGATTCTGCAGCACTGTGGCTTACGGTGAATTTCACCATAAGCTACGGTGAATGGCACCGTAAGCTGCGGTGAATATGGCTGCAAGTTACAGTGACTTCCCTGATTCACCGTAGCTTACGGTGCCAGCCGCCGTAGCTTACGGCGAAATTCATCGTAGCTTACGGTGATATTTGCCGTAAGCTACAGTGGTCCAGGTTTCACTGTAACTTACGGTGAAATCCACCATAAGCTTTCAACAGTGAAGGGTTGGACTTTGCTTCTTAGAGTACTCCTGTTCAATGATTTTCAACGACGTCGCGAAAGTGTTTTTTTGTTCTTCCGGAGGTGTTTGTATGTGCATTAATAATAATCTGCACCGTGGAAAAAAATACTTCTACCCATATGGAACGCTGTGGCTGAAAGTCAGAGTTTTCTGGTCTCATCGGTGAGCCAGGAACGGTACGCTCACGCACCGTTTTTCAGCCAGTGGGGAGACCGCTGAAAGACGGCTTAGAGACGGTGGTTGGTCCAGCTCTCAACGGTCTTCCCCTCAGCTGATTTTTGCGCTCACGACCGTCCTTTTTGCGTCTAGAAGAAGTGCATTTTAAAAGCCGGTTGGAGGACGGTTGGAAGGCTGTTTGCTGGTCAGGCGATGCAAAAGCGAGCCTCGACCTGTTGTCGAACAAAGGACGCTAATGTCAAGGCTAATGTAGAAGTCCGAGACGGTTCCCACCCGGCCAGGGCGGTTACCTAGCGGAGCACATGCGAGATGCGAGTCTGGCCACTGTGAAAAATGCTCGTAAGGGTTACGGGAAAATTTTCCATGATAAAAGTCGTAAAATTACAATTTAAAATTTTAAATTTACAAGCACTACCTATCGACTTGGAATTGTTTGACGAGCAAGAATGGGCCGTCGTAAATTTATTACGACATGTTTTGTAAATCAAAATTACAAAAAATGTCGTAAATTTACGAGGATATTTTTCACAGTGGCTGCAATCGACTGTCTGCGAAACGGTGCGTGAGCGTACCGTTCCTGGCTCACCGATGAGACCAGAAAACTCTGACTTTCAGCCACAGCGTTCCATACGGGTAGAAGTATTTTTTCCACGGTGCAGATTATTATTAATGCGCATACAAACACCTCCGGAAGAACAGAAAAACACTTTCGTGACGTCGTTGAAAATCATTGAACAGGAGTTCCCTAAGAAGCAAAGTCCAACCCTTTACGTTGTCCTCTGCTTGCTTCCCATGTAACCATACAACCATTTATACAAATTACAGGAGTAAAGTCAAATACATAGAGTATTGTACATGAAGCGAAATACTGTGGGCGGTTCGGTCGGCACTCGACCTTCATGGTCAGATATGCCGCCGGCGATTCACGATACACTCGTACAAAATTTCGTATTAACGTCACAATCATGAATTAAATGTTGCTATTCAGTAGCTTTTATTTTTTTTTATCTCTTATATTCAGTTTTAACCGTTAAGGTAAGCACCGGCGCGGGAGACGTAAAGTAAGGTTGGATAGCGAGACGGCCGAGGGCACGGTTGATTTCTCATCTCACACTGGGATCGGTGGCTCGCTCTCGCGCGCGGCCTCGTCTATAGTCGGAGCCAACCAACAGTAGGATCTCCGCCGTTGCGCTTGTGACCCATTGCGCTTGTGAGCTGTTGCGGCCGTTCGGACAGTGGGATATATGGTTCGTCAGCTCATGTCTCGTCGCGCCATCCTTGTCTGCATCATATCTCGTACCTTTTGTTTCCACAATTCCGACGTCATCGTGTATGTTTCTGTCTGATTTTTGTAGTAGATATTGATTTAGAATAATACCTTTCATACTGATCCGGTGTATGTGTTAGCTGCTTGTTGCAGAACAGCATGGAAATGGCCGCAGAAGACACCGGTCGCAAGCGGTCATAAAAAACACGCAGCGTGTTTTTTCACGCTTCGTGATTTTTCACGCAAGAACCTAGAAACACTAAATCCACCTTCACACAGAGCGTTCTGATTTTCTGCTTCTCGAAAGGCAAGGGGGAGAGCGTGCTAGACCACATCTTCCACATCGCCAACGTACCCACCAACATGACAGGTGACATTGCCTGCAACTCGTACGAACGCTATGAGGAGGACATCAAACTCGCGGCAGAGATGGGCGTAAGTCAAGCAACCGCCTACACATTTAACTGGACAACTGTTCAAATCTCGCGTGGTTTTAAAAATTCTCCAAATAAGCGTTTTTACTCGTTCTTTACCACCACCTCTCCCTTGTGTGTTGAAAGGAACGAGTGTTGTTCTCAGTCGAGAGTAATCCTTAACTGCACACTGTAATTCTTAATGCAATAAAAAATACGATTGGAGTGCAATAATATTTATTGCTCCTGTGGGAGCGATAAAAAAATTATTGCACTTCATTAGTATTTAATATTACTCTCAATAGTGATAATTCTCATAAAATTTGCAGCATTTAATGAATTATCGCTCGTTCGCCGCATTCAACGCAAATTATCGCTTATTTTGAGCAATCATGATTGCATAAAAATGCATTAACTAATGCACTTTTCGAGCAATAACTCTCTTATTGCTCTCCCTGGAGCGATATTTTGTGTGTATCGCTTTGAGGAATTATCGCAGCAAATTTTTTGATATTTATCGCTCTTCAGATAACAGTGTGATTCCACTTTCATCTCAGACCTCACAATACCTACAGGAATGATATTTTTAGTATTCTAAACTGGAAATGGTGGCACTGGAAATAATATGATGTGAACGCCGATAGAAACAATATTAAAACAAGACAAGACAATATTTCTGACAGAGTAACAATTTCAGACAGAATTTTAAAAATAAAGTCAACATTTTCAGTGTTTTAGAACAAAAAAAAATCAATTTAACGACATGTTAGCCTACGCCGCCCAACTGTCGACATTTTCAGTCTTTTGGTGATAAAATCTCTTTTCAGGGCACATTTTTCGAAAAATAAAAATAAATCTGTCCAAATCTGTTATATTGTCTCACTCTCTATATTGTCTTGAGACAATCATGTATACACTTTTTGAGCCTGTTCCAGCCTCTTGGAGAACACTTCACAAATATTTGTATGTTCTCATTTAAAGTCCATCACCCAGTTTACTAGTGGAGTTCTCAATATCAGACAGCACAATACCCACAGGCATGAAACTTGTACTAATCTGAACAAGAAAAGTTCGTGTGAATTTCAACAATGAACCTTTTTTTCACACGTTTAATAGTATTACTCTGAAAGCTCTTAACAAGTTTTGCTAGTTTTCATCGTAAGTCCCTGAGTCGGCTCGCACTCCTTTACACTGGAAAAACAAAGGCACTAAGCAACACCTTTCCTGGGCACTAAAGTCAAGGGCGCAGTTTACTGCCTTTCCTGGGTCTCTAAAGTTTAGTGCCTTTGCAAATAAAGGCACTAAACTTGCATGGACTTCGCATTCGCACATGAAGTTAGCTGGCTAAAGGTGTGGAAGGTCACCTTTAGTGCCTTTCAAAGGTGAGGATTCGCACCGTCGTTTTTCCAGTGTATGCGCCCCAACAATCGAACCCGGGTGAAGGGCCCGAACAAGGCCCGAGCAGGGCTCGAGGCTCGAGGTGAGGTCCGAGGAGTGTCCTGGGCAAAACAAAGTCTTACAAACTTAAACAAAAACTGAGATGAAAATGGACCCAGCTTTCTGCTTTTACTGTACTACTAGAGCCCTGCACTGGGCGGGCGGCGATGCCTACTTGGCGTCCGAAAGCGGCTCGTGGGAGTGAGATGCTCGCTCTGGGCTATAGCTCACTTTCACTCTCCGCTCGTTTTCGGACTCGGACGCCATCTTGGCATTGCCGCCCGCCCGTTTAAGGGCTCTGTCTTCTACCATTGTGACATAAAGAACGAGATCGGGTTTAACTCTTGTTAATTCTACTTCATTCGTTGTCACCCCCTCACCTGCATACTTTTTATTACCCGTTTTTAGCCCGCCCTTCTGCTTTGAAAAAGCTTTAGAGCGGGCTTATGCAACCGATGCGGTGTCTGTCTGTCTGTCTGTCTGTCTGTCTGTTTGTCTGTCTGTTCCACTCGAAGGAGTTGAGCTAGAGAGTTGAAATTTTTAGGGTATCTTAAGGGTCACTCCTGGACACCGAAACGCCTGGTGCAAATCCTGGCAACCCTCATTAAGGCACTGAAAAAAATTATTAAAGTTTTCACGGAATAAATAAATGAATAAATAAATAAAAAAATCAACTTTTTCCAACCCCGTCGACCCGTACCTCTCCGAAAGCGTCTTTTCGCGTCCAGTTCAATGGTGCACACCGTTTTACAAAAAAATGGACCCAACACGCGACTACACTGTAAAAAGCACCCGAAATTGGTCCAGTTTTCAACTTTTCTCAACCCCATCGACCTGCACCTCTATGGAAGCGTCTTTTCGCGTCCAGTTCAACGGCGCCCACCGTTTTTCATGAAAACGGACCCAACTCGCGACTACACTGTAAAAAGCACCCGAAATTGGTCCAGTTTTCAACTTTTCTCAACCCCATCGACCTGCACCTCTCTGGAAGCGTCTTTTCGCGTCCAGTTCAATGGCGCCCACCGTTTTTCATGAAAACGGACCCAACTTGCGACTACACTGTAAAAAACACCCGAAATTGGTCCAGATTTCAATTTTTCTCAACCCCATCGACCCGCACATGTCTGGAAGCGTCTTTTCACGTCCAGTTCAATGGCGCACACCGTTGTTCACGAAAACGGACCCAACTCGCGACTACACTGTAAAAAGCACCCGAAATTGGTCCAGTTTTCAACTTTTCTCAACCCCATCGACCCGCACATGTCTGGAAGCGTCTTTTCACGTCCAGTTCAATGGCGCCCACCGTTTTTCATGAAAACGGACCCAACTCGCGACTACACTGTAAAAAGCACCCGAAATTGGTCCAGTTTTCAACTTTTCTCAACCCCATCGACCTGCACCTCTCTGGAAGCGTCTTTTCGCGTCCAGTTCAATGGCGCCCACCGTTTTTCATGAAAACGGACCCAACTCGCGACTACACTGTAAAAAGCACCCAAAATTGGTCCAGTTTTCAACTTTTCTCAACCCCATCGACCCGCACATGTCTGGAAGCGTCTTTTCACGTCCAGTTCAATGGCGCCCACCGTTTTTCATGAAAACGGACCCAACTCGCGACTACACTGTAAAAAACACCCGAAATTGGTCCAGATTTCAACTTTTCTCCACCCCATCGACCAGCACCTCTCTGGAAGCGTCTTTTCGAGCGCAATTCAGTGGTGCCAACCGTTTTTCAATTTCCAGTGTTGCCAATCGTCAAAACTCAAACATTTCGATTATTTTCGACATTTCTCGATATTTTCCTGTATTTTCGACATTTTTCGTTGTTTTTCGATATTTTTTGATATTATTCGACATTTGCGGTATTTTTCGATATTTTTCGACATTTTCGATAATTTTTGATATTTTTCGATAATTTTTCGATAATTTTCGATAATTTTCGATAATTTTTGACATTTTTGATAATTTTTGATGTTTTTTGATATGCTTCGACATTTTTGACATATTCCGACATATTTCGACATTCGTAAACATTTTTTACAATTTTCGATATTCTTCGACATTTTTCGACATTATCCCTCATTTTTCGATGTTTTTCGATGATTTTCGACATTATCCATATTTTTCGATGTATTTCAACATTTTTGAGATATTTCGAGATTTTTCGACATTTTTTTACGAATTTCTACATATTTCGACAATTTTCGACATATTTCGACAATTTTTGAAATTTTCGACACCCCTCGACGCCTATACCATTAAAATTGGTTCGACGAGCGTAATTCAGTGTTGCCATCTGCTGCCAAATTATATCCAAGTTCAACCATTCCACCTGAGGCCGAACTCACGTATTTCGTCATTTTTCGAGATTTCCGACTCCCCTTTTTTGCCGAATAACTGACCGTTTAGTCACTATCGGCACGTTTTCAAAGCAGAAGGGAGGGCTGTAGTTTCGGTGGTTCACCGTTACAAACTGCCTTTCTCCGAAGAGAATGCCTTTACGGGCCGCAGGCCCGATCATTTACAAGCTAAGAGGACGTTCTGTGTGACTTAGGGGTCGGGCCGAAGGCCCGACCGAACGCCGCCGGCAGGCCAAGCAGGCACGACCCCTGCCGAACGGAGTTGCCAGCGTAGCAAAGCGGAGCTGGCAACGACGTTTGGTGGAAGGGCGGGCCTGCTTGTTTTATCTTTTATACATCTCTCTTGACATAGAGGTGAAGGAACGAGTACTGTGCTAAGTACGGTGTAAGTTAGACACCATCAGCGAAGAAATGGTAAAACATAAAGGGTGTTTCCGTTCATTTCGGCCAAAAGTATAGGGTGCGTAGAGCATGCATGGGCAATCATTTTTGAACTGTAAACTAGTGGGTGCAAACGTCAAACAACGCGGATGATTACACTGTAAGTCATGTGGAATCATATGTGTCACCATACGTGGCGACAAATCTTTGGAAACTTCCCTTTTTTGATTCCAAAAATATAGTGACAAATATGATGCCACCAAGGAAAGGAATCAAATTTGTCGCCAAACCTGTTCAAACTATTTACAGAAACTTAATTTTTCTAGCTGGCAGTATTGTATGTTACCTTTTTCGGCGACAAAGTTAGATGTCGCCTTGAAAGGTGACATTTCGACGCTCCCTACGTACAAGCGGCTATCTTTCTATAGTCCGGAGGCTAAGCGGCAACCACCTTGCAAAAAATGATTAAGCGATGCCACTTGGCATGAGTGTTCTACATACCCATACCTTACTTTTAAGATCGGTAGCCACGGTGGGAACCATTGCAGGGGCCGTAGAATTGTGGTTGCCTACCTTTCAGGGGTAGTTTGATGTTTTCTCTATGATTTCACTGTGTGGCTCGAAAAACCGAAGGTAAATTTCGACACTGCCATCGCATTCAGCGTACCTGTAACTAGGTAGATGTACGCCAGACACCGTCTTTCGTAACAGGCTTCGCGATATCTCGCAAAACACTGTTACGCTGCGACGGGCCTTCGTACATCTACCTAGGCCTGCGGCGCTGGCGAGCCTGCATGATTTAAGATTTACTGTACTCACTTAAGCCAGGGGGCTGCCGCCCCCTGGACCCCCGTTTTTCTTTGTTACGAGCCTGCATGATTTAAGATTTACTCATTTAAGCCAGGGGGCTGCCGCCCCCTGGACCCCCGCTCGCCTCTTTACATTATGTTACCTATTTTCCAATTTTTACGAAAAGGGGACGAGCGCCCAAACCGTTCTCCGTAGAGCCAAACGGACAAAATTTTCGCCCTGAGGGTCGCATCTCGACAAATTACCCTGAAAACGACACCCACCATGCATTTTGACGACTTTTCGTCCACATTTACCGCTGTAGTGGCTAAACAGTAATAGATAGAGCAAAACGGACGAAATTTTCGCCCAAAGGGTCGCAACTCGCCGAGATACCTCTGAAGACACCATAAAATTTTGTAATTTTTAAAATCTTATTTTTTTAAAAAATATAAATCAATTTTTAGCAGGGTCAATTTTTGAGCTAGAGTGTTCATATTTGAACTCGTCCGAGCTTTTTAGGCCAAGAAGCTACAGTAAAAATTTCAGGTCGATATCTTAACTCGTTCTCGAGTTATCGTGCGAACAGACACACAGACAGACACACAGACAGACAGACAGGCAGACAGACGGACATTGAACTTTTTTAGCACTCCAGTGGCGTAATAGGCTTCGCTATCGCTCAGCCAATCATGCCGGAAGGTGTTTACTTGTCAGTCGTGGACTTCCGGTGGTGTCCGAATCGTCTCAAAGGCAAGAGCAATAGAGCAATTTTCACGTTTTTCGCTGGCTTCGTTGCTTAATCGTGTTTGTGGTTGCGCGCGTGTGCGTGTAGGGCTGAGGCGTGAGAGAGAGAGAGAGAGAGAGAGAGAGAGAGAGAGAGAGAGAGAGAGAGAGAGAGAGAGAGAGAGAGAGAGAGAGCCAGGGGGGGCGGGGGGGCTTCGGAATTGCGCGATAAAATAGCCCTTAACAGTAAAACTACTGTCGGAGATTATACAAGCTGCCACTGGCGACAGGTAAGACAATTTTGCAAATTTGAAACTATTTTCATTTGGTAACTTTCATTGGTACATTTGGTGCATTGAACTTGAAAATCATCTAAGGAACATTACATTTGCGGGAGCACAGTTCACGGCACTTCATAGAGCTTTTTTGAAGCAGGAGCAGTTCCCAGAGCAGACTCACTGTAAATCTCTGCTGTGAAGCGGAACAAGGGGTTAAGTCCAAAACCCATACTTTTCAGGAAATTGAAAAAACTATTGGCACGTAACTTTTCATCAATATAATGATAATATTAAAATGCAATCTGATGTAGGATATTACTGCCTTTATGATTTTTTCAGTGTCATGCTTGTACGCTGAGATACAGGACTTGACTCCTTTTACCATCAACGACATAACAAAGCAAGTCAACTTGACTCTTTTTGCTTGTTGAGACTTTAGAGTTAAGTCATTGAAAACTTGGAAAAAAGAGCTAAGTCTACTTAACTTTGTTGATGAGAAGATGCATAAAGAGTCAAGTCGCCTTGCCTCCTTATGCCATTCTGAAAAAAGGAGCTAAGTCGTTCTACGTTGAAATGTCATTTTTTTACTCTTTTTGAATCATTAAGTGAATCAAAGCAAAAATATGAAGGCAATAGTATTAAATCCTTAAAGATAATTTTCTGGTTCAACAGAGGTATAATATAGATAACAACCAGGTCTAAAGTCAAAATTTAATGCAAAGGATACTCCGAAAGCTTCACAGAAAATAAAGAAATATTAGAACTCTTTGCGTCAACTTCTAATCTGGAACTCAGTTCTGTAGTGCCACTACAGAATAAAAAGAAAAATATGCTTGCTATTTTTTTGTGCAAAAGGGGATAAGTTGACATAACTTTTTTTTAAATCTCAATCAAATAGAGTCAAGTCAACTTAACTCATTTTGTTCAGTTGAAATTTTTAAGACTTTTCAGATAAGTCGACTTACCTCCTTTTGCTGCGAACAAATGTTCTTTAAAAAGGGGGTATGTCGACTTATCTCCTATTACCAACCCTTATATCTCCCAACCTATGGGGTACTTTGCTGTAATATTTTGAGGGTAGAAGCAGCCTATGATTGACTATAACATGGCATAAAAATCTCATTTTGGGGCTAAGTCAACTTATCCCCTTGTTCCGCTTCACAGCAGATCTGAGAGTCATGTTTCTGACTGAAATTGAGCGAGGCATATAACATCGTCCTAAGGGAGTGAGGAAATTCTATATCGCTCATTTGGAGTGATAAGCCTCACTCAAATCGAGCGAGATCACTAGATATCGCTCGTTTTGAGTCATAGAAGCGACTCAAAAGGAGTGATATTAAATAATATGACTCCCCAGGAGTGACAAAATTTGGGTCACCAATCTCGCTCTCCTGAGAGCGAGATTTCTCACTCCTCGATTTACAGTGCTGATTTGCATTTGCGTCTCACAAACGCGTTGCATGATTCTGCTGAAAACAGTGTGCTGCTGGGAAAACTTTCCCAATATTGGTTGGTACTACAAGATTTCTCAATCAACTTGACCTTCAAGTTTTGCCCAAAATATGTGTCATGGAAACTGCTGTAAACTTTTGTGAATCAGTCTGTAGCCTGGGTTTACATATTGACCACACTACTGCAAACCCTGGAATCCAATTTCTCACCCAAAATGGGAGAGGACACTTCTCCATACTAAATTAGAGTGAGAATAAATAAAATTGCCCTCAAATTCTCACTCGTATGGGGGCGAGAATTAGGACTCGTAGATTTTCAGTGCAAACTCTTAGCTGGGATGAACAAGCAATGAAAGTTATCAATAGAGTATTTTCAACATTGGCACAAATACGTCGTAATGTCAGCTGTATCCCAATAGGCATGAGGAAAGTCTTTGTACAGTCACTAATCTTTCCACACTTTGACTATGCTGCTGTTGTGATGGTAGGGATGTCATCAACTTTAAATTGTAAAATGCAAAGAGCTCAAACTTCTTTAGTCAGGTTTGTCTATGGTGTTAGAAAAAATGATCATGTGACACCGTACTATGTTAATGTTGGATGGTTAAAACTGGAGGAAAGGCGTAAGCTTCAGTTGGCTCTTCTTATTTTAAATGTAGTGAAAACTCAGAAACCTACTTATCTATTCAGTAACTTAACATTTATGTCAGCTATTCATTCAAGATCTTTAAGGCAAAATAGACTCAGTTTACAGGTCCCTCAACATAGAACTGAAATATACATATTTTCTTTCTCTGTTTATGGCTCTCAATTGTGGAATGATCTCAAATTGTACCAAAACTGTGATAAATCTCTGCGATATGCAAAACTGTCCCTTCATGAGTTATTCCCAAGTATTTATAACACATAATTTATCTAAGACACATCTTCATGTACAGTATGTATAGACTTATCAATAATTAATTATTTGTAAATTTTTGTTGTCTAATGCTCAAACAAGAGAAATGAGAGCAGGTTGTTTACGCAAGGGGCTTTTAGCCTAATGTATATAATCTTTAATAAATCAATTTCAATTTCTCTCTCTCTCTCTCTCTCTCTCTCTCTCTCTCTCTCTCTCTCTCTCTCTCTCTCTCTCTCTCTCTCTCAGTGTCACACACACACACACACACACACACACACGCGCGCGCGCGCGCACAAACACGATTAAGCAACGAAGCCAGCGAAAAAGTGAAAATTGCTCTATTGCTCTTGCCTTTGAGACGATTCGGACGCCACCGGAAGTCCGCGACTGACAAGTAAACACCTTCCGGCATGTTTTCGGGTACGCTGAATGCGATGGCAGTGTCGAAATTTACCTTCGGCGAGTATTTTTCGAGCCACACAGTGAAATCATAGAGAAAACATCAAACTACCCCTGAAAGATAGGCAACCGCCATTCTACGGCCCCTGCAATGGTTCCCACCGTGGCTACCGATCTTAAAAGTAAGGTATGGGTATGTAGAACACTCATGCCAAGTGGCATCGCTTAATCAATTTTTGCAAGGTCCGTCCGGAATACTGCACTAAGCCTCCGGACTACTAAGCGCTGTAGACACTAAGCTATCTTCTCAGGGCTGGTAGACAGATGGCTATCTTCCCGAGCGCGGTAGACACTAGGCTATCTGTATAGCCGCGGCTATACCAGCCCTGAGAAGATAGCTTAGTGTCTACAGCGCTTAGAAAGATAGCCGCTTGTTCGTAGGGAGCGTCGATTTGTGATTCCGTTAAAGGTGACATTTGCGTGATTTGCGTTAACTTAAAAGGTGACATGCGTGTTACCTTAGAGGAAACACATGTGACCTTTATTAAGGCGACACTCAACTTGTGGCCACAAAAAAATTAAGTGCGCAATTTTGTTAAGTATGGTTGGCGACATATTTGATGCCTTATTTATTTTGGCATCACAGTTGTGACCATATTTTTGGCAACGAAAAAGGGAAGTTTCCAAAATCCTTACCATTTAATACCAAAGCAGGTTTTCGTCGCCAAAATTTGGAAACATGTGTTTCCATACGGAATACAGTGACAGTGTAGGGTTTTGTAATTGGGTCCGCCGCCCGGCAGGTAGGCAGTGCATCACACGTGCCTGCAGGGCGAGTTGTCTGCACTACGGCGCTGAGTGTCGGCTGCACGTCACAGACGAGGCCAGAGCTCACCGAAAGGGCCGGCGGTAGCAGGCAGAGCCACCCAGTGTTAGTGTTGCCAGAAAGTTAGGCAAAAACCGCTCAATACACCTGTACGTATCTTCGCCTGCCTAAACAACGTCTGGGCACGAGTGCAGGGGAGTTGCCTAATAGGCAGGCAACACTGCAGCCGCACCAGGTGACGCCGTCATCAGTCGCATCCCAAAATGGTGCAAAGCGGACGACGTGCAGACGGCGCACAGACGACTCGCAGTTCGGCAACGCCGTAGTGCAGGCAACCCGCCCTGCAGGCGCGTATGATGCACTGCCTACCTGCCAGGCGGCGGACCCAATTACAAAACCCCTTATCATCCGCGTTGTTTGACGTTTGCGCCCACTAGTTTACAGTTCAAAAATGATCGTCTATTCATGCTCTACCCACACAATACTTTTGGCCAAAATGAACGGAAACACCCTGTACAGTTATGTCGGTTCAAGCAAATTGTCGCTTTTGACCCAGTAATGAGTCCATAAAATAAGTTTTTTTTCTTCTCCGAGTTACTAAGCAAAATTTTTAGAAATTATAAATCGAAATTACAAACAGAGACGTTCGACTGTTCACCGCGGGCCCACTTTTATACCGTACGTATTACGACCTAATTACGAATAAATATACAACCAAAATACACCATTTGCCACATAAAGTTGTCACAAAACGTATCAACAATTTTTATCATTCTGCAGCCTAGTCAAAAAGTAAACATTAAATTCCTTTGTGTTTATAAACATTGATAGTATCAATAACACCACAAATATAGGTCATGCGCATGCGCGAGCAACGAGCAACTCCATCTATTGAGGAATTCCGTAATTATTAGTAGTTGGTCTCAAGGAGAAAACAAATGAACAAATGCCGCAAAAAGTTTGAACGTGGAAAGCCATGACTGACAACAATGTGTTTGTCTTCCCTCTGAAGTTGAGGTAACATTAAAGTTGGAAGAAATTTTAACCCTCTATTGTTATATCAAGTTAAGACGCGCCTCGAAAGCGTAAGCGAAAAGCGTAAGCGTAGGCGTGCGGGCAAGCGCTGTGGTGGGGGTTCGGAGCCGTTCGGAGTGGCTTGGGTCCACTCGGGCCGCTCGGCCGCTCGGTGCTGGGCGAGCCGAGCCGAGAGCCGAGTCCGAGCGGCCCGAGTGGACCCGAGCCACTCCGAACGGCTCCGAACCCCCACCACAGCGCTTGCCCGCACGCCTACGCTTACGCTTTTCGCTTGCGCTTTCGAGGCGCGTCTTAACTTGATATAACATATTAAGGACTCATTATCCTATCGATGACTTGCCATTTCTAGTTGAAAACTAACATTATAAACTTAAAGAGGTAAAAAGATAAAGAACGAGGTATTTCTTTTTGTATCAAACATGTTTGATGCGCTTACAATATACTTGTTTAATCATTTTCGCTTTCAGCTAAATAGCTTCCGCTTCTCAATCGCTTGGACTCGAATCTTCCCCAACGGTGACATAAACAACAAAAACGACAAAGGCGTCCAACACTATCACAACGTTATCAAGGCGATCAAAGCACACAACATGAAGCCGGTGGTAAGTCATCGCGAACGCGCACCGGAGACCAGACCTATCTGTTCACATTTATCGATTGTTCAAAATAATAGGCGAGTGGATGTCGTTCTGTCAGGTAACAATCTACCACTTCGACCACCCTCAAGCCCTCGAGGACAAATTCCAGGGATGGATGAGCGATCAGATGATCCAGTCTTTCGCCGACTTCGCGGACTTCCTTTTCTCCGAATATGGCAAAGAGGTTAGCTTCGTCAGACGATTTGGGATCGTTCATATTCGACGAACACGCATATTAGAGAAAGGGGAGTTCCCCCCCCCCATCCCCACCCGTAGGGCTGTTGGGCTCTGATGACCCGCCTGAAAGGTAGGCGACTGAGCTTTAAGAAAAAGGCAAGGCAAGCCTAGCCAAGCGGGCTTGGGATGGAACTCAAGTGCGTTACGCGCCTGCTGAACTATATAGACTAGGTAAAGCCTAAGCTTAAGGTTGAGCCAAAGATCCCACTTTTAAGCCAAAAAACATTTATATATATTTGACGTAAAATAATAATAATAATAATAATAATAATAATAATAATAATAATAATAATAATAATAATAATAATAATAATTATTATTATTATTATTATTATTATTATTATTATTATTATTTTCATAAAAGAAAAAAAGTTGATGGATCTGGTTTGAATAGAAGAGGAATAGATACGACAATGTTGAATAACTACAAATCCCTTTTGATTTTGCATAATTCTTATACATTTAACCCTTTAAGTCACTTGTTGTACCCGTACAACGTTCAGTAAAAATGTGTCTTAAGAGGCTAATTTCGCTCTCAGTCGACTTTTGTTGCCCTAAACACGTACAACTACTGCCTTACATCGTTTGAAACCACCCGCCGGGCTCCTCGGATACGTACAGTGCTGCCAACATAGCTCCAAAGTCGACCTCTCGTAAAGTCGCATGCAGACCTGTATATTATCGGTTATTTCGGTCCGTTCAAGCTGTGCTAAGATTCAAACATGGCGTGAAATTCTTGTAGTAGGTTCAAAAAACGTGAAGAGTTACATACCACCATGGTCTGGTACGTGTGGCACCACTGGGGCGCATGATAACCTGAACGTTGTATATATACTACGTTATGACGTCAGGGTATCACTTTTCGAGCTTTTTTCGCGCCTATCGGAGGTGAGTGAGATTCTGTTGCCTGGCTATTTTTTTCGGTTCCACACTGTGTATCTTTAGGTTTGAAGTCATTTCGCACTTGAAAAGTGTGTTGCTTCACACATCTATGTGCGATTCGGCCTTTAGGCCTAGGTGGGCAGAGAGCAAAATATTTGCTGGTATTCTTTAACTTTGAGCTGCAGTTTCAAGCCGATTACGAACTTTACAGATTCTGGGGACTCAAATCTGATTGTCTGTCTACTAAAGAGTGATTTGGGAACAAAATTTAGTTTTCTGGGTGCCTACGTGCCTATTTATCTCGATATTTCGAATGTAGTAGGGGTACAACATTCGTGACTGTAGGACTGTGTGTAGTGCCACAGATTGCCTACATACCAGGGGCTAACCGATCAGTTCGCGCTCGCGCTGGCGATAGGAGTGGGGAGGGTGGACCCAGAAACTCGTCCAAAACGTCGAAATACCTTTCATAGTTTTACTTCCGTTCTATCATTTTCAGCTGCCCCGAAGTCACAAATGTTGTACATTTACAACATTCACATTTTTCAGCTACCAGCGCTATACAGATCGGGCCAGCAGGGTTTGGACGGCAGGAACAGATTCCCCGACACTTTTTCCATATGACTTTGTTCCCCGAAATGGACGTGCGGCACGTTCAGGCGGTGAAAAGTCTTGTTTACCTAGCAATGACGCGTTTTTTGGCCCATTTTAGGCGGTTTTTTGCACAAAATGAGGGCAGAACGACATCGCACGTCATTGCCCTTTCCTGTCAGGCATCACCTCATCACCACTCATGATCGTGACTCAAAACAGTTTCCAAAATAAAAACTTTAAAAAAAGGTCATTTTTTGCCCTGAAGTCATAACGTAGTACGGGTACAACGTTCCGTAAATCCCGAACCGAGCATCGTACAACCTCGGGACCGGCAAAAATGAGTTCCTTGGGTGCCAAATAGTCGAAGTAGACCATAAAAGTCATAAAAAATTACCGGGAAAAATTCTGTGACTTAAAGGGTTAACCTTGATGCAAGAAATTCATCGTCAAATTTTAACAAGAGAACAAATTTTCATATTCCTGGATACTGCGGTGTTTTGTAGCCACAGAGATCGTTGACGCCCCTTTTTCCCAAAACTAAATTCCCAATTTATGAGCTCCCAAAATTTAATTTCCCAAATCCTGTAATCCCATTATGAAGTTCCCAATCGTAAATTCCCAAATCGATTTTCCCAAAAGCATTGGGGCCGGGGGATGCCACAGTTCTCATTGTTGCGCTGTTGCGGGGGCGGCGTCCTTAACAGTCTGATCCTGTTGAACACGACATATTTACAGGAATGAACAGTTTTAGGACACCGCCAAACCCCAATGTCAGGTGACAGAAGGGTGTGAGAGGTGGATGACGTCAAGGACGTCGAGTATACCGTCGGAGCTTCGGGGTTTGCCGTTTTGCACGTTTTCCCAGGATCAACTCTCGAGACGGAAATTATTTTCCAGGCGTGGCCTGGGAAAGAGACGCTCGGCACAAAATTCCCAGGGTGCGCCTGGGAAAGGGTCCGCAAACCCAGGCTGCTCCTGGGAAAAATATATGCGAAACCCAGGGTGCTCCTGGTAAATGACTGGCGCGCCTGGAAATTCCAAAAAGCTCCTGGGAATCCCAGAGGTTACTCATCCACAACATCGTCCGTCAGTACACCTACAAAGAAGAAGGAAGACTGGCCGACTTTCTGAAGGCTGTGGGCCACAATTTCACGCTGTCGATATTTTTGGAAAGAAAGAAAACATTTTTGAGAAAGAAAAAAAAGTGGAGAAAAGGTACATTGGGAAATTAATTACTTGGGAATAAGATTACTTGGAAATATTGACTTTGGGAAAGTACAATTGGGATTATAAAAATTGGGAAAAATTTCTATTGGGAAAATAGAATTGGGAAAAAGGGGCTGTAACCCACAGAGATTTAAAGGGAGTGGCTCACAAGAGCAACAGATCACAAGCGCAACGGGCTGCAAGCGCAACGGGTCACAAGCGCAACGGCTCGCTACCGCAACAGCTCACAAGCGCAACAGCTCACAAGCGCAACGGCTCGCAAGCGAAACGGGTCACAAGCGCAACGGCGGAGATCCTACTGTTGGGTGGCTCCGACTATAGACGAGGCCGCGCGCGAGTGCGAGCCATCGATTCGAATGTGAGATGAGAAATCAACCGGGCCCTCGGCCGTCTCGCTCTCCAACCTTATTTTACGTCTCCCGCGCCGGTGTTTACCTTAACGGTTAAAACTGAATAAAAGAGATATAAAAAGTAAAAGCTACTAAATAGCAACATTTAATTCATGATTGTGACGTTAATACGAAATTTTGTACGAGTGTACCGTGAATCGCCGGCGGCATATCGGACCATGAAGATCGAGTGCCGACCGAACCGACCACAGTATTTCGCTTCATTTACAATACTTCATGTATTTTACTTTACTCCGGTAATTTGTGTTAATGGTTGTATGGTTACATGGGAAGCAAGCAGCGGACAACGTAAAGGGTTGGACTTTGCTTCTTAGAGTACTCCTGTTCAATGATTTTAAAGGACGTCGCGAAAGTTTTGTTCTTCCGGAGGTGTTTGTATGCGCATTAATAATAATCTGCACCGTGGGAAAAATTCTTCTATAGAAGTATTTACTTGAATTTAATAGTGCCCCGTGCCTCCGCTGCTCTGTGCCCGCCCCGCCACGGGCCGCGCTCGCCTCCGCCAAGGAGCGCACGGTTTCGCACTTGCTGTGCTCCTGTGAGCACGGCTTGCCACGGCTCTGCACGCCATACGCACAGCCGCACCTCACCAGAGTCACTTCTCACATTTCGGGCACAACTGGCATCCAGATGCCGCGCGCGCGCGCACGGGGAGCACGGGTTGTGCACGGTAAACGCACAGGCTGTGCACATGTTTCGCACGGTTAGCACGCATACGCACGGGCTGTGCTCGGTTACGAACAGGCTGTGCACAGGCTGTGCACGGGCTGTGCACAGGCTGTGCACGGGCTGTGCTCGGTTCTGCACGGGAAACGCACGAGATCGCACGGATTTTTTTCAGCAGGGGAAGGGAGAGTGAAGTACCAACTGTCTCGGGCACATGTGCTGGCCTGCCCAAACAGTTCAGTTTCTCATCCAGCTTTCCAGTGAAAACGCAACGTCTTGACACTTGAAATTGAATGCCCGTCATTGGTGACCCGAGGTTGACTGGTTTGGCGGCAAGAACCAAGTGAAGTTTTAATGTATGTAAATTTACGTATGTTTCCATATTTTTAATCCAAATAATCACCTGACACGCTCCTCTGGTGATCATTCGGTTCATAACGCACATTGTGTTTCATTCTTTACTACTTCTAGAATATATTGAGATCTTGTCCCGATCCCGGTATGACCTAGTACCCTTACAGGGGGGCATGTCTGAGTAGGCTGCAGTTGGGGCAGGTCCTGTCAGTGCTTCTCGGGGCACATATTGTCACACTAAAATTCACATTTCAGATTAAAAAGGCTTACTGTTGTTAGTCTGAACGGTACACCAGTGACCTACAGACTACTGGTTAATGTCAACATCTATTTTAGTGTAATTTTCATTAGTTTCCGATCATGCTCTAAAAAAGCTCTCAGAAAATGTGGCTTTGGTACTTTTCGGAGCAAAATGTTTTGAATCATTTCTTAACGATAAAAACTGGCTTCCGAAATGAAAATATTGTTCGAATTCAATCATAGTACGTCATTTGCTACTGTAAGAACTCTAAAATTAAATTTTTGATAACGCGCGAGCCATTTACACCAGCTGACAGTATGTGCCCCACTCGGGGCACTAAATGTTAATTTGCAGAGGTTGCTCTCTGTGTTTATTTCGCAATGCATGACAAACTTTTATTGAAAGTCTCAATGGGTTTAAGTTCCTGAAGGTCCAATAGAGGTATATCAAACCTCAGAACATCAATGTCTCCACAGCTCAGCCATCCAGAACGGTTTTTACAAAAAGTGGCAGTTTGTGCCCCACTCTCCCTTACCGTAAACTAAACAAATCTGTTTTTTTCTTACAGTCTTATTATACACTCACAATAATTCTGCTGTGAAGCGGAACAAGGGGATAAGTTAACTTAGCCCCAAAATGAGATTTTTATGCCATGTTATAGTCAACCATAGGCTGCTTCTACCCTCAAAATATTACAGCAAAGTACCCCATAAGTTGGGAGATATAAGGGTTGGTAATGGGAGATAAGTCGACATACCCCCTTTTTAAAGAACATTTGTTCGCAGCGAAAGGAGGTAAGTCGACTTATCTCAAAAGTCTCGAAAATTTCAACTGAATAAAATGAGTTAAGTGGACTTGACTCTATTTGATTGAGATTTTTAAAAAAGTTATGTCAACTTATCCCCTTTTGCAAAAGAAAATAGCAAGCACATTTCTTTTTATTCTGTAGCGGCACTACAGAACTGAGTTCCAGATTAGAAGTTGACGCAAAGAGTTCTAATATTTCTTTATTTTCAGTGAAGCTCTCCGAGTATCCTTTGCATTTAATTTTGAGTATAGACCTGGTTGCTGTCTGTTGTATTGTAGACCTTAATTGATCCAGAAAATTATTTATGAGGATTCACTACTATTGCCTTTATATTTTTTCTTCGATTCACTTAATGATTTAAAAAGAATAAAAAAAAGGCATATTAGCGTAGAACGACTTAGCTCCTTTTTTCAGAATGGCATAAGGAGGCAAGACGACTTGACTCTTTATGCATCTTCTCATCAACAAAGTTAAGTAGACTTAACTCTTTTTGCCGAGTTTTCAATGACTTAACTCTAAAGTCTCAACAAGTAAAAAGAGTCAAGTTGACTTGCTTTGTTCTGTCGTTATGCGTTGATGGTAAAAGGAGTCAAGTCCTGTGTCTCAGCGTACAAGCATGACACTGAAAAAATCATAAAGGGAGTAATATCCTAAATGAGATTGTATTTTAATATCATTATAACATATATGGAAAGTTACGTGCAAATAGTTTTTTTCAATTTCCTGAGAAGTATGGGTTTTGGACTTAACCCCTTGTTCCGCTTCAAAGCAGAATTTTGCCATAGTTATAGAAAAATCCGTTGTCTACCAGGATTTCGTGAAATCGTATTTGTGACTCTGTAGCGTGCCCCTGAGAGGTAGGAGATACAAGCCCGGCTATGAACCTTTATTAGTTCCAAGACCTTCATCGGAGTTCATTCACTTCGGTAATATTTGCACCCCTGGTTACCAATATTACGGCATGTTTCTGCACTTGGTACACTGTTAAAAAAATTCGTTGTAATTTTACAAACATTGTTGGCAATTATTTATACAATCCAATGTTTGTAAAATTACCAACTGAAACAATTGTAAAATATTTTGCAAACATGTTCTGAAAATTGGGAATCTACGATATTAAAAACGCAAACGTTGATATAAATTTTCAATGCAAGCTGGTTTGTAAATTTGCAAACAAATTTAAGAAATTTGGCCATAGAGACCTCAAAATCACCAGAAATAATGATATGTTAGTAAATTTCTCGGAGGTTGCTAAGCTACAACGCGCAGTTTCGAGAGAAGAACCAAGGGGGAAACGACTTGGGTAATCCGCTGTACGCGGCTGGTCGTAATCCGAGGTAATCCGGGGTAATCCGGAGTAATCCTGGGTAATCCGGAGTAATCCTGGGTAATCCGGAGTAATCCAGGGTAATCCGGAGAAATCGGGGTAATCCGAGGGTAATCCAAGGTAATCCGAGGGTAATCTGAGAGTAATCCGAGGAAAAATTGAGGTAATTCTGAGGAAATCCAGAGATTATGGGCGCCCATTGCCTTCCGTGCAGGTGTGCCAAATTTTTCATTTGTTGCACTCGGGTCCACACACTTTTTAGACCCCCGATAGGGGAGCCTATTGCTCTCGCCAGAAAGCTCTGTTTTATTCCTGACGATGGCCCCTTATGGCCACAGCCGATTCTATCGTGCCAATTCAAACCAAATTACAATGAAAAATAGTGCGAAAAATTAGAATTTTTTTGAGATAGGTCTGACGTCAAGCTGTCTATTCGTTTTTTGCATAAAATGAATTTGCATCATGAGTTTCTATGGCAATTGATCCGAACACCCTGTGCCGAGCCGGGTCCCTATTGTTGGAGAGGTTCGGCGCCTCGGCGAGCTGAGGAGGAGCCTGGCTGGGAGACCTGTTTATTCAACTCATGCACAGTAGTTCAAGAACTACAAATTATAAAAACACGTTGGAGTAAAATTGTCACTTCAGCGTTCGAATGATCATTGCACAATGAGCCTACAGTTCAAAAATCAAGCTGATCGGACATGTCAAAATTTCAAGCTAATTTCTGAGTCGTTTGATCGACAACGATGAAATTTGTCACATGACTTAAACTAATGACACTGATCAAACACGGAGGTTAATCATATTGAGTCACTTAACCAAAAAGGTGAAAATCTTGTAGCTCAATATCCAAATAGACCATTCGCTTATCTTATGACACCAAAACACTAATGAACTTCGAGCCTACCAGAATTTCCTAAAATCGTATTTTTTTTATGATTGCAAATTTGTTTCACATCTTAGGTTTTTATCGTAATTGCTTGCGGCGCGGGAGCGTTGTTGATAGCTGGGCCGCCGGGCGACACTTTGTATATTTTTTATCACCTACGGTGTACCTGTTAGGCCCGCTAGAAGAGTGTCCGTATTTAGGAACCAAAGTGCCCTAAATACGGATAGCCTTCCAAAATTATGAAAAGTTAAAAATTGTTGGGGGGAATAGAAACTTAATTAATATGCCCTTACCCTACCTTCAAAATTTTCATATCTGATAGTCAAGCCACCAGAACTGCAGAAACATATAGATTTTAAAGTGCCTTAAATCCGGACAAGAGTCACTTTTGCATGTAAAAGCCTATGTCCGTATAGGTCGTATTCCGATGCGGTAGTAGCAGGGGTAGCGCTCACTTGTTGGCCCCTTTATGATTTTTTTTAAAGTAAGGGAGACAATGTAGACCTTTGAAAAAATTTGTATGCATACAAGTTAGTATTAACTTTATAGATAATTTTTTTCAAACGTCTGCGTTGTCTCCCTTATATTTTAAAAAATCATAAAGGGGTTCTCCCATAAGAGCCCTGTATTAAGCTGGGCACCAAGATGGCGGCCAACAAATGAGCTCTTACCCCTGCTACTACCGCATCGGAATACGACCTATAAACAAAATTTTCTTGAGTCATCTTGTAGGTGAAGAGTCCTAGTTTCACATATGTCAACCTGAAAGTTGCACGATAACCCGCCGTTGAGAGCCCCACATTTTTGCAAAGCAGTATAAAAATTGTCCGTTTTCAAGGCACCCCAAATCGCAAGTTTGGCATTTTTTGGGGAGAACCTTGGGGAGAACAGTATATGCAAGATGTTGGAAATATTTCTTCAAATCTAGATTCCAGAAAGTCTAACCTTTCCAGAGAACCCTCGGAAGCTATATTCCGGATACCCATTTTCGATTTTTAGAGGCTCTATTAGTAGAAAATAACAAAGTGTCCGTATTAAGGGCGCTAGTCCGTAACTTATTTAGGGGACTTGACTGTCTGTTTATTGTCAGGTGAGTTGTCAATATCTTTTGTAGTATTGATCATAGGTTCAGTTTGTCTTTGTCTCTTTGTCAACAATAGTTAAAATTACCTTCGGGGAGAGGGTAGAAATCCAAGGTAATCCGGGGTAATCCGGGGTAATCCGGGTAAATCTGAAGGTAATCCGGGGTAATCCGGGGGTAATCCGGTGTAATCCGAGGGTAATCCGGTGCAATTCGGGGTAATCCGTGTTACTTAGGGTAATCCAAGGTAATCCGGAGTAATCCGGGGTAATCCATTTCAAAAGTAATCCGTTGTACACGAAATATGAGAGTCGTTTCCCCCTTGAGAAGAACTCGAAACTGCTGCCTAAGCAGCATAAGATTATAAAAATCGTGTGATACGCACATCACTTCGGATGCACTGTCAACGGCCTGGGCGCCGGAGGGTCGATGTGCTCGCGCCATGAGTGGTCAGCGAGAACGGATTTAAAACTCATGCAAAATTTTTAATATTTTTAAAAGTTGAAAAGGAATACTACTCGCAAATCAAGAAAAGACCGTTCTATCCGATTATCAATATTTCCGAAGCGGAATTTCAAAAATTTAGTGGATAATTAACATGTTAACGAAAAAGTATCAGACACCCAGTCCATACGCCATCTGGTGGCAAACAAAAGGAAAAACACTTCACTATTGCGAAAATAACTCAGGTCTGGGATTGGCTAGTAGGGGCGCGGCGGGAGAAGACTGCACCTTTAAAATGTGCGGCTTGCAAAATTCGAATCAGCACTGGGAAAATTGCGATCAGTTTTCAAATTTCTGATTGAGTGATCATAATTTCACCATCTCGAGTCACAAAATTACAAATGTTTCATAATTTTCAGAACACAGTTTTGAATTTTCACAAAAAGAGTTATGAATTTTTATATTTAATTGTAAAATTAGTAATGTTATGAAATTTCACAACCACATTTACAATTTTACAACAGATTTTGATCTGAAATTTCAAAACTTTTTTAACAGTGAGGAGGGTCCTGCGAGTAATAATGAGGGTCTATATTATTTTTATACCCCCCCCCCCCCTTCCCGCGGACACTGACTGACTATGTGCGGCGAGTTTCAAACGATACTTACAATCTCATAGGGGGTCATTAGGGAGCTTCTTTCTATAATATCGGGTTGACTCTTGACGGTTTAGTTTCGAGATCCTATATACTTCCTAGGGTGTTTCGAACACACTAAACTTGTCGACCCGGATGTTTCCAGTTATCGTGACTATCTCCGGGAGCTCGCTAATGACCCTTCTGTCGTGGCGCGCAGGTCGAGTACTGGCTGACCCTCAATGAGCCCAACATGCACTGCATCACAGTGTACAACGGTGGCCTGGCCCCCATGATCCCGAAAGATCAACAGACCGCGCAAAACGTCTACAAATGCATCCACAACGAGATCCTGGCGCACGCCGCCGCCTACCGCTTGTACGACAGCAAGTACCGCAAGGACCAGGGCGGTCGCGTGGGCATGGGCGCACTCACCTTCTTCGCCAGGCCAAACAGCACCAAGTGGGACGACATCTTGGCGGCGGAGCGCGCAAACATGTTCGATATAGGACTTATAATGCACCCGCTCGTCTTCGGCGACTACCCGGACGTCGTCAAGGAGACGCTCACGAGCGCCGGCAAGCTGGACTACCTGGCCACCTTCACCGACGCGCAGAAAAAGGATATTGCTGGTCAGTACCTCACGGTCACGAGCATTTAAGGGGCCGTTCAGACCCAAATATTTGGGTCCGGACCCAAATGTTTGGGTTCGAAACCTAATGAGGACACGGACCCAAATGTTTGGGTCCTGAACTAAACATGGGGTTTATCTTAGATCTTAGACATTTGTTGCTAACGTACCGAGTGTTTCTTTGAATGCGTAATAGTGTGAGCAAATTTATTTAAAAGCGACAGGACCTGACATCGACCATCTCGGATTGTGACGATATTTGGTGGGCAGGTTGCGTACCGAGGTGGGAGTCTCCAACCAAGATTTTAGATCGAAACAACAACAACTTTTTGACTGAGCTGTAGGCAATTTCCTTTTTTTCACCCTTCATTTTGGGTATTTTGAATACGTCCAGGTTTTTAATCCGAGGTGGTTAAAATTTGGTTTCCCCCTGTAAAATTGGCCAAGGAACAAGAATATGGCCACAGATTCGACCCATCCGTCGTGCACGACGAATAAAGTCGATATTTTGGCCAAAAAAACATCTAAATTTGCAAAAAAAAAAAAACAAATCTTGGGTATTTGAACTTTTTTTTTCGCAATATTTTGACATTTCCTTGACATCATTTTTAGTAGAAAAAGAGCCAAGGAAGCCAATGAGCTTTAGCTCATATTTTTAGGACAAACCGTTCAGGAGCCACAGCGCTGCAAAGTTGAGCTTATCTTGTGCGCTCTTAACAAAGCAGGTTTTGGGCTTCCGGGGCATGCAGATCTGCGGATGAAAGAAGGCGGAAAACCGGGGTGAAAGTGAAAACAACTCTGAATTTTGGTGTACTAATGTTGTGAAGATTTCTGAATTTTCCAGAATTTTAAGTGAATTTGTATTGTTTTTTTTTTTTAATTTTTGCTTGAATTTTACCTTAATTTCTCTGAGTTTTTGTGAACTTTAGTGTTTTTTTCTTTTAAATTCCTTTGAATTTTGCTTAATTTTTTTCTAAATTTCTCTGAATTTTTCAGAACTTTTCTAATTTTTTTGATTTTTTCTGAATTACGAGTAAATTTTCAGAGTTGTTTCCCCCTCGGTTTTCCCCCTTCTTTCGCCCCGCTCAATTAGAGCCGGAGGAAGGGAGCATATCTGTATGCCTCAGGACGCCCGAAACCTGTTTTGTTAAGATCCCACAAGATAAGCTCAACTTTGCAGCGCTGTGGCTCCTGAACGGTTTATCCTAAAAATATGAGCTAAAGCACATTGGCTTCCTTGGCTCTTTTTCTACTAAAAAAGATGTCAGGGAAATGTCAAAATTGCGAAAAAAAAAGTTCAAAGACCCAAGATTTGGGTATTTTGTAGCAAATTTAGACGGTTTTGGCCAAAATATCGACTTTATTCGTCGTGCACGACCGATGGGTCGAATCTGTGGCCATATTCTTGTTCCTTGGCCAATTTTACATGGGAAAACCAAATTTTAACCACCTCGGACTAAAAACCTGGACGTTATCCAAAATACCCAAAATGAAGGGTGAAAAAACGTAAATTGCCTACAGCTCAGTCAATAAGTGGTTTTTTTTTTTCGATCTAAAATCTTGGTTGGAGACTCCCTCCTAGGTACGCAACCTGCCCACCAAATATCGTCACAATCCGAGATGGTCGATGTCAGGTCCTGTCGCTTTTAATTAAATTTGCTCTGTTGCGGGATTGCATACTCGCCAGAGCGCTGCAGGGGCCATGGCGCCTTACGGGCGGATAAGGTAGGGTAGGCAAACCCGCAACACTGTTACGCATTCAAAGAAACACCCGGTACAAGGCAACTTAATAACAGTGAATTTTGAAGATCAACTTTTCACGCTGCACTGAGAGAAATGATTAGTTGCAGAGACTAAAATTTTAGACCACGGCACTAAAAAATTTAGTGATCTCAGAGCGCACTAAACACTTTGGTACAGGCGTCTAAAACGGTTTAAGCTCCGTCGTTTAGATACAGGATCTAAACATGTGTGTTGTAGGGACAAAGTTGTTTTCCGATGCATCTAAATGTGGCCAGTGTCCTGAGTTAAATCCAGGTTGCTGCCATACGTCCAAACGCTCTAATACAAGAAGAAAAGTTGGGCCCGAACGGGACTCGAACCACGGACCGGACAGATGTGGGTCAGTGCCTCTACCGACTGAGCCATCGGCGCCACTTCTTCATTATTGAAATGAAGCGCATTATTGTTCCAGTCACACACATGCGTCACGTCGCGGCGCCAGCGGTGGCAACATTTCGAACTACAAGCGGTTTAAAGCGACCTGACGCCGATGGCTCAGTCGGTAGAGGCACAGACCCACGTCTGTACGGGCCGTGGATCGAGTCTCGTTCGGGCCCAACTTTTCTTCTCAGTTCTCCCCCATCTTCTTGCTCTCTGACTAAACGTTAGCAATCAACTCCATTAATCGAAATTTAGAGACCGTTCCCAAAAATGTTACAGTCCACGACTCGATACCTCACTGCAAGAGTAGCCTTCTGGTGTCGGTGCGTTAAAAGTAGCCTATCTTTACCGTGGCCAACAGGACTAGCCTATCTCTCCTAGCTCGTTTCAGACTAGCCTAAGTGACTTTTTCGAGCAAACTGAGATTTTGGTGGAAATATCCGTTTCATGAAAATCCACGTCGAATGGTATATGTCTCTCATTTTGCTCCAAAAAGTCACTTAGGCTTGTTTTAAACGAGTCAGGAGAGATAGGCTAGTCCTGTTGGCCGCGGTAAAGATAGGCTAGTTTTAACGCACCGACGCCAGATAGGCTACTCTTGCAGTGAGGTATCGGACTGACCACGTTTAGATCGCGGATCTAAACAACTTTACTGGTGAGCACCTTGCTATTAGAGGTGGTTACTAAACAGGCTTAGTTGTGGCGCTCCCGGCGCGCACTAAATGAAAGTTTAGACTATGACACTAAACATTTCTCTCAGTGTGAGCACAATGGTGGTGTCCCCGTTCCCTTAACTCCAGTAGTTTACAAGATACTACTTGTATAAGTAGGTGTTTAACAGGTTTGCCTACCTCTTTTAACTGCAATTACGCCTACTTAGCAGGGGTCATAGAGCGGACTCAAACATTTGGGTTCGGGACCCACACGTTTGGATCCTAGCCCAAGTAAGAACCCACACGTTTGGGTTCGGACCAAGGCGAGGACTCAAACGTTTGGGTCGACCCAAGTGGGGACCTGAAAATTTGGGTTCGGACCCAAATTTTTGCGCCCGGAACCCATGTTTTTGGACCCGGAGCCCAAATATTTGGGTTCGAACCCAAAAGTAATTTGGGTCATCTCTACCATGGGAAAAGAGTATATAGGCTCTTGTCTACAATTCTCTTGAGAGAAAAAAATAATGAGGAACACACTAAAGCCTATATCTACTGCCCATAAGTGTGAGGAAAAAGCCACCGGATGTTCAAGGCGACAAGGTGTGAGGTGCTAAGCGCCCAAGCTTTGCAAGAAAAGCGACACGAGGGCAATTTCAAAGATAGATGAGTGACTAAAAAAGGGGCATTAAGCTGAATTTTCACAACAGCCTTCAATTTTCGAAACATCTTCATCGCTGCGTTGAATATTTATTACGATGTTCTTATTTTTCATGGCACGTTGCACACATTTCGTTCTGACACAACTTTCTACACCACATAACAATTTTAAGTTTACATATGTACCTTGATATGATGATATCAAACCCAATATGTCTTAAAATTGAACTGAACATACTTGTACCATTTCTTTACTGAAATGTTACATACACTTGAAATACGCTGTAGAGCATCCCCTCAGATGAAACGTGATTGAGTTTCAGAAAGTTTGGTTGCTTTGTAGGGTTGGATAATATAGGTTAAGAGGGACTCAGCCAATAACATAATTACACGCAATTTTCAGAAAATAATTTTTTTAAAAAAATCGAAAATCGATCTCATTAAATTGATTTTTTCGATTTGTAAAAACCGTTAAATCGATTCAAAAAACCATCGATGTTTGAACCTCTAAATTGATGTTCGATTAAAATCGAAATCTATTCGACCAACCCTTCGTCAGGCCACCCATTTAACTGTCCGCGGTATGTCGCGAAACACCCGGTACCTCACTCCTTTCCGCACACACGCGGGGGCGGATGGGAGGGAAGGGGAGGGGCTCCGGGACACGTGCCTCCCCGCACCTCCTGCCACACTTGCGGCTTGAGAAAAAGGCCCTGCATGACGACCTGCTCGTTTTCAACCCTCAGGCGCCTCCGACTTTTTCGGAGTCAACGCCTACTTCGGCATGACCGTCGCTGACCCCAACAAGGGAGGCAGGAGCAACGCCCCGGACATCGCCGGGGGGAAAGGGCCTCGCAACGACAACAACGTTACGATAGTCGCCATCGGCGACAACAAGGAGCCCCAGCACGCCGGCTCTACCGACGTCTTTGGCTTGATCAACGCCTGGATCCTGCGCGACATGGCTCTCTGGGTCAAGGCCAGGTTTGGCCCCGGAGTACCCCTGTTCATCGCCGAGAACGGGTTGGGGAGTTATACCGAGATATCGAAGGACGACTGGGAATCGCGCGCAGTGTACCACAGCGTAAGCATTCACCCGCCTCTCCCGTCACCCACTCCTCAGGTGCTTTTGTCGAGAGGGTCATGAGGGAATGAGGGACCTCCCCTCGAAAGGTCTTCCAGACGACCTTTGAATGTTTTAGTTCGAGATCTGGGTGATTATCAAGAAATTCAATCAAGATTGTAAATGAAAGCAGATGATACTAAAATCTGATGTTTATTCGTGGATTTTTTTTTTTTGGCTGTGTTGCGCCTTGCGGATTGCGAGCCATTGAGCCATTCATCAATTCATCAGTCCCCCTTAGGAGCAATGTACCCACACTGTTAAAAGCTTACGGTGAATTTGACTGTAAGTTACAGTGAAACCTGCACCACTGTAAGTTACGGTGCATATTCGCCGTAACTTACAGTGAATATGCACCGTAAGCTACGGTGAGCAGCCTGCACCACAGTAAGTTACGGTGCATTTTCACCGTAAGCTAAGGCGAATAGCCTGCACCACTATAAGTTACGGTGTATATTCACTGTAAGTTACAGTGAATATGCACCGTAACTTACAGTGGTGCAGGTTTCGCCGTAAGCTTTTAACAGTGCAGGGTACGCGCTTGGTTTTTGGAGTAAAAGCTAGCTGACACCTTATTATGTCTTGCACTTTTGTGTATTAAGGCGACGTTACGAAAATGTGCGTACGAATCATTTTATTTCAGCGCCTTCTGCACTTACGGGGTTTTGGTAGTCAGCCAACGTTACACATGTGTTTGGCGGGTCGACCCACCCAGGGTCTGGCACATACTGCTATAAATGCATTACACTCGGGAGAGCCGCGAGCGAGGCGCCGTCGGGCGCCGCAAGGCAACAATACCATGGGTAGGAGCCTCGCCTGGTCCCGGCCTCAGCCCCGCAGGCCCCGCTGGCCCCACCTCCCCCTCCCGACCCCCTCGCATGGCCCACCTGGCTTCCCCCTCTCCAGGTCTGCACACGCCCCACCGCGCGCCGCGCGCGCCGCACTGTGACCAGGGGCGTACAAGCCTATGGGGCCGCACGTGCACTTTTCGGAGGTGGGAGGGCCGTGCCCCAGCGTAGGTTGGGCCCTAGTTCAAAACTCATGCTATTTGAGGTCCAATTTAATATCTCGGGGACCATACAGCGAACCCTTATAACTGTTGAACCAATATGTGGCCTCCCTATGAAGAACGCCAGATTTTCGCCCCTTTTCAATGCCAATATTTCGCATTCTTGTTGTAAGAGGGCGAACTTTGCCATGAAATATGGCCTACATTTGGCATTCGTGCAAAAAATACCTAGGCCTTCAAGTGGGATAAATTTGGGTGTTCAAAAATAGCGCCAAAGGCACAGCGTTAACAGTGCGATTCGCCCCTGTAAGGTAGGCAAACCACGTTACGTGCCCCCCCCCCCCCCCCCCCCCCCACTTTGCAGGACCTTCCTACGCCCCTGAATGTGACAACCCGGCCCGCTCTATACTAATGCGAGAGTACAAGCCGATGAAACATCAGTTCTCTTTAGTTTATTTTTATTCTATTTTTTGCTAAGATGTATCATCTGCTGAAAACCATGCAGTTTCCTTCCAAAACAAGTCATGTCCGTCTCCATTGTGCTGGAGCCACCTACTAGGTGTTGTATGACGTCTTTTTTAGCCCGCCCTTCTGCTTTGAAAAAGCTTTAGAGTGGGCTTATGCAATCGATGCGGTGTCTGTCTGTCTGTCTGTCTGTCTGTCTGTCTGTCTGTCTGTCTGTCTGTCTGTCTGCCCGTCTGTCTGTGCCACTAGATGGATATGAGCTAGAGACTTGAAATTTTTAGGGTATCTTGGGGGACCCTCCTGGACTCCGATACGGAGAGTGCAAATCCTGCCAAACCTTCATTAAGGCACTAAAAAAATTATTTAAAGTTTTCACGGAATAAAAAAAAAAAAATGACACGCAAAAATTTATGGTACCGTAAGGGGTGTTTCGACGAATTGGGTTCCTCTGACCCTAATTTTCGTCCGTTTTGCTCTATCTCTTACCGTTTCGGCGCTACAGCCACACAAAAAACCCAAATATCATAAAACGTCATGTTGGGTGTCGTGACATGGATTTTGCGTAATTTTGCGTCCCTTTGGGCCTTGATATAAGTGCAACCAATAGACATATAACCACTGCGTTTCAAAGCGGAAGGGTGGGCTGCAGTCTCGGTGATACACTGCCACCTCAAATATTTTCCTGCTTCAAATACCGTGCGTTTCAAACTAATTTATAGTACTTTTTCTCCGTTTACCAAAGCTTTGAGTGTCGTTCAAATGGTGCACACTTACTGGAAATGTACTCTTTTGTTCATGTATGTACTCATGTTAAACGAACATATTAACAAAATCGTTTGTAATATTAAGTAACACGGTGTACTGTTAAGTCAAATACACACCAATGTTGCGGGTTTGCGTACCCGATCTGCACGTAAGGTGCCATAGCTCCTAGACGCTCCTAGAATAGGCAAACCCACATCACTGGTATCTAACCCTTATATATTAAATAAACAGGCATAATCTGTCAAAATAAATAAAAGGATGATCAGACCGAAGGCCAAAATGTACCATTTGCCCGCGAGAGGCGAAAATAAGCTCAGCGGGCCGAAGGCCCGTTATTCAAAGCAGTAATTTACATTGAAAAAAAAAAAAAAAAAAAAAAAAAAAGTAAAAAAAATTGGATGATCGGGCCGAAGGCTCGAATTGTTTGGCACGACCGTGACAGTAAGTAAGCAGGCCGAAGGCCCGCTTTTTAAAGTAATATTTTTGTAACCTGTGACTCCTAGGACGGGCCGAAGGCCCGTCCATAACGCCGCCGGCAGGCCAAGCTAGGCCGCCCGCTTCGCTGCGCTGGCAACTCCGTTCAGCCGAAGGGCGGGCCTAGCTTGTATGGAGCTCTACTAGGCCCCACCAAGAATGTCGAAGTATTCTATCACTCGTAGGAGCACAATCGATCCAAAGGGGTCAAAACTAAACTCCGATGCTTTCCAAACTCCCCTATTGGTGTAAATGCCCGCCCATTTCGGGAGTATGGCAACACCGCAGACTCATATGTCCCGACTAGTTCTTAAGTCTACATTCAAAGGTACTTTCACCCTAAGATCTTTTGATCATAGTGTACTATTCAAGTCCTATACAGTCCTATTAGGTTTGGGGTGACCCATTCGGGCAGGGGGGCCGGTTTCTGCTTTCCTCGGAACTAAACTCCGATGCCATCATCTCTAATAAATCTGGGCGAACCGATTTCGGCCTTTTCAGTGATCCGCAACCACACACACACTCGCGCACCTTGGCCGTGACTCGCTCCCGGCGTCTCGGAGTCGTGGTATTGCTAGTGGCAGAGCGGGCCGAACGCCCGAAACATACAGAACACGTTAAAAACCCTCATGGGTTGCCTACCCGTGGCTACGGCCCAGCTCCGCAAGATGCATTCCAATTTTTCTGGAAGAGTATATAATTACTATCAAAAGAGTCAAGATCGAGCCATGGAGCTGTATTTTGTACGTATAGGGGAGAACTGTGGAATTTCACTAAACTCCGATGCCTCGTATTCTGCATGAATCGCTTTTAAACCTCTGAACTTGGTCAGACTGTGGGACAACTCAAAGAATGTAACCTTTGACTACTAAGAGACAACATCCAACCCGAAAACCTAGCAAGAAAAAAAAAATTGAATCGAAACTGTCGAAACTGCACGGTTTTTTTTGATAATCACCCATCTCATCGATCTTAAAGCGTTAAGCGTCGACCCGAAAGTTGTCTGTTCAAGACTAAGGGAGAGTGGGGCACCAACTGTCAGGGGCACATACTGTCAATGCGCTGGCCTGCCCAGACCGTTCAGTTTCTCATCCAGCTTTTCAGTGAAATCGCAACGTCTTGACACTTGAACTTGAATGCCTGAGATCGGTGACCCGAGGTTGACTGGTTTGGCGGCAAGAACCAAGTGAAGTTTTAATGTATGTAAATTTAGGTATGTTTCCATATTTTCAATCTAAATAATCACCTGACACGCTCTTCTGGTGATCATTCGAGTCATAACGAACATTGTGTTTCATTCTTTACTACTTCTCGAATATATTGAGATCTTGTCCCGATCCCGATATGACCTGGCACCCCTATAGGAGAGCGTGTCTGAGTAGGCTGCAGTTGGGGCAGGTCCTGTCAGTGCTTCTCGGGGCACATATTGTCACACTAAAATTGACATTTCAGATTAAAAAGGCTTACTGTAGTTGTTCTGAACGGTACACCAGTGACCTACAGACTACTGGTAAATGTCAACATATATTTTAGTGTAATTGTCATTAATTTCCAATCATGCTCTAAAAAAAGCTCTCAGAAAATGTGGTTTTGGTACATTTCGGAGCAAAATGTTTTGTATCATTTCTTAACGATAAAAACTGGCTTCTTAAATGAAAATATTGTTCGAATTCAATCATAGCACGTCATTGATTACTGTGAGAACTATAAAATTAAGTTTTGGATAACTCGCGACCCATTTACACCAGCTGACAGTATGTGCCCCACTCGGGGCACTAACTGTCAATTTGCAGAGGTTGGTCTCTGTGTTTATTTCGCAATGCATGATAAAACTTTTATTGAAGGTCTCAATGTTTTTAAGTTCCTGAAGGTCCAATAGAGGTATATCAACCCCCAGAACTTCAATGTCTCCACAACTCAGCCTTCTAGAACGGTTTTTACAAAAAGTGGCAGTATGTGCCCCACTCTCCTTTACCGCGAGGAGCTTCCTGATGACCCTCGATCAGGCCTGTACGATTTAATAAAATTACCAGCAATCGGCAATTAAAAAAAAATCAATTATTCGTAATCGGAAATAATAAAAACAAACATAGTTTTAAAAAGCCAAGGGTTGTAAAACTGGATACAAAATGTGTACGCCACTATAAACAATACGTAACAATATTAAAACAATACTAGACAATACTACTAAATGACAATTTTGGACAAAATTAGAGAAAAAAGTTTACATTTTCAGTGTTTTTAAAGAAAAGTTTAACATTTGACCTGTTAGCCCACACCTGATGTCATTATTAGTCGTTTCGTAAGAAGTAGGGATGGGAACCGCAAACTCGAGTATCGATGCTAGCGGTATCAATACTCGAGTTTTGTTTCAATACCAGGTATCGATATATTGGTTCCAAAATATCGATAATGGAGAATATCGAAAGTATTGAATCGAAGGACACTCCTCCAAGCTTCAAGTCGAAAGGTGCCACTACTGGCAAGAAAGGAAGGGGGAAAACCGAGGGTAATTTTTTTTAAAAAAAGAGTCCAACTTGCCCTATTTTAAGCCTAAAGTGACTAGCAAGAGTCATCACAATAATTATCGCATAACTAAAATAACAACAACACCCGACACACAGGTGTGGACCCCCGGTAAACGGGGGCATATCTATCTCTATATCTATACATCTCTATATCTATCTCGTGCAGGCTTGCCAACGGTGGCAGTTGGAGTCTGGCGGGCGGTAGAGCGGTACACCAGCCAGGAATTCAGAGAGAAATTTTAGTGTTTTAGGCCCAACAGACCCGTGTTCCAATACTCGATATTCTCCAAGAAAAGTATCGGTATATCGTAGTATTGAAGTCTAGCAATATCGAGACTAAATAATCGATCTACTGAAACGAAAGCTACCTGGATTATAGCTTGACGGGGACAGAGCTTACTGCAGTTCTAGGCAATGCTCCACAGCAGCCTAATGCATTACTAGGCCTAGCCCACATGCCCATATGGACGTTGATGCCTGGCGACATGGCTGTTTTCGGCACTCTATGGCATTCTGGCTTGTCTGAAGGCATTAATCGCCACTACGGCCTCAGACTGCCTAGGTCAACATATGCCGGAACTATAATCTACGACAGATCCTATGAGGAATATAATCCCTGCATTGACTGGCCGGAATTCTTCACTCCAGATGAGCCCCCTCAATTAGGATCTGTTTTGTCCACGACTGGCATCATACGGAGCATACCAATACAGTGGGGGATAACAACTGCCCAACCAAGTGTCAACTTCGATAAGGAGGTTTTGCTGGAAGGAGACCCACAGCTGTTGGGGTATTCGAGTTACCCGGGTTCTAAGTCTAGCTATGACCAAAGACTGGCCAGTTCTGAACCATATAAGTATGTACCTTATGGGCAATTAGCTATAAATGTTGTGACGCAGCAAGCCGTACAACAGCTGCAGGATGTTGCCCCCACTATGTACGAGGACTTTGCCATCTGTAGTCAGGCGAATGCTGTCTTACAACGGGCTAGGCGGCCTTATGCAAATCCACCTGCATACAACATTGCCCTTGGAATTTTCATTCCCGCCACCATTCGTAGCTACAAATATTCCGACAACAGTAGCTGTGCGCCGGCCCTACCCAGTCAACACAATCCGCCCTTACATGTAACACTGCCGAGGAACGAGTCATTGGTACCCTATGTGGGACTACTCTTGCTGACAGCTCGTCCACATCTAGCAACTAAAGCTGCATGTGGGACCAACTACGATGCTGCTCTTGCTAATCTCGCAAACAGTGGCATTGACTCTTTCGAAGGACGGATCTCGGCCTCTTTAAAAATGGCCACACCTGCTAAGGCTAGCCAGGAACCACCCACCAAAAAGGTCGCAAAGGGCAAAGGTGGCAAACAACAAGGCGCCAAGCCAGAACAAGTCAACCAAGAGATTCCGATGTTGGACGACGCGTTTCTCGTGGACCCCTTATGGATGTTATTCCTCGCCCATGAACCACAGATGGAGAAAGCGGAGAAGATAATCCAAAAAGAGAAATTTACTACCTGGAGATCAACCAACATCGAAGCATTGACCGAGCAGTTCGCAGGCAATATAACCTCTGAGACCATCAAGGTGTGTAAATCTTGGTATTATAAAGTGCCATGTGGTAGCCTGCAAGTTACTAATCCAACTTCTCTCTCCTTCCAGAACCATCTTGCTAGCACTGAGAACGTACGAAGCATGTACACGTGAGGTGCACTCTGGACATAGATTTCCATTCAATTGTTACCTGACTAGATTAATGTTATGTAATATGATTATTGTTTAGCCATTGTGTTAATTTTAGCTTGTAAGCTTTTCACACCTGACGCCAAAGACTGATATGACATTTATTATCTAGATAGTCATCATTTAATCCATACTGTGGCAAATTGTCAGCATTAGACTGGTCCATGGTTGTGTGTTAATTTAACTCTTCTTATTTTCTATCATCCCTGTGGATGTGGGTTGTTTAATAAATACGTGATGAATCATGATGTTCATGTCCTTACTATCCTTAAGCCTTCTACGGTCCAACACGGTAAGCGATACTAGTATCGATACTTCAAATTATCGAGACAGTATTGCCCAACCCTAAGATCTCATCACAGTTTTCGCATAAATTTGTTTATATCTGATGCATTGTATTGTGTAGCGACAATCATGTGTACACTTTATTTGCCTGTTCCACACCCCTCAAAAGAAGGGCATACTTTAAAAAAAAAACAAAAACCAATTACACGAAATCTCTTTTTTGACAGTGAACAGCAAGGTGAAAAGAGTGGGTTGATATTGATTTACTTTAATTCATGATCAGTTAATTTTCAATTTTCAATCATGATATACGAAAACGCGAGGGGGCAACCACTCCCTATCCTAGTGTACACAGGATTTCTGATTATATGGGATTTCTATGGATTGCGTTTTCTCCGGATTCTGTAAAGATTTCATATGGTACATTCGGGTACATTTCGCAAATATATACCAAATTCCACAAAATTCTAAAAGATTTCACGAGGTTTCATGGGATTCCTCAAGGTTTCATGAGATTTCACTGATTTCTGTGAGATTCTTTATGGTATTTCTGGAGATTTCTCAGTTGGATTTCGTACGATTTCATCAAGATTTTGGAGGATTTCATCGATATTTCCGAGGGTTTGTACACAGGATTTCACGAGAGGTTACCCCCTCGCGAAAACGACTTTTCAAAATAATCGAACCGAGATTTCAATTAATGGAATAATCGCACAAACCTCCTTGCGTGCGCGAATTGATGACACACGTTTCGTGTCGTTGGCGTCATCTCGCAGCGGGTCGCGTAATCACATATCGATTCATGGATGCCTCACAGGCCTACCTGCGCGAGATGATGCGGGCCGTCAACGAGGACGGCGTCAACTACATTGGCTACAGCGAATGGGCCTTCCTGGACGACTTCGAGTGGACCAACGATTACAAGTGAGTATCCTGCAACCCACAACAAACTAACATTCTGCCAATCAATCAGTCGCGATAAATCTTTGAATAAAAAAAGAACAATTTAACTGACGACTGGCATGCCGTCGGGAAAGACAGATACTGTGCGACTGTTGAGACTTTGAACACTTCGGCATCTGCAGGCGTCGCTTCGGCCTGGTGCACGTGGACCACGAGCACGGCACGCTCGACAGGACGCTCAAGAGGTCCCACCACTTCTTCAAGCGCATGATGAAGGACAGATCCGTCCCCCTGGTCCTGCCGTCCAGTCCCGCCGATACCAGTGCCACCAGCCCCGCCGCCATCGCCATGCCCTCCGCCCTGGCTGTCGTCCTGACCGCAGCCATCTCGCTCCTGAGCCACGACAGCTCGTGACTGCAAAGAAATGACAGATCTGTTGTAGAAATGTGGAGCTACAGTAGACAGGAAACCCAAAGCTGTGAACTCAAAACTGTGAGTTTCGCACACTTCTAGGTGTGCGAATGCCCATTCGTGCACTTGAGGCCAAAGAAAATTCAAGACTGTGAATTTCCAAAGAACCTCACGCCTTTACGCCCTCAAGTGTAAGAATGGGCATTCGCACGCATCCAAGTGTGCGACCTTCGCACACTTGTGTTTCCAGTACACACTAAATCGCAAAGGACAATTTTTTGTCCCTAGAATTAGGTACAAAGCGTTTGCATCTTTCAGTAGACAAAATTGTCCCTAAAATTAGATGCAATAGAATTTGTCCATAAGAAACAGTACAATTTTGTCAAATTGAATCGAACAAGCATTTTATTTTATTTTCTCTGGACAAAAAGGTCCAAAGAAGAGTTGCAATTAAGACCCATGACAAGTTTAAACCTGCCGTCCGTTAGTAGCGCAAGTAATTGACAAATATATATGTTTGGAGGAGGGTGAGGGGTAAAATAATTCAAGATGACGGGCATGCAACTTTGTAGGAATGGCGAAGCAGAGGGTATCATATCCATGAGACAGTTTGCCAGGTTGGCAGGGCCGCAAAAGGAATCATTATTAGAGGTGGAAGGCAGGGCGCCGGGGTCCCTAAGGCAGAGTTGACAGGTCAGCGAGGTCCCGGTGCCCGGGGGAGCAGAGCTGACAGACAGCCGAGCGATTCCGCTGCCGGCACTCGTCGCTGTCTCTCTCGCGCTCAAGGACACTACCGAGGGGTGCGAGAATCCTGTCTCTCTCACACTCGAGGAGAGCGCTGACGGGTGCCGACATCGGAATGGCTCGGCAGGGCGGCGGGGTCCCGGTGCCCGTGGGGGCAGAGCTGGCAGACAGGTCGGCAGGGTCGGGGTAAAATCAGGGTACGGCAACGCACTAGGGCCCAGCAGCTGGTTCCATCCTTTGACCACGGCCGAGTGGGGGTAGGGGGTACTTAAAATAAGATTTCTCCGCGAAGGATTGATCGTTCGGAACGATCGAGGTGTCAAAACATAACATTTTTCTTTGTAGATTCGATATTAAACATGTACGAGTGACAAGCAACAGCCGTTTGTCCGATCTCGACGGATTAAAATCATCCTGCACGCGGACTCGGGGCGCAGCGTCTCCGGTCGGCTGACTTTCAGCTCGCTATTTTCAGGAAATACTCCACTCACATTGACATCCGGGCACAATTACAACAGTTCAGACCTTGCAGATTCCGAGGGGTGGTCCCAAGGGGTCTACAACTAGGTTTGAGCGCGAACACCGGCCGCCCGGATAACTGGGAAGACCGGGAAGTCCACCAGGAAGACCAAAGAAAACCGAAGAAAACCATTAAAATCGTAGGCCACAAATAGTAAGGGAAAACCGAAAAATATTAGGGAAGACCGGAAAACTTGAGGGAAAACCGAGAAATTTTAAGGAAGCCTGGAAAATGTTAGGGAAGACCAATGAAGATGAGGGAAAACCATAGAAAACGGTAGGAATCCTTCAGAAGATCCTAGAAAATCAGTTATTGGGAAAACCAGGAAAAAGTTGGGAAGACCGGGAAAACCAAAAGGAAAACCTAGGAAAACCAGGAAGCCCACAGCATGTGTACACCGGCAGACCGTACTTGGGGACCCCTCGGGTGGTCCAACCTGGGAATCATGTGTACAGACCCCCGGGAATCATGTCGGGAATCGTCGGGAATCATCGGGAATCGCTGGAATCACGGGAATCACGGGGAATCGCGGGGAATCAACGGGAATCAATGGGGAATCGTCGAGAATCATCGGGAATAGCGGGAATCACTGGGAATCGTTGGGAATCGAAGAATGGTCAGAAATCGTGCGGATTCATGAAAAAAAAAGAAGAAAAAAAAAGAAAGAAAAAAAAACAAACAGGAATCGCCCGGAATCTGTCCCAAACCATAATAGGAACAAGTTGAAATCCGGCAACAACCGCCTATAACGGCTGTAACGACGCGAGAACGACCGCAGCTTGTCGACTATGGTTGGCTACAAGCAGACGAGTGCTGATCCTCCAGGCCGTCCGAGCCGAGGCGATCCGCTTCGGGCCGACGAGAGGATCCTGGAGCCGACCTGCCGTCCCTTTGGAGTTCTGTTCGCATTGGCCCCCAAGTATGCCACCCTTTCGGATTGGTTGAGAAGCGGTTGCTTATTCCCCAGGCGCTCACAGACCATCCCGGACCATCCTAGTTTGCAGGGGTATGTGCCCGCTGCACGAAGTGTCGCCTGTAAAAATAGGCCTAAGGTTGATGGACGTTAGACCTACGTACTTCCAGCGAAGCGTAGGATAGCTTGCCTATGCGGCAGGCGCCTCGCTAATTGAGCAGCTAGAAAATTCGAATAGGGCCTCTCAAAAGTTGTTTGGTTTCATTGGAATGTTTCCGATTCATTGGAAACTAACGCGAATCGTAGGTAATCACCGCCGGTGACGATGAGTCACCGGAAATCGCGAGGAATCAACGTAGTTGACGGGGAATCGTCTCGAATCATCGGGAATCACTGGGAATCTTCGGAAATCATCGGGAATCGAAGAAATCATGACTTAACTCAATTTGCATCTTCTCCCACATGAAAAAGTGATAAGTGGGCCTTCTGGGATGCCAATACTTCCATTGTTAACATTAACGGAACTTGGAGCAATATAAGAATGATTCGAAAAAAATTCTGATAATATTTCTATTCTGGTAAGTTTTTTGGGTTTTTATCTTTTTTGTATCTTTTGAATGCTGTATGTTATGTTCTGTTTAATAATTATTCTTGTTATTTCTTTATTTTGCAGTCCACTTTCCTAAGCTGCTATGTCTCTAAAGATCCCAATAAAGAGGATGCCTCTGCCAGGAAAGTTATGTCGGAGACTCTGGGTAACTCAGTTGGCAAACTGTGTAGCCTGAGAGGGCAGAAGGGCAAGAGGCAATTGGAGAAGCTAAATATCTGGGCAGCTATCAAAGGTTACATTTTTTACTACTTGGAAGTTTTGTTTGGTTTCCTAAAAAATTTCAATCTATTTTTATTTTTTTAACATTACAGGTGCCGTTCCTTTGAAACTGGAGACAGACTTGGCTGTTACAGAAAAGGTTGTGGGGGTATGGTTGCGAGACGCACACAAGCGCACACAAGAAGATGTGTGACAATGTGTGAAATGTGACAAACAAAATCACAAAAGGAAAAACCTCATGATAAATAGGCCCACTTCACTTGACATATTCTTAATAGTAATTAAGATTCCACAATTGTTTTGTTTCATATTTTTCATCTAGATTCTCTAGTATTCTTCTGTTTCCTTCCATTCACTTCTCCCTCTCACAGAATAGTGTTTTGTTTTCCTGTGATAAATAATGTGTGAGAATCAACTTGTGCACGTTACAAGTTCTCTTTTTGTACAGTTTGTTTTTCTCATTTTCTTCTAAAAATTATAACTCTTACTGAGTGTTGCAAAGACTGCATTGTTATCTGTTCTGTTTTATAATTCTAGTTTCTATTGTACGGATTCTTTGTTTTAGTTTGATGTGTTTTGTTAAGAAGTCTCCTTAACTGTACTGTTAACTTTTTTATTTTGCATTATGAAAGATTGCTAAAGTTAGGAACTGCCCAAACTTTTATGCAATTTTTATTTTTGACATTGATGATATTGAAAAGTATCAAGTCCTTTTTCATTTATTTTCTATGGATTTGTTGTACCTGACAGTGTGTATCTCAGTCTCATCTACCAATAAATCAATTTTTTGACATTATCTTTACTCTTTTATTCTCAGGAAGTCCATTCATACCTGATATTGAAATTTCATCGACAATCAACGTTTTATCGATATCGACCATCATCATTTGATCGACCATCAACATTTTATCGATATCGACAAAATGTCGATTTCGGCGACAAAATAACATCGTTTCGACGTTCGAAATCGACAACCTTTCGATCAACATTATCGATATCGAATCGATGTAGTTTCTATGATCCATTTCTCACTGGGCTCGAAGCGAGGGGGAAATAAGTCGCGAAAATGGTGTACACTTCGTGCGATAATGGACCGGAAATGGGTTATTGGAAATGGCTGTTGATGCTGAAAATAGGGAAAATGAGTGAAAATGTGCGAAAATGACTGGAAATGCATGATAATGGGATGGAAATGGCCAAAAATACCTTAAGCAAAAAATAGGGCAATGCACGAAAACGTGTGAAAATACGCGAAAATGAATGACAGTGTATGATAATGAATGGAAATGGCTGAAAATGGTGGAAATGCATGAAAATGTGTGGAAATGCGTGAAAATGTGCGAAAATGCATGAAGATGTGGGGAAATGCGTGAAAAATTGAAAACTAGGAAGGTTGAAAATGAATGAAAATGGCTGGAAATGGTTGGACATGATAATGCGGTGTACACTTTTCTCCAAAGTTATTTCCCCCTCGGCTCGAAGGGAAGAAAGTCTGAAGGGCTGCAGCAGCTTCACACTGGTCGAGGGCTGGCGGCAGACTGACGCCAACCGACGCGGACCGACGCGCTTGTCCAGGGCGTAACAATACCGCGAAGTTACACCAATCCCGGGGCTAGAGCAGTGTTGTTCGCGCGACCACGTGATCAAAAAGAATGGGGGGTAGCGCCACGTGTTCAGGGAACGACCGGAAGGAAGAAGAAAGAGGTCCTGAGCAAGGACTAGCTCAGAGCGGGAATAGGCCGCGAGTTCAAGCAATCGACTGAAGAAAGTGGAGAAGTAAAACAACTATGCTGTTGGAACGAGGGGCCTCAGCTCCTGAAATCATGTGTACACAATCGCTGATATCTTCGAAATCATTGTCAAAAATTTTGGATCTATTGTTGAAAAAAATTGATTTGAGTGCGTATTTTGGGGTCATAAAGCTCAAAATACGCTTGTATTTACTTTACGAATTATTTATTTCAATTTTGAAAGGTGTAATCATGTGAAATCTTGAAATCATGTGTACAAATATTGGGTGAGTTAAGGCCCCCTCGTGTTGGAAGTAAATAAATAGCATGGCCACAGTGGAAAATATAAAAGTGAATTAAACTGCAACATTCAAAAACATCAAGACGAAGGAGAGACTACAACAATGCAGCTGAAGGAGACTCAACGCAGAAATAAGGAAAACGACGCTGGATCATATACGCGCTTTGTCAGGAATCCAAAGGCAAGTATGCATAACCTTCCAAAATGTTAAGGGTTATGAGAGGTTTAGATTTTAAAGGTGTCACATAGATAGCATTAGTTAGCCGAGTAGGAGACACCAAGGGCTAGGAATTTTACGCCCTAGGCAGCTGCTCAAATGTTATACTTGTACTGTTCCCAGCGTTTTTGTGTTACAGGTTCTCTGTCACACTACAGGAAGATGTCAAGACTTAATCAAAAATTAAACTGCAACGGATCCCCGTGGTTGACGTCCTTGAAGGATTGAACTACTATTAAACAGGATTAATAGTGGCCCGGAGAAGGAGTCGTACTAGTGCATTGGTACATGCTAGGGGAGAAGTCAATTTCTTTTTGTTTGCACACCGAGTCAAACTAGTAGGGTTGCGACCCGTAAGTTTGTACAAGGTGGAAGTCTACAGGATTAGTTAAGGATTTTAGAAGAATTTGCAAAATAATTTATTGAATTGTATAACGTTAACGTTAGAGCATTGAACTTGGAATTGTAAAACTGAAATGTGTAACGGAGACAGAGGCGGAAAGTTAGGGAGTGACAAAACGGGGATTTTTGTCAAGGAGAGGGGTTATAAAAAGAGGGAATAATGCAGTATTATTGTCGCTATAACCTAACCAGGTTACACCCAAACAAGCAGAAGGCTCTCCGAGTCATGGCCACTAGTGATCACTATTGGTAGCGACATCCCCACATACATACAGACAGAACCCAACCACAGTTTTGTTTTACGATCGCCTTTGTTCTTCCTGTTGTTTTGCCCATCACCCAAAAAAGGGGCGCGAGCTTTGAGCTCGTCGCCAGTCTCCCCTTAGGTGAACTACGACTCTCACTGATATCGGCTCCCCTCAGAACCCACAATACAACACTATTTATTTAGTTTTGTAAGACTTCATAAACTTTTCATAATATGATCCTTAATTTTATTACCGGAAGTTATTGGTCTCGACAGAAAGAAACAAGTCTTTATAAGGGAATTCGGGTTTTATTAATTCTTATTATAAAGTGCTATAAACCCGGAATACTATTCTTATAAGATATTACTACAGCATTTCTTATAAAGACATCACTGGAAAAACAAACGTCGCATCCGCTACACCAATTGGTGTGTTCTATGGCAACATTTCAGTTATTGTGGGATATTAACCAACCGAGACTTTAAGTTTCATTTCTGATGCGCCTATCAGATTCTCCACGGAATTCCCGTTCGAACGAGCCTACATGTGATGGGGTTCAGATGCATAGTTCATTCAACATGTCCAATTCCCCTTTTTCTACAAATCCTATTTAAAGTCGTAGTATTTAAGCTCGCAACCCCATTACATGTAGGCTCGTTCGAACGAGAATTTCGAGAGGAACCTGATGGACTCGTCGAAAATAAAACATGAAGTCTCACTCGGTTAATATTCCACTAAAACTCAAATGGTGCCACAGAACACACCAATTGGTGTAGCGGATGCGACGTTTGTTTTTCCAGTGATGTGGTCTCTAAAAGAGTAATAAACATTTTGTAAAAGGTTTTAAAAACTTTTAAAAACTTGCATCACATTTAGTAGATTGAACAAATCACTGTGTTTAAAATTGTCAAAACTTTGATCTCTTTTGCAGTTATTAAGAGGAGGCTAAAGGCCCGGCCGTGGCGGGCTGCGCGCGGCGCTCGCAGCGCCTTGCACGGGCAAACATCTCACGCTGTTTCTCAAAAACCTGTGTTCCGAAAAAATCCAAATTTGGCAAGTGGATCCTTGAAGGAGGAATCTCGATGTCGATAGCGTATTAGTTTGCCTCTGGCATTGCCTGTATTGCCTACAATGACCCCATTGACTCGGCCACAACAGTTTTTTTCTTGGGCGCTTTTTGTGGAATATTGCCTTTTCACGATGTAGCCACATCTTTTATATACCTTAAGTCCACCTCTGGGACCTCAAGTCCATGTCTGGGACTTCAAGAATACGTGTGGGACCTTAAGTAAACAGATGGGACCTCAAGTACTGCTGTGGGACTTTAAATGAATTGGTGGGACCTGAAGTATATACCTGGGATCTCAAGTCAACCTCTGGGACTTCGCTGATACCCCATGTACCTCAAGTCCACCTCTGGGACTTCACTGATACCCCTGGGACCTCAAGTTCACGTGTGGGAACTCAAGTGAACAGGTGGGACTTCAAGTACACGTTTGGGACCTCACTTGAACAGGTGGGACCATAAGTAAACTGGTGGGACCTCAAGTATAACCCTGGGACCTCAAAGACACTACTAAGACCTCAAGTAAACTTAAGGTTCCTTTATAAAACACCTGGGACCTTAAATACTTCCTTGGGACCTCAAGACCACGCCCGGGACCTTGCGTATACCCCTGGGACCTCAAGTCCATCTCTGGGACCTCGCTGATACCCCTGGGACCTCAAGTCCACCTCTGGGACCTTAAGTCCACGTCTGGGACCTCAAGTACAAGTGAGGGACCTCAAGTAAACAGATGGGACCTCAAGTACCGCTGCGGGACTTTAAATGAATAGGTGGGACCTAAAGTGTAAACCTGGGACCTCAAGTCCACCTCTGGGACCTCGCTGATACCCCTGGGACCTCAAGTCTACCTCTGGAACCTCAAGTACACGTGTGGGACCTGAAGTGAACTGGTGGAATCTTAAATATAATCCTGAGACCTCAAAGACACAACTGGGACCTCAAGTGAATAGTAGGGACCTTCAGTGAACAGGTGGGACCTCAAGTGAACTCGTGGGCCACCAAGTGAACGTTTGGGACCTCAAGTGTACGTTTGGGACCTTATACGCACGTCTGGAACCTCAAGTACACGTCTCGGTCCTTACCTACACGATTTGGACTTTAAGTTTCAAGGATCGCTGTCGTTTTCAAGTACAGTCCTTGAAAACAGCTATTTTTCAAGGACCGTCCATAAACTCTTCCTCTGGTCCTTGAAAATGAAAATTTGTCCTTTGAGTCCAAGGACGGGTTTTTACCGTGTAAGGGTTACTGGAAAATTTTGAATGATAAAAGTCGTAAAATTACAATTTGAAATTGTAAATTTACAAGCACTCGCTATCGACTTGGAATCGACTGACGCGCAAGAATGGGCAGTCGTAAATTTACGAAATATTTTGTAAATCAAAATTACAAAAGATGTCGTAAATTTACGAGGATATTTTTCACAGTGTTTAAGTAGGTCATGCTTCAAAAGGGAAACCTCCATGCTTATGAAGAAAATTATAATGGATTTACGCTCTTGCTGTAGTTACAGCACGCATTGAATGCAGGCTGTTGGCAGGATGCGTTTTATTATTATTATTATTATTATTATTATTATTATTATTATTATTATTATTATTATTATTATTACTGTTCCAGCCAGGCCTGTAATCTCGCTTTAGATGACAAATTTGGTTTCTCTGTAAAATTTCCGATCGAACGAGCCTGCATGTGACAGGGTTCTAAGCTAACAAAAATTATTCTGAGTAGGTGAGAGATTTTTTTAACTAGTGTGGATTTAGAAAAGTGCATATCCAAGCTCTATGGTGCTGTACATACAGCATACATATGCAATGCACGCGCTGTTAAGTTTTCAGCTTACTGTGCACCTGCGAGGTCATTGAGAAGCGCTTGTTTACTGTTTTACGATCAGAGAAAGTCGCTCCTTGTTTAACAGAGTGACACAGGAAGTAGACATTTCAGTCACTTTCCTCCTATAGACACTCTTAAATGCGCACACATATGGAGGAATTAGACTGGGTGAAGCCGATGTTGATCGTCAATTGTTTGGCTCCGTTCCTAAACCTGACGCAGCGGCACCGGTGAGCGGAAGGCCCGCGAAACAAATGAGCATCGTCTCGCAGATTCAAAAAAGCCAGCAGTCCTACCAAGACGACGACCGTGCTGGTACTATTACTAGCATGTAATATAATAATGAAATAAAACTGTGCGAAGAAAAACTCTGAACTCTATTACAATGGCGCCATATTCACAAATCTATGTCCGATTTACTGTTTCTCCAAATCTCCACTCCTTACCCCAACCTTTTTCGAAAAGGGGTGGTATGAAAGCACCCAGCCCTTTCGCGCGAAATCTGGAGTTAGACGGTCATGTGTTTTATCACTTTCTTCAAAACCATGGACGACGCCGCACTAATCGAGCTAGTTGAAGTAAACCCGGTGCTGTACGATTCGTCGTACATCACCAATGCAGCCGGGAAGGAGGAGGTGTGGGCGGCGATCGGCCGGGCGATGGTGCCACAAGTTCCTGGTAAGTAGAAAAATTTGGGATGTCTTTTTAAAGTTGCGCCTTGCTCTGCTAACCTGTCTCTCGTAAAGGTGAGGAGTGCAAGGCCAGGTGGAGGGCCATCCGAAGGGCCTACGGCCAGAATAAGAGGCGGCGCAAAGGCCGAAGCGGGATGGGGACGGACGACCTGCCGTCCTCATACATCCACGCCGAGGCCCTTGGCCTCCTGGAGCGGCGGCGGGACGGCACGGCCGTACCGCAGGAGTCGTCGTTGGGGCAGGCAAGCTCCAGCTCCATCCCGGACGACAGCGACGACTCCTCGCGGACGATGTCAGCAGGTGTAAGTCTAATCCCGCTATCATGATGTGATGGGCATTTAAATGCGAGTAACAGGTAACACATTCCTGGCGCATTTTGTGTGCATTGGTGCATTTACTGCACATTTACTGCACATCACGGGCAACAAAAGTGGAGGGAATGTGTTACCTGCAAGTTACCTGATGTGCGCATTGTACTTCGCTATCGCATTAATGCGAATCAGCGCTTCTGAGCATAGGCTCGTCGCTGAGTCGCAAAAGCTTCAGCCAACCCAAGCGTCAGGTGCAAGTATAGCTATTTCGAGAACGTAACAGTTTGTAGAGTGAGGGTTGGGACAGTGCCTTATCATTGAACACAAAAGGGAAATTCTAGATTATCCTTATTCTGTCGTTTCGAGCGTGATTTTGCCTCGATGTTACTCTACCTTGACTGAGAAAAATATTTCCAGGCGGACATCGGGCTTTTGCTGGAGGCAGCGGCCAACCCGGTGGTGCTGCAGGTATGGCGCCCAACGTCGGGGTCGAGCTGCGCGACCAGGACTTGCCGGGACCGTCGACGGCGCAGTACATCGACCTGCGGCCGCGAAGCCCAAGACGCTCCCGGCCAACACCAGCAGCGCAGCCCAGCTCCGACGGATAGGAGCCGCTGCAGCAGGAGCAGCGAGCCACCAGGCCTCTGCAGCCGCAGCCCCCGGTGGCGCCATCGGCACCCGCCTGCGCACCCCCACCCCGGCCGGCTGTGACGCGACCTCAAGTGGCAGCGGTGGCAGCGAGGGCAGGGCTGCAGCAGCCCCAGGTGGCGCCGTCGGCACCCGCCCGCGCCCCCCACCACGGCCGGCTGTGACTCGACCGAGGGGTGGTCCAACCTGGGAATCATGTGTACAGACCCCCGGGAATCATGTCGGGAATCGTCGGGAATCATCGGGAATCGCTGGAATCACGGGAATCGCGGGGAATCGCGAGGAATCGCTGGGAATCACGGGGAATCATGGGAAATCACGGGGAATCACAGGGAATCACAGGGAATCAATGGGGAATCATCGGGAATTATCGGGAATCGCGGGAATCACTGGGAATCATTGGGAATCGAAAAATGGTTAGGAATCGTGCGGATTCATGAAAAAACATAGGAATCGACCAGAATCTGTCCAAAACCAGAAGAACAAGCTGAAATCCGGCAGCGAAGCGTAGGATGGCTTGCCTATGCGGCAGGCGCCTCGCTAATTGAGCAGCAAGAAAATTCGAATAGGGCCGAGGGGTGACCGACTCGTATAATACTGGGTACGCGGACCCTATAGTACCGTATAATACCTATAATATTTTATAATATCTATAATATTCTATAATACCTATAATATTTTATAATACCTATAATATTCGCGTATAATACACTGAAATATCCGAAAGTTACACCTTTCCAAATCAATAAATCGCTAGAAAACAGTAGACTAGTGCTGCCTGAGACGTGGAGGTAGTTTAGGCAGATGCTTCTGAATTAAATGATTTCATATTTACCAGACAGTAGCTTTTGATTCGCTGACTATCCGGCGCCGTGCTGCTCCTTAGGTACATTTGGTTAGCACAGATGTCAAAATGTTTACTTTAAACTTGAACGAGAAGACACAGCCCAGCAAGCGCGGATGGGCAAAGGGTCAATTGCCCCCCCCTTGGGCTCAGCCGCCCTTCCCAAAAACTGGGGGAAAAAGGGAGAAAAGGGAAAAGGAGAGAAGGAAAAGGGGAAAATGTAAAGGAAAATTGTGTCATGTATACGCATTTTCTAATACGCATCGGTCGAAATTATAAACAAAAACTAATTTTCGATCGAATTCCCCTGAAAGTAGGCAACCCGCTACATTTTCCCCCTCCTCCGGGCCGTGCTGGATCCGCCACTGCAGCCCAGCAGACCATGTTTAACTGTGTGTGTGTGTGTGTGTGTTGATTTGTTTCTCCAGCCAGGCCAGGTAAGGTGGGGAAGGGGGCATGGCTGGGTGTGAAAGGGGCTGCCTGTGCTACAGGCGTTTCAGCCGCGATAATACATACTGGGCTCAAAAACGCAATTAAGAACACTTGGAGTGAGTCACCGGTACTTCTAGTCTCTGAGAATAACCAGTTACACTTTATAGTACCTTTTAAGACCTTATAATACTGGCTATAATACCATAATATTTATAATATCCTGTAATATTCTATAATACTTATAATATTCTATAATACCTATAATATTCTATAATACTTTTATAATACCTATAATATATAGTTCTGGGTACACGGCTCAGGCGAGTCGTTCACCCCTCGAATAGGGCCTATCAAAAGTTGTTTGGTTTAATTGGAATCTTTCCGATTCATTGGAAACTAACGCGAATCGTAGGTAATAACCGCCGGTGACGATGAATCACCGGGAATCGCGAGGAATCAACGTAGTTGCCAGGGAATCGTCTCGAATCACCGGGAATCATCGGGAATCGCAGACATCATCGGGAATCGTGGAAATCACCGGGAATCACCGGGAATCTTCGGGAATCACTGGAAATTACTGGGAATCTTCGGGAATCACCGGGAATCTTCGGGAATCATCGGGAATCGCAGAAATCTTGGGGAATAGTGGGAATAGTCGGGAATCGTGGAAATCAGTATTCCCAGGAATCATGTGTACACGTGAAAGTTGAGTGGATAACCCCTCGGACTCGACCTCAAGTGGCAGCGGTGGCAGCGAGGGCAGGGGTGCAGCAGCCCCAGGTGGCGCCATCGGCACCGGCCTGCGCACCCCCACCCCGGCCGGCTGTAACTCGACCTCAAGTGGCAGCGGTGGCAGCGAGGGCAGGGCTGCAGCAGCCCCAGGTGGCACCGCGGGCACCCGCCCCCGCCCCCCAGGCGACTTCGCAGCAGCGCGTCGTGGTGGTGGCCGGCCCTCGCCCAGTGCGGCCGCCTGGAGCAGGCTCGGTGGTGCGCTTTGTGCGGCGAGAGGGGCGCATTGTCGCTGTCTCAGTGCCAGGCCCACCCGCACCGGGCGGACTGCGGCAGGAAGCTGGCGCACCACCCCGGCACCCTTCCACACCTGCAGCCCGAGGACCACCCCGTGCACCGCCAGCAGCTGCAGCGGGGCACCAGCAGCTGCAGCAGCCACCACAGCGGCAACAGCAGCTGCAGCACCCACCGCAGCGGCAGCAACAGCAGCTGCAACAGCCACCGCAGCGGCAGCAACAGCAGCTGCAGGTGGGGCGCACGGTGGTCGTTCCTCCGCTAGGTCAGCAGGGAGCTGGGGCGCCACCCCGGCACCCTTCTCCACCAGCAGCCGGAGGACCACCCTCTCCACCACCAGCAGCTGCAGCGGGGCACCAGCAGCTGCAGCAGCAGCAGGTGGATCGCGCGGGCATTCCACCCATATCACCGCGAGGTCAGCAGGGAGCTGGGGCGCCACCCCGGCGCGGCAGCCTTCTCCTCCGCCCGAAGTGGGTGGACCGCCCTCCCCGCCACCAGCAGGCGCAGCGAGGCAGCAGCAGCTCCAGCAGCAGTACCCTCCTCTGCAGCAAGCACAGCAGCCCCAGCGTCCCCAGCACTTCGACCGAGAGGCGTACCGGAGGGAAGCGTTGGCGCGAGGGCGGGCAGCTGTGCAGGCGCAGCGGGCCGCTAACGGGGAGGACGCCAACGACGACCCGGACGACCCGCCCCCGCAGCAGAGGGTCCAGCCAGCTCCCCGCGGGCGACAGCAGCCAGCCCGAGGAGGTCGCGGTGCTGACCTGGGGCATGCCGAGCGGCGCCGCGGACAGGCCAACCGTGAGCTGGACCTGCTGCTGAACGAGACGGCTGTGGCAGTGCTGCAAAATTTGAGGGGACCTCCCGCTCCCCGTGACCAGAACGTTGTATGGGCGGAGTATCTCGCGTCGCAATTGAGGCGGTATCCTGATGGTGCTGCCGCTGAGATGCAGCGAGAGCTCATGCAGCTGTTTTGGGAGCGGATGCCTCAAATTCATGAGGCACACCTAGAGCGGGAGCGTCAAAACCCGTAAAACCCTTTCTTTTTTGTTTGCATTTATTTATTTTTTAATTTTCTTTTCATTAATTTTCTTTTCATGTCGTTTCTAAGCATGCATGTCAAAGATCATGTCTTAATTCCATTCCTCATTTTGTTTCTTAGATCATGTCATTCTATCTAATTTTGTTTCATGCATGAGTACAATCACTTCACTTTCAAAATTCCTATATTTTCTCATTTGGCCTCAGCAATAATTTGTCTTTTCATTCATGCATGAAAACTGGTCAACATGTCAATTTTCATTTTTTTGCTCAGTTTTAAGTAATTCGTTCATGAGACAAGGAGCTCATTTAAATCTATTGAATTATGCGTATTAATTTTGCTGATCATTGACTGAAATATTGCTAAACTATATTTGAGCTCAGATTTAAAACTAACAAAATTTGTTAAGAGTTCTCAAAATAATACTATCCAACTTAACAAAAAAGATCAGCATTTCCAGTTTAGAATATGACAAGTATCATGCCTGTAGGTATTGTGAGATCTGAGATGAAAGTGGAATCAGTTAATGGTTACAGTTGACTGAGAACATTACTCGTTCTTTTCACCAATCAGGAGAGAGGCGGTGGTAAACAACGAGTAAAAACTGATGATATAATTCTTCGGGAGGGGGCGACCTCAAAGAAAAATCACTAGTAAATTTAAGGAACACTTTATTGTAAGAGACATTTATGAAAAAATGAAGTAACGTGTTACCTAATCCATCAATCAGTAATTGGAGTAGAAATTATACTGTAATGACAAAGCGTTAATGTCAGTCTATTGAACAGTGATACAGTGAAACCTGAAAGCAGATGGCCTTGATCGTACGAAATCCCTGCTTATAAAGTAACTTTTCCAAAGACCCAAGTCAAATTTGACATACGTAAGAAACTTGTTCTAAAGAATACCTGGAAATAACATACTAAACCTGGGGACAAGAAGCACTTTTGCCATCCTTTTCTGGTCATTTTAATATAAAATAATATAAAATAATATAAAATAATATAAAATAATATAAAACAATATAAAATCAGGAACTAACTTTCTGTACTCCTTGAAATTTTATGTGTCAGCCTATCACTTAACATTTAATCAATTAATAATCCCGTGGAAAGGAGAACCAACTTAGCTTTTAATGATATAACGTCACTTCCAGGAAATTCCAGTCGAAAGGAAATATGGCTACTTGACAACCTTGAACAATTGATTAGATTACCCTTTATTATTTAAGCTGTGATACCATAATTTATAATACTGTGATACAATTCTGTTAAATGTTGTAAAAAAATAAAATAAAATAAATATTTATATCAAAGCCAAATGAAGAATAAGACCTAGTCCAACCGTAATTAAAATGGAAAATGTACTGTAAGTAATGGCGTTAACTCCATCCTATTGAACTGCAATACTATTTTCCGATAAAATAAGGCTCTTGTTTACCATACGTTGAGATTTTACCAGTGCCTCGTAACTCCCCTTGACTGGGAACCCTGTAGCTTGCAAGAATGGGCCTCCTATGGGAAAATAGACAGATACCTGGTTCCCAGTAACTTGAAAGGAAGGAGTTATTCTACTCTGGATTTGACTGAACACGAGAAAGTTGTCACATTTAGAAATGTAATTGATTCATGTTTAATAAATTTCACCCCTATAGATTTCACCCCAGTAGATTCATTGAGCAATAACACCTTTCAGCACATGAACAATACTACTCACACAGACATATTCACACACACACACACACACACACATCACTCAGTCAGATACCTCCACTGATAGGGGATTTCTCCGGCTGGGCTGAGGAAGTAGTCGACGAGGTGCTGGCGAATTTCCCTCCCGTCCTCCAACTCCCTGACGTCCTCGGCGGGCTCCGGCTCGCGCTCTGGCAGGTCGTTGTCCCCCACTGCTGGCAGGTTGAACTCGCCGAATCCCGGGATGTCGTGGAGTCGAGCAGGGACGTACCAGTCCTTTGCGGTGGCACGTTCTCCTGGTTCAGGATCAGGAGGTTGTGCAGCACCACGCAGGCCTTGATGATGGACCTCGCGTTCTCCTCGTGGGCGATGAAGGTCCGCCAGAGCACCCGCCACCTTGAGGACAGGATGCCAAAGGCATTTTCAATTGTCCTCCTTGCTCTGGACAATCTGCAAAAACCGTATCATTTTAGTTGCGCTCAAGTACAAGAGAACTGAAGCGAGTTAGCGAAATCAGAAAAGCCGCTGCTCTAACCGGTAGTTATAAATGCGCTCAGCATCGCTGACGATCTGTGGCTGGCGGAAGGGCGTCATGAGGTTGGGGCCGAGAGGGAAGGCGCCGTCCCCCACGATAGTCGGCGGGGTGACGACCCTACCACCCGGCAGCTTCCTGGGTGGGGGCAGAGGCAGGGTGCCGTCCCGTAGCGCTGCGTACAGGTCGCACTCCTTCCACAGACCTGCATCATGGCGCCGACCACGACCGCCGATGCTCACGTAGACAAACTTGTAGTTCGCATCGCACATGCCAAGCAGCACCATGCTGAAGTCGCCCTTACAATTGAGCCACTCTCCTTCCCTGGCGTTAGGCTGGTTCTGCAAATAAAATATTCAGCGTTATATAATGTTGCAACAGTCTTTCCCAGCACACAGCACCGGACAGGCCGGCTGCTAGTGTTTCCAATCGGTCGGATACTGACGGGACCCGACTGTAGTCTTCCGTCTCTCTCACTCTCATGCGTGTCAAGTGAGAGGGAGAGAGACGGGAGACAGTCGGGTACAGCCAAAATCCGACCGATTGGATACACTACCGGCTGCGTCTGCCCTGGCCCCCGCGTTAAGACCGATTTAAACAAAAGGATTCAGAGGCCTCCCTGCCTGTCTGCTTGACTAGGACAGGGGTCTCAGACAGCAGACGGCGCGCGGGCCGGACAGAGTGGGACCTCTCGCTCGCTCTCACACATTAACCATAGCCCAGCCGAGCATTGCACTGATTTATAGCGCTTACCTGCATGTTCACATGCTTCCCGTCCGGGGCGCCAATCATGTTGGGGAAGTCCCACCTCTCCCAGAAGCCGTCCATATGGTGCGGGCCATGCTCTCCTCCGTCATGGGCGGAAACACCTCCTCACGGAGCTCATCCCACAGAGCCTCGCAAGTCTCACGGATGATTCCGTTAGCCGTGGGTTGCGGAATGGTAAAGAGGGCACCAGAAAATTTCTGGTAGCTACCAGTAGCAAGGAAACTGCAGGGAAAAAACGATTGCGATTACAATACGCCGTGTAAAAAATATCGATTTTTCTTCGAGAAACGCATACGCTATCGACGGGGAGAGGCGGGGTGGGTGGGACGGGTTCAAATCCAGTTAAAATTTAAAGATTTTCACACGCTACTCGAAGGCCAGTGGACACCCCCGTGACCTCATTGAGCATGGATAAAATCAGTAGGAAAATGGGAGGGGGGGGGGAAGCGGGAGTCCGTCAAATTGGACCTGGGCGAGGCGAGTGTGCCGGGCAGGGAGCTGGCTCAGGACGGTACGGCCCACGTGCGTGACACCGCGAAAAATCATGTCCTCACAACCAAGGAAATAAAATATGTACTCACTGTAGCGTCAAGGCCAGCCGTTCAACGGGTGGGATGTACATGTACTGGGGCCTCTTCTGGATCAGTGGTGCGACACGGGCCAAAAGCTCGTTGAATGCTTCCGTCGTCATCCTGAAGTACTCGAAGAATACCTCCGGGTCCACCTCCAGCATTTCGCGGATCTGGGTCCGCCAGGCGCCATGCAGGTCTCGGCCAGCCCAAGCAGGTCGGCGGCGCCAGCGCCGCGGTGCACGGAGATTAGCCAACCGTCGCTGACGGACCAGAGCGGCAAACAACAAGGCGAGCCGGGGGTAATGGTCACCTATTTAATGCCAATATCAATTCAAGTGTCCGAGAGCAGTTCATAACGCGTGTATGAGGGAAAGAGTGAGGAGTGAAATTCGTACTTACCAGCAGGACGATTCGCCAAGCCACGAGCGAGTAGGTCGCGGATCGCAAGAGCGTTCGCTTGCAGACGCTGTCGTAGCGTAACCATAGTCAAAATCCGAAGTCAAAATCAAGGTGAAAAGCAGGGTCGGTTCCAATCGAGACGATATGCGGCAGTCAAATCCAAAGAAGAAAACAAAGGTCGAGGTCCAGGAGAAAAGCAAGGTCGGATGATGAGCGCAAGTAGCACGGCAGGGCAGAGAACACGAGGAGAGGCGAGATGTGACCGTATGGGCGCAGTACACAAATCAGAATGAGCAGAGCGAGCTGGCCCACTCGACAGCGCAGCTCGGTTGTTTGGAAGGGTGGAGGAGGGGAGGGGCAGGGAGGGGGCAGTGCAGGGGTATATCCAGCGACATACAACCTACAACCTATCCGAGGTCCCTGATTGGTCGATTCGCCCAAAACACATGACTCGCGGGGTGAATTGACCAATCAGGGACCTCGGATAGGTTGTAGGTTGTATGTCGCTGGATATACCCCAGAGCCAGCGCCGGCAGCGCACCGCAGCAACCGCAGCGCTGCAGCGGCGCGACACCGGCAAATCGAGAGGGGGGCGGGGCGGGGCGCGGGCGTCGACGCCCCCTCGGCGTCCGAAAGCGGCAAGTGGGAGTGGGACGATCACTCCGGGCCGTAGCTCTAGCTCTCTCCAACTTAAACTCGTTTCGGAACGCAAGCGGCCATTTGAATGTCTGCCCAGTACAGGCCAAGTGCTCTGATTCCGCAAAATCGGTCCATGGGACTCTCGTACCTCTATCCTCGTCGCACACATTAGGCACTGCCATTGAGTGGGAGTGAGAGGGAGATATGACAGCGTCTACCTCACATTGACTGACGTGCGGAATCAACCTACTTGTCTGCTTTGTGCAGGGCAGGAAGGCGGGCAGGGCTCTCGGCTGCCGTCAGCCACTGCTGTCTGATCCCAAAGACGCTATCGCGTCTCCGTCCTTGTCGCACTAATGTGGCCAAGATAGGACGCCGTCATAGGTGCGACAAGGACAGAGTTACCACAGCGATCTTCTGAATCAGACCAGGGTCCCATCACTTCGAGATCGGAGGTGTCCGGTTTTCGTGCTATCGCGGTCTCTCTTCACCCATGAGAAGGCATGTGGTGCGAGAGAGACAAGAGCATTACCCCAACCACACCCCCGATCCTCGAAGTGAGCAGTAGAGCAGGCCAGAATTAGAGTCCAGAATCAGCAGAGCGACTCCGGCACGAGCACTATCGTATGCCCATTCTGAGTGTGCGAGAGAGCCAGAGCGCCCTCGCACTGTCGGCAGACTCCTTGAGGGCGAGAGAGACAGAGCGAAGAGTGCGCGCACCGGAATCGCTGTGCAGACAGCAGCCGATCGTACCGAAGATCGCTCTTGTGCCTCCGTCCTTGTCGCACCCTCGGCGGCGCCCTTTGTTGGGGGTGGCAGGGCCTCATGAGTGCGACAAGGACGGAGGTACTAGAGCGATTTTCTGAATCAGTCGGGTGGTAAATTGTAAATTCGAGCAGTACCCGCGGCCAGGCGCGTATTAGGGCGCGATCGCCCCCCCTGTGGCCTCTAGACAGCCGCCTGAAAGGTAGGCAAATTGTGCGACAAAACCCCTGTATGTAGGCAACCTGAAGGGCACCGCCCCCCCCTGTCGGTCGGACCTTAATACGCCCCTGCCCGCGGCGCCTGCTTCCGAAGAGCGGACACTTTTCGAGAGTTTTCTGTACATCCAAAAGAAGGTGGCTTTCCCTGGCCGGCTTGCTCATCAGGAAGAAGGGGAGGGGGGGAGGGGAGGGGGAGGGGAGGGGGAGGTGCCCAGCACCCAGCAGACCACAGCAGACTGATTCCAGCTGGCTGCGTACACACGAAATGTTTATGTAGATTTTTTGTGCACATTTATGCACTGAACTACACATGCACAATTACGTACAAATTTGTGCACAATTATGCATAAATAGTACATAATTAAGCACAAAGATTTCTGCAAATCGTTTTTGGTACAAATTTGTGCAGAATTACGAATAAATTCATGCAAAACTATGTACGAATTTGTGCAGAATTTGGTATGTGTAGTTCTGTGCATTTGAGTGCACAAAAAAGTACATTTACATTTAGTGAGTAGGTTTTGCACTTTACCGCTTGGTGGCGCACCCGTCGGGTGAAGCCGATAGTGATCGTCAATTGTTTTAGGCCAGCCAGCGCGGCCAGCGCGCCATCGGTCAATGGCGAAGGTGCCTCCTGGAACAGTTGACAATCACCATCGGCTTCACCGCCAGCGCCGGGGCCGCCGGGCCGTCGGTGAAGCCGACGGCCATCTGAAACAATTGACAATCACCATCGGCTTCACCCGACGAATTTGGCTTTCGTAATCATTTGACGAAGGTACCTCAATGTTCTTGCTAAAACTAGTGAAGATTAATTTTCCTTTTATGAAAATTCGGTGATTTCCTGTTGAATAGCTTATTCTTTCTGTATCTTGTAGAATTTTCCCTGTTCTGGGCGCTTCTGACCGCAGATTAGGGAATGTACCCAAACAATTGAAAATCAACATCGGCTTCACTCAGTCTAATTCCTCCAATAAAATTCTTCTGACAGTTTTTATTATTATTATTATTATTATTATTATTATTGTTATTATTATTATTATTATTATTATTATTATTATTATTATTAAGAAAATTTGCTTCTACACCCTAACTAGTGACGTACGCATACGAAATGTATCTATATAAGCATGCAGATTTCTGTACAGAATCGTGCCAAATTACGTAGAATATTCTGGATAGATCTGCATATATTATTATGCAGAAACAATGCACAACAACAAACATATGTATGCACAATATTCTTCATGATTCCGCACGATTTTGTTCATACATCTGTATGTTTATATAGTTTCATTTTTTCTGTACGAAACCCTTACTATGACGCCTCCACAATGGCCGGTACCGAGGCGGAGTGCCTGCGACAAACTGGATGCGGGCCAACCCGCCAAGGACTCGAGTAAAGGTGACGGCCTACCCCGAGAGCTGAAGCTTAGGGGAAGCACGAAGTAAATTCCTGGTACCCATAATTTCGTACCGTCACCTCCCGATGAGTTCATTATAGGGGCACCTTATGCATTACGTTGTGCATAAGCCTCGCTCTGTTTTTCACAGCCATATGATCACATTTTTTGCACACATAGGAAAAATGAATGTCCACCATGCACAAATTTGTGCATACCCATTACCCATGCACAATTTTTGCACAACCATGGCTGCACAAAACTTTTCATACTATGCACAATATAATCCGTAAGGGGTTTGGTGTGCGCATAGTGTGTGTATTACGATAATTCTGATTTCTTTATAGCAAACGAAAAATTCTTTGTAGCAATTATACAGTATAGTGATAGACTTTTAATTTATCTACTGTTTGTTCTAGCTTGACCCAGAAAACTTACATGGTCTTGCCAGCTGGTGACAACTGACAGCACCTGCACAATTTCTTCAGGCAGCCATCGTGCCACTTTAATTGTGCCGTCGATGAACACTTCAGCAGTCAAGGACATCCACTCAATTACATTGAGGAAAGCGAAGACTGCGCTGCGGTGCTGGGGTGGTCCTGTTAGGCCGTGGTACAATTGTTGAGGCACCTCATCATTGCCAATACTTTGTCCCAAGTGCTGGAAGTCATGGCGGAGGTGCTCGTCAATATCTGCTAGTGTTCGCGGCAGAGGTGGTCGCTCGCCCCTCCTGCTGTCGTACACCGCACGCCGAATTACTGCCTCGTTCTGGTGGAGTCTGATCGCAGGGGGAGCTCTGAAATTTTAATACAATCCTCACTGTAAAATGTTTTGCAAAAGAGACCTTTGCATTGCAAAATATTTTATTTGCAAGTTGCAAAGAATTCTTACGTGTTGTATTTCGAACTTGTTTTTTCGCAATCTTACGAATTATTTCTTTGCTATACGAACAAATAGTTTGCAAGGATATTCGCAGCTTGTAAAGAAGGTCTTTGCAATACGAGCTAATTTTTCGCAGTACCAAGACCCAAATTCTTAGCAACGTTTCAAAGCCTTTCTTTGCAACCATTTTCAGGTGCGTGCACCGAAGGGGATTTCACTCCACACTAACTGGCAACGTACTTTTTCGTACAAATTAAATGTGCGTATCGAAACGTGGAAATTTGTGTACAGAATCTTGCCCCCGGCCAGTGGTGTCACGGACGCATTCTACGCGACACACGAGGCCGGGTACGGGCAGCGGACGGCAAACTGGTTGTCAACAAAATACCGGAAGGTTGTGATTCGACCTAAGTGCGATTTGACACGGCGACCGGGGCCGGAGTCAGATAGTGAATCCGCAGAGGACAGGCCTGTGAGGCGAGCGAGGCGTTTTCAGTTCCTGAGTTACTGTATGAAGAACACGGTGGAAACGAGGGCTGAGTTCAAAAGCCGGCTGCTGCAGGCCCTCCAGCATCAGGGTTTCAACTGATGAGGCGGAACGCAAAGCTGCGTTCTTGACCTGTGCTGATGCGGACCTGTACCGGATCTTGGTAGCGCTGTGCGCCCTCCAGGTGCTGGAAGGCGCCGGGGTGTCGTTCACGCAGCTGCTGGAGCTGTTAGACGCACACTGGGAGGAGGACATTTCGGAGGCCACGGCAGAGTTTGTGTTCGAGCAACGACGGCAAAAGCCGGGGGAAAGCGCGGCCGATTGGTTTGCAGACCTCAGGCAGCTCGCCATTCCATGTAAATAGACTCTTTCAGCATTACAGAAGTGAAGAACAAGGCGAAGTACAACAGACCGGAAACATTAGCTTTTCATAACCCAAACGTTCATGAAAACTTAAATAACATTAAAACAATATCAAAACTATTCGACTTACATTTTATTTATGTGTTTTGGGCACATTTCGGAGAGAAAATGCAACTGTTTGCGGTCTGCTGTTCTTCACCTTGTTTTTCACTTCGCCAATGCTGAAAGAGTCTATTTACGGATGTGGACCGCCGCCTCTGCGCACAGCTGGTGCGTGGGGTGGCGGACAAGGAGAGCCAGAGGAAGTTGCTCGAGGCCCCGGACCACACAGTGAAATGTGCGTTGGGCATTATACGGGTGCACATGCGCACCCAGGCGGAGTGCGAGGCGCTGAACAAGCGCGGTTGCACCGAGCCTGTGGTGCACGAGGCCGCGGTGATGTAGGTCCACATGCCCAACGTCAACAACGAGTGTTTCCGTACCAACACAAAAGGGTATTCCGATGGAACGTAACCGGAACTTAAATAAGAAAAGCACGACCGACAGATCTGTTTCCTCCTGGGCCTTGATTGGTCAACGGTGACGTCACTGTAGCGATCAGCCAATGAGCGCGAAGGGGGGAACAGAGCCGACAGTCATGCTTTTCTTCATTAGGTTTCGTCCGAGCTGAATACCCTAGAGAGACTGAGTCTCTCTAGAATACCCAATTCGGACACTTGTTGGGCCAGGGACGTGGATTGTCGCAAGTGCGGCAGGAGGGAACACTTAGGCCGGCGGTGCACGTACGGAAATAAGGGGGGCCGAGGTCAGGGAGTCAAGAAGGCGCCGGCAGGGTGCAGGCCGGGTGCCCGCGGCCCGGGGCAATGCCAAAGTAAACATGCTTCAGACGCAGCCAGCGGGAGGCAAGTGCGTGAGTGGGCGCGGGAAGGGTGGCCTCAGCGACAAGCACAGGGCGAGGCCGGGGAGTTCTGGAGAAAGAGTTCCGGAGGACCACAACACCCAGGCGCCCGGAGCCCGTCTACACGGTTTAGACAGAGCTCCGTTCCGCTGTATCCGCTGTTGCCGGATTCCTACTTCCCCCACCCTGCCCAATTCCAATTTTATTTTAGGCAAAGTCAGTATTGGTTTTAGATTAGCTTGAGTATTAAAACCGAGGAACAACGTCTTATGTAACATATAACTCGAACAAATCAGATAGGCTTCGTCAAATATTTACAGAATTATGCGGAGGGGGGAAGTACAAATCCGGAAACAGCGGAACAGCGGAACGGAGCTCTGTCTAAACCTTCTAGACGGGTTCTGGGCGCCTGGGCACGACGGCAACATAATCAACCTACAGGTGGGTGCCGGGCCCCTCCACAGCCAGTGTGATTCTCTGCCTCAGGAAGGCGTTCGCGCGGCTGGGGGACCCGGACTTGATGGTGTCAGACAACGGCACGGCGTTTAAGTCAGAGGAGCTGGGAGCCTTCCTGGACATAGGGTTGGAAAAGTCGATTTCGATTTTTCGATTAAAATCGATTTGAGACTTTTGAAATCGATTTTTTTCAAATCGATTTGGGGTTTTGGAAAAAATCGAAAAATCGATTTGGCGTGGTCGATTTTCGATTATATTGGAATGAGGCAAAATTGAAAATTTTTGCAAGTTTAACTGGTTGACACGCTCTATTAATGTGGCTGCTGATATGTTTATTTTACCAATTTTGTGACAAATGTCTCTAGTCGACAATATATACTGTGATGTGTAACAAGTTGAAAACAAATATATAGCTTAAATATAGCTTCCTTTTACTAATTTACAACAGTTGCCTATTTATTTGCAATTTTCCCCGCTTTTCTGTTGTTTTTTTGTGATAAAAATCGAAAATCGAAAATCGATTTGAAAATCGATTTGGGCAATCTGAAAATCGACCCGAATCGATTTGGCTTATTATCAAAATCGATTTAGCAAAAAATCGATTTGGCGAAAAATGTTTCCAACCCTACCTGGACATCGGGGGCATCAGGCACCTAACGATGTCAGTGTACTGCGCCTGGTTCAATGGACTGGCGGAGCGTGCCGTGCGCACCATCAAGGAAGGGCTGCCGAAGTTCGAAGGGACCGCGGCGGAGCACGTACTGGCCGTCCTGGCGGCAGGCGGCAGCCCACTTCACTCCTGGGGACGACGGGTTGTCGCCGGCCTAGCGCCTGCGGGGCTGGCAGCCCATCGGACAATTACACAGGATGAAGCCCAACCCACCACCCAGTAGACTGATATCGCACACCGGCTAAGGGGAGCTAGGCCCTGGCTAGGCGGGATGGGAGGGCTCGCGTGGGTCGGCATCGGCTCGGCGGGCGATGTACTGGTCGGGCCAACCCCTGTCTACTGAGGGCCTGGGCGGAAGCTGTTATGGCTCATGACGTCACTGGCGCGGCCTCCAATACTGCCAACCCAAATGTTACAAATTTCACCCGCCCGTGCGGGACATTTCCTCTCCTTACCGTTTTTATTGTTTCAATGGTGCCTATCGAAGAACGAGAGGTAAATCCAAACAGTGGAAACAAGTTGTGATGGTAGTTATTGATTTTATTACAATTTCAAAACTCAAACAGAACTAAACAAATGTAAATCAACAAAATAACCAAAAAAACAAAGTCAAGACTAAAATAAAATTGAAAACAATGTGTCAAGAGTCAAACAAACAATAAAATGAACAAATAATAAATAACGAAACAATGATACAAGTCAACATATGACACAGGCCACACCACTACAAGCCTACGCTTTCCTTCAATCTTGTTTTCAGTTCTTCCTTCAGCCCGCTCACCTTCAGTTTTTTCAGCTTCAGGTAGTTTTTGAGGTCGGGCACTTTCAGCTTATCAATCTGGAATTAGATTAAAAACTGTTAGCTGAAATTTCTGAGGAATTATTTCCACTTGAGGATTCTCTTTGAGAATGGAATAATTTTTTGAATTATTACCTCTCCAGACAAGAAAAGCTGCTTAATCTTGTCTTCATCATTACTGCCTGGCGCCTCCCAAGAACTTAAAACTTTTTGTCTAGCCTGTTGGCGGGGAGTCAAAGGTATCTAGAGAGGCGGAAAAAAAGCCTTCAGTTCAAAACTAATAATGGTATTTCAAAATCGAATTGATTAAAAATTTGCTTACCTGCGGTGTTGCTACAGGAGTAGCTACAGGAGTACCTATAGGAGTAGCTACCGGAGTAGCCTTAGGAGTAACTGCTGGAGTAGCTGGTGTAGAGCACTACATGCAAATGAACAGAAACAACAATATATGACAACAAATTAAATGTCACCATATTTAAAATAATGACTAAGAAAGAAAGTTACCTGTGGTCTGTTAGGTGTCCTCAAGGGTGTCTGCATCCTCACAGGTGTTTGCAAGGGTGCATTGCCTGTCCTGGAGGGAGTCCTGCGATCACAACCTGATGAACAAAATTAGAAATATGAGAAAAGAAAATTGTCCATAAATTAGAGAAATTACTCCAAAAAAACAAAACTACTTCCAAGTTTAAACAAATACTGTATTAGATTGGATAGGAGTAGATAGATTAAAAAAAAACCAATGGGAAACTAAAAAAAAATCTAATGGGAATTTAAAGGGAAAAGGAATGGAATGATAGAACTTATCTAATGAGAGCCAAATGTGAGATGATGGAGGCCCTCCTCTGACCAGTAGGGATGATTATGAATAGACAAACACACAGTTGAAGCCCCTGGTAAACTCCATCTGCAAACAAAGGGTCAAATGACATCTTAAGGAACCAAAATACTTCTACAACGTTCTACGAGTATCCAAGTTGGGGCCTCAGAAGTCCTCCAGGTGTGAACCACAACCACAGTCCTTCCACCAGAGAAAATTTGAAGAGTTGGATTTTTGTGAGTAAACAGAATGGGTCCAGACATGCCCCTCCATGATTTGAATTGTGAAGTTGTGGATGGTAACACACATATCCACCCAACCGACATGATAAAACATGGACTCCCATACACACACATATATATAGAGAGAGAGAGTTTCAGGACACCTGAATCTGCTTCATCTGCAAGAAGTAGAGCTTCTTCCTCAACCAACTCCAATTCTTCTTCTTCAGGGTGAAGTCCATCTGAATTTTTGCTGCTGCATGCTTGGCGGGAGTACCGTGCAACACCGGCTTTTATACTGGCATTACATTGTTTAATTTTCAGCTGGACTAAATGCTGTGCCACCTTCTCCAGCAGAAGATCAGGGGCATCACCAAGCTGGTGAGCAGCACAGAACACTGAACTCCAATTTGCAGATTCTTGTGACATTTTTCTCACCACACTGAACACATCAGATTTAAAAAGGAGGGACCTCCACTTCCTCTCAAAGACTGACTGCGTTTTTAAGAATAATGTTATTAATAAAGAAGAGGGATATTTATCCATAATTGAGGAAGAGCAAGAGGACTCCAGTGTCCTTTGGTTGGTGCTTAAAAGATTTCGGCAATCCTTGCACTGGGAAATGGTAGTGAGCTCAGCTAAAGTAGACAGCCAAAGGTTTGAAGCGCTCATCCGATGAAGCGGATTATTGACAGCCACAGGTGTCAAACGAGTGGGCACATCTCCACGAAGCAAAGCACTACTACTACTTGTAGCAGCAGCAGCAGAACCATTCTGTATGAGCAGCTTCAGGTCGCTCAAAAACACTGACTCATCATCTTGGCAGTTTTTCCCCCTAATTTGGGAGGTGTACCTGCTGATGAGGCAGGTTTTTAGAGCACCCACAAACTGCTCACAGGTGAGGTCGGAGCTGGAGCCACCACACTGCCGGATCAAACCAAAAAAATTTTCCAGGGCATCCTGGTTGAGGCTGCGAAGCCTTAAAGTTTTAAAACAAAGGTTTTGAAGTTTGATCCACAAACATTTTAAAGTGACCGCATTTTCCAGCCACCCTGTTACACATGGAGGGACATGTCTGGAACCATTCTTTTTCCTAACAAAAATCCAATTCTTCATATTGTTTCTCATAGTGTGCCACTCTTGGAGGTGGAGCGAATCCGCTGTGACATCACACCTTGTGGACTTCTGAGGTTCGAACTTTGATGCACGGGGGCCGTTGCAGATGTCAAAGTAGAAATCTATTAGGCGAATGAACTCCACTGTGTCCATGCAAGATGGAAGCTTCTCCCCATTAGTAACACGGTGAGTGTACTCCATGCCATTTGCAGTTCTGCTGCCTAAAGCTTGGGAGGCCAAACTTACTCTCATTTTATCCCTGCCCTTGGGATCCACATGCTTTCTAGTCAGCACTGACATTTTACAAAGAGAGTTATCTAGGTTGTAATAGTCGATTACATCTCTCCACTTTGCTAATTTACCACTCCCAAAGATAAGATTACTAGTGAGCAGATTATTTCGCACACTCTTCATGAGATGCGGAACATCCCACACATGATACACTCTGGACTGATCCACACAATAGAAGACACTATCTCCACATTCTTCCTTTAATTCTCTGATAGTGCTACGATTTGTGGGTCCTTGGTCAGAAACCGAGGCTACCACAGTTAAGCCAATATCCCTCAGACTTCTTATGACAGATTTGATGCACTTCTTGAGAATTGTGGATGGGCAAGTCTTACTTACTAAATAGAAGGCAATTGGCAACACCCAATGAGCATTTAAGCCCTGCACCATGAACCCCAAGGCGTGGTCAGCAATCAAATGGGTTCTCCCATCAGGACCATAGTCTTCAAAACCATGTACCATTTTTAAAGATGATACATAGCGCAGGTGGCCCCTCAAAAATATTTCATCAAATAAAAGCACACAATGTCTATCCTTTGGTGCAAGTTTTGAGACTATGTCCTTCAAAATTGAAAGGCAGGGAGCTATGATACCTGGTTTCACACTTATCTGTGAGAGCAAAACCTTCAGACAACTTCCACTGGGCAAAGTAATGTATCTCTGGAGGAATCTATAAGCTTTAGGGCTTCTTTTAAAAAATGATAGCCAAAATATTTTATCATCTAAAGTCCAATTCCTACCATTGGGTTTTTTTCTTGAAATTTCGGAGTTCACCTTTAACGATTAATCTTGTAGTTGCAGATATGCTCAGCTCTTCAACTAACTTTAATGTTTTAGAGTTAAATAATTTCCTGTACCTGGTAGACTTCTTAGTAGATTTAATCAGAGTAACTTGTAGCTTCTTCGCCATCTGCCTATACTGTAATGCTGTTTTTGCAACTTTGTCAGCATCTTCAGTTATTTTTGAAACTCCTGACATTCTGGCAATTTCACTCCTGCTCATCCTACTCCTGCTGGGCCTAGCCCTCTCTCTTGCCCCAAGAGATTCCATTGGACCTGAAAATACAAATATGTTATAAATGATTTTAATAATATTTACTGCACCATATAGAGAATGAGTGCACCAACGTCGAGGAGTGGATGGTGTAGGAGGAGGCTCAGTACACAGCATTTTGGGGTCAGGCTGAAGGAAAAGCATATCCTCATCATCATCTGGATGGCTTCTCTTCTCTGTTTAAAAGAAAAACTTCTGTAATTAAATCTTGAGAGAACCAAGTCAGATTCAATTATTAAATCAAAACAATTAATTGAGCAAACCTCCTTTCTCAGGCGTAACAGGGGCTGCATGCTCCACAGCTACATGACAGCTACTTTGTTGACCTGAGTCCAATAAAAGAATTCAATAAGAAGAAACATGTTTTTTATAATCAAGGCAAAAATCTAAAGCAACTTACATGTCTGCTGAGAAAGGAGTTGAGAAATCCTCTCAGAAGACAAAGGTTCATTTAAGAAAATGGTGGGGACCGATCTTCTTTTAAGATTATGCTTTCTTTTGTCCCAGAAACATTTATCATTAAAGTGACCAGGGCACAGGAATCTATTTTTATTATTAAAAGTTACTGTATTATTGTACAGCTCCTCATCTCCTACATATTGAAGCCACTCATACTGTCTAAAATTTAACGACACAACGAGAGAGAGAGAGCGTTAGAGAGAGACAGGAGAATAGTTTCAGTCACTGACCAAGTGCAGTGCAGCGGAGGATAAAATAACATTTATAATAACATGAATGAATAGCGACTTTTTGGTTAACATGGAGACTAGGTTAGGGACCTCAACTCACAACTCTGCATCATTAGGGAAATGAAAAATGGCTTTTCCATCCCGAGGATGCGCAGTGTAACTGCATCCTATGGCCACACACCGTTTCACTTTATTGCCCGATTTCCCCATAACTAAATTAAACTAAATTAAATTCAAACGGTGCGGGAACATGAGGACCTCCGCGATCTGTCAGTATGTCGACTGTCGGCTGCTGTTTGTAAACATTGGCATCTTACCCTGATCAAACTTTCCACTACCCTGATCAAACTTTCCACTACTTTGTTTTAATTCAGAACCTCTCCGCACCCTAGAAAATAGGACCAGGAACTTCAAAAATATTTACTTGTCCGTTTAAAATTACTCCAAGCTAGTCAGCCTCGACGTGTATTATCAAAAACTTCGTTAAATGCATGCTCTCATTGCATTCCGGAAACCTGGCAGTTTTGGAGGCCGCGCCTGCGGGGGGGGAAGGGACGAGGCTTTTGTGGGCCGGAAACAGTTCGAGAGTGAGTAGGGGTTGGGTCGGGCTTTGGCTGTCTGCTGTCCAGCTTCGGTTCGCGAACAGAAGCGGGACATCAGACAGCCAAAGCCCGACCAGTACATTGCCCGCCGAGCCGGTGCCGACCCACGCGAGCCCTCCCATCCCGCCTAGCCAGGGCCTAGCTCCCCTTAGCCGGTGCGCGGAATCAGTCTACAGGGTGAAGGGGGAACAGGCAAGTAAGGGCAAGCACGAGGCTCTGCGGTTTCAGGTCGGCCAGTCGGTAGTCGGTGTGGGTTCGTAACTTTGGGCGTAAGGGCACTGATGAGTGGATGAGGGCCCGAGCGGAACGAAGTCCGGGTGTACGACACTGGGACCTCGGAGAGCGCCCCGGACCCGCCGCGACGGGCGGAAGAAAGCAGAGGGGGCAGAAGAGCAGCGGGGACGAGTCGGTCAGGAGGCTGCTCCAGCTCACACTGCGCCTGGGGAGAGCCCGGCTCAGTGGTGAAGAGCGCGCCGCAACGGCCCAACGCCTGCTGGCCAAGCTGGAGGAGGCGCAGGCCCTGGCTGAGGAGGTCGGCCCGGTAGGGGCAGATGCGCCCCTCCACCTCGACGCGTCAGATTTGGACTCCGAGGAAAAGGAGCAGCTCCTCGGAGAGGGAGCGGGCAGCCGCAAGGCCGACCCTCCAGCAGCGGAGCCGGCAGGAGGAGGCAGCCACTCCGGCCAGAGGCGGCCGAGATGGCGCCATGGCACACTGTGAAAAATTCTGTCGTTGGTTAACATCAAATGTGTCGTTAAGTTTTTCACTGACAATTGTCGTTACACAACAACACTAGGTCTATGGCCAACGACTAAGATTGTAAATGAACGGTCAATTCATTGTTCCAAATCACAACGAACAACTCGTTGGATAACAAAAATAAGCCGTTATGGAACGAACAAAGCTGTCACACAACGATTAAGAGTCGTTATGTAACAGCAGCTGTTGTTAAACAACGAACAAGTCGTTCTATGGCCAAATTTCTCCAATTTCAAAATAAAATTCAGATTTAAGTGTTTCAGAAATTTGAAAAGAAATAAATAAAAAAAACTCAAGCATTCTTTCACTACCCCCTCCCTTCTCAGTGTTTCAGGACTTTGAAAAAAAATAAAAAAAAAACAACTCAAGCATTCTCCCACTACCCCCTCCCTTCTCATTTCAAAATAAGAAATAGTGGTATCATCCTAAAAAGAGTTCAAATACATTTAAAACTAATACTTAACACAGTTTGCAGTTCTGCTCTTTAGTATCCATAAGAACAGTCTATTATTTATGAGCATAAGAGAACAGGGGTAAAGGCACAAAGATTGTCACTTCAATAATGACACACTGGCCTGGTTTGCACCATGCACCCTCATAACCCAACTGCTGCAGAATTGACGAGATTATAACTCACTTGATTTTCCACCATTATGAATGACAGCTGGCGAAAATGCCCTCACACTGGAGTGAACCCATGGTCCTGGATCCTCCACTCTGATGATGGTCGTTTACACTCAAAACACAATTCTTGCAGCACTGAAATACGACAGAATTCCTAGTCTCAACACATCTTTCACCGCCATTACCGGTGCTTCATTCTGCTTCTGCTCACTTGAATTGTTTTTTACTGTTTAATTATTCACAGTTTGTGCTGGAAATAGTAGTTCAGAAAAAAAACTCAACAGATACCAACAAAATACAAGGCTCTGTCTATTCCTCAGCAGACGACACCGACCGACGGCCTGGGCTAGAACGCTGGGCTTTGCCCGTTTGTGTTGTTGTAAACAGGAAAAGATTACATTTAAGTACAGCCTGTGAATGCGAATTCTCGGCTTTCCTTGCGTCCACGGTTTACCGACGTGTTTTCGTAGCTTCCTCTCTGCGATTGGTGAGTTCACCATTTTCAATCTAAAGCCTGCGTTGCTGCATGTGATGACGGATTGCGTTTTCTTACTGCATTTTCAAACTTAAATTTTTAATCGCCGGCGTTATTCTGAAAATGAGTCCATACTTGTCTTGGAAACTAAAATGGAATAAGGTTTTTCAAGTGAAACTTTGTCATATCCCAGCGGTGTTACTACACAGATTTTCATGTTTATACCTTTGGTGCTCTTTGTCTTAACCTATACTCTGAAATCACCTGGATTTCTTGCTACCCATAACTTACACACTAAATCGCAAAGGACAATTTTTTGTCCCTAGAATTAGGTACAAAGTGTTTGCATCTTTCAGTAGACAAAATTGTCCCTAAAATTAGATGCAATAAAATTTGTCCATAAGAAACAGTACAATTTTGTCCAAAAGAATCGAACATTCATTTTATTTTATTTTCTCTTCATTAATGGACAAAAAAGTCCAAAGAAGAGTTGCAATTTAAACCAATGACAAGTTTAAACCTGTCGTCCGCCCGTAGCGCAAGTAATTGACAAATATTTATGTTTGGAGGAGGGTGAGGGGTAAAATAATTCAAGATGACGGGCATGCAACTTGCAGGAATGGCGAAGCAGAGAGTATCATATCAATGAGACAGTTTGCCAGGTTGGCAGGGCCGCAAAAGAAGTCATTATAAGACGTGGAAAGCAGGGCGCCGGGGTCCGTGGAGGGCAGAGTTGACAGGTCAGCGGGGTCCCGGTGCCCGTTGGGGCAGAGCTGGCGGGCAGGTCGGCGGGGTCCCGGTGCCCGTTGGGGCAGCGCTGGCGGGCAGGTCGGCGTCGGCAGGGTCGGGGGGAGTAAAATCAGGGTACGGCAACGCACTAGGGCCGGGCAGCTGGTTCTATCATTTGACCACGGCCGAGTGGGGGTAGGGCGTACTTAAACTAAGATTTCTCCGCGAAGGATTGATCGTTCGGAACGATCGAGGTGTCAAAACACAACGTTTTTCTTAGTAGATTCGATATTTAACATTTACGAGTGACAAGAAACAGCCGTTTGTCCGATCTCGACGGATTAAAATCATCCTGCACGCGGACTCGGGGCGCAGCGTCTCCGGTCGGCCGACTTTCAGCTCGCTATTCTCAGGAAATACTCCACTCACATTGACATCCGGGCACAATTACAACAGTTCAGACCTTGTAGATTCGTAATAGCAATACGTTGTCGACGAAATATGAACCATTAATTGGCTTCGATCAACAAAATTAAATAAAATTAAAGAATATTAGATAGCGGAGCTATATCCACCCACACCCAGCCCACCAGCTACCGTCGTTTCGCGTACTCGTGACAATGCAGCCAACAATGTGCTACCGAAATGTTTTGTGGAATGAAGTGGGAAAAGGATATTTTCGAGCAAGGTAGACACTTAAAATATGACGAGAATTTAGTGCTGTTTCAAGAAAAACGCATAAAAATGTTAAAAGAGTCAAGTGTTGGTAAAATTTTGCGGTTTTTTTTATGTTGTACGTTGGGTACTCTGGACCTTGACAATGAAGCCGAAGCCAACGCCAACGGTTAGGTTGGTTCTGGTTATATTTTCAAAAAATTGAACGTTAAGGTCATGCACAATGACTTAATATAAGAGAATTCAAATCAATTGTTCTGTGAGATAGGATATTAGGCGAAGCCCTTGGATTGAATGATCCAGACTAGTTGTTATAGTTGATTGAAATTACGAAGCGTAGGAGAACGGGATTCTCGGCCTAGCCTCGCTACCGGGTGCCTGTCCACCACCTCGCGACTTTGATTCTTTGTACTAACAGATCGAAAGCCCAGTTAATCAAAACACACATGTCTTCAGAGGTTACAGAGTTGCGGATTTTGTTTACGTACGGGCGGGAGAGGCACCCGGTAGCGAGGCTAGGCCGAGAATCCCGTTCTCCTACGCTTCGTAATTTCAATCAACTATAACAATTAATGGTTCATATTTCGTCGACAACGTATTGCTATTACGAATCTACAAGGTCTGAACTGTTGTAATTGTGCCCGGATGTCAATGTGAGTGGAGTATTTCCTGAGAATAGCGAGCTGAAAGTCGGCCGACCGGAGACGCTGCGCCCCGAGTCCGCGTGCTGGATGATTTTAATCCGTCGAGATCGGACAAACGGCTGTTTCTTGTCACTCGTACATGTTAAATATCAAATCTACAAAGAAAAACGTTGTGTTTTGACACCTCGATCGTTCCGAACGATCAATCCTTCGCGGAGAAATCTTAGTTTAAGTACGCCCTACACCCACTCGGCCGTGGTCAAAGGATGGAACCAGCTGCTCGGCCCCAGTGCGTTGCCGTACCCTGGTAAAATGTTGCTAGCGAAAGGGAATTTGTGGTAATCGGCGTCCTCTTCAGGTCCCCGACGACCACTTTGATGGTACCACCAGGTTGACAGCTTTGTCACGAACTCAACACTATTTTGATAAGGGAGACTGAGGTTGTCTTAAATGCCTGCTGAAAGGGGTGGTGGAAATGACCAAATAAGTGAAAATTAAAATGTAAGTATTATTTTGGACTTGTTTTTTAGAGTTAAAACCTAAGTTTTCTAGTTACAGACATGATATGCTATGAAAAAAATGGAGTCCTGAACAATAATATAGAAAACGTTATGCGCAGTGTTGTGAGCAATGTTTTATTTTACTGTCTAGCCATGACTTTTCTACTATGCAATGATACTGTATCTATTTTACTTTCAAAAGTACGTAAAGATATTGTTGTATTCAAAACCTAATCAATACATAGCATTTACCCTCAGATGGCACCCACATTAACCGATCAAAAGTTTAGGCAACTCCGTCATTTGTCCTATCTTTTATGAGCATTTGACTACAAACAGAAAATTTGAACTAAAGTTATGAAAATGGGATGAGTATAATCAAGTCAACAAGTAATGTTATATTCCCTAAAATTTTATTGAAGACCTCCTCTATTCATAAGTAATACAAAGTTTTCTAATATCAGAAAGTACTCTGGACATTGAACTGACGGAAAGGGGTACAAAATAGTCTAATCTCTAACATGATTTTGGAGCTAAAATACATTTGCATTCAAAAGATAATGTTGTGTTAGGTCTTTGAATGTTCATGGTGTGAGGTAAGTGGTTGAGGTTTATTTATCTTTTAACAGAGAAAGAGAAAGATTTTGGTCTAAGGTAAGTGGTTGAGGTTTATTTAGCACTAAAAGTATTGTAAACAGGAGCTGCTGAAAATAGAGATTTCCTTGCTATCATAATAAGAAAACAATATACCAAGCTATTGAGGCAAGGGGTAAAGTCTAGCAGTGAATGTTCATTCATAATCTAAAGTCAAAAAGTTGAAAAGATTACAGTTCCAACAAAGATATGTAGTCTACATTCACTTTACTTTGTAAAAAGGTACGAGCAAAGAGTCAAATGTGGTGGAAATATAAAATTCATATAATACGTATCTCCAGACTTAAATTCCACCATGCCTTGCGAATAAAAGCAGAAGAAAAAAAAGCACTTCACATTTGCATTAAAAGATTTCAGTGCTTTGGAATTTGGCCACCAATTAACCTGAACTAGATACACTCCAGAGTATTCGTTCAGATCCGCTCTTTTAGAATTTGGGACGATTTGAAATCAAAGAGCGGCTTTTAGCATTTACTGGAAAGAAACAAGAAAATTTAGAGTAAGTATGTAGTGAGCATTACATTTGTCCATATAAATAGACTCACCTGTCATAAAGTACAAAAAATTGAGGCTCCTCTATTTTCAGATCAAATAATTAGTAGAGATAAACTCCAAGTATAGTATGTAATACTAAGGACTATCAATTACCTACTCAAAAGTGTGTAACACAAAGATACACACTTGAAATTTTGTGCCGAATCTAGTCTTTATGAAATATGTTTCATTTTTAATCTTAATCTTGGATGGTCATTTCCCAAAAGCAACAACCAGTCTAATCTGAGCATGAAGTCCATGATCCAAAAAAGGTTAGGTTATGATCAAGGAAGCAAAAAACTTATTGGACTACAACCACAGCATGACAGCAAAATAGTTCAAAGGGGATACTGAGCAAACCAAAAAAATGAAAAATACTGTGGGATAGAGTAAGTAACAGGAAACAAACACAAGTTTAAGTTTAATTAAAACAACTGACGGGCCTCTGTGGGCTATCTCGAAACACTCACTAAAAATACTGTTACTTTAAAGGCCTTATGATCCGGGATCGTCGATCCCACATCTGAACACAAAACAAAGTGCCTTCTCATACATCTCTGGTAACGTAGAAATCAAATTTTATAGATTCTTCACCGCAGTGAATTTTGGCTTGATATCGCACGACAACAGGCTCTGGTTCCTGCGACGACAAAAGAGCCAGACAGCAGACGATACTGGCACTATGGCCAGGCCAGGCGGCAGGCTTTATAAACAAACAAGTTATTTGCAGTAGCCAGGCAGTAGTATTACTTCGCCTGGCCTCTAAGCCTGTCTTTCCTCAAATGAAAAATATTTGTGCGAAAATTTGATGTCAGTTGAAGCTACTTCAGGATTATGATCTTTTACTTGTTCTGCTTCAGTTGCTTTGAAAGACTGCAATGTAGTGCGGTTGGGAATGTGTTACAGCACCTAGCAAAAATATGTGTGATGAGGTTAAGGTAAGGAGCTCAGAATGTATTCTCTCTGCCTAACTCAGTGGAATAATGAAATTAACTAGCTGGTTCCTAGGTAAGTTGTTGCATAAGACAGCAGAGCCTTTAATACTGCAAACACACTATATCTTTCTACATATCTTAAAGTGCAATCTGTGGTCCAGTCTTTGTTGAAAGTTTGTTTACTAACCAAACACCTATTACAATGTCATAACTATGAGGGTTTGAGTGTAATTTTCTGCAGTGTATAATGAACATTGATGAACTTGAAATAAGTGTCAAAATTACGAGCTAATGTATTTTAATGATTTTGACATTTTATTATACAACAGTGAGACTGTTGTAATTCATATTGAATAGTCCTTGTGAATAAATAGAAGGGGGGGCCAAAATGATGTGTGGAAATAGAAAAATAATAATGTATCAGTATCTGTTACTGTTGTTCTGTGGGGGAATTCGAAGGAATTCATGAGTACGGTCCATCAGGCCCTATTATTTCGACCCTTATCGACAAAAACAAATTTGTCCGTAAAGTTGCACAATTTTGTCCTCAGATATAGGCACAATAGCTAATTTAATCAAAATTTTTTTTTGTACAAGAATCTCGTTACTAAATTGTCCATATTGGGTGGACTATCATATTCAAAGAGAGTTAGAAAATTTGTACGTCCAAATCATACAAATTTGTCCCTTATTAGATGCAAAAATGTCTTTGACAGAACACGTACTAATTTGTACGTTGTTCTTAGACAAAATTGCATCCTGGAAGATGCGCGTAAAAACACAACCAGCCCATGGACAAAATTGTCTGTTGGCTACGTACAAAATTGTTCCTAGCCATTTAGTGTGTATATCATGATTGGGCTATGATGGCTGCTTATCTTCAGAACTTTTCATTTAAATTTTAAATTGAATTTTCTTGATAATCCAATGCTTTGCAAAGTGCTTTGTGAGAGTTGGTAGATGCAACAGTTCATGCCAAATCTGGCATTGATAAACCATTTTTGTTTGTTTGTTGCAGGTGCGTGACTTTTGGTGATCCCGTAGTCAGTGCTGATGTCTGATGGTGTTGTTGAGCTGGTGGTTCCTTCAGTTTGGGCGAGGCTGTGAGCTAATACGCATACCTCAGATCAAAGGTAAAGGTGAATCCGCAATACTGCTCATAGCTAATAGCTGATGCGCTCATGCAGCTCACAAGTTCCTCTCATTTCTGAACGCGGAGTGTAAGAAGGCAAACTAGGGAACTTATTTGGTGAAATGGTCTCTTCGAAAAATATTAAATTTCCACTTTCACCAAAAAACATATAGTTTAAAGCGAGGAACTTATGAGCCACATAAGCGCATGAGTGCATGAGCTATGAGCAGTATTGCGGATTCACCTCAAAGTTGCTGCTATCCCCACTTGAGTTTGCGCTTATTCTCTTTGACTAAAAAGTGCCCGCCTATTGACAAACCAGCAGTGGGTATTTCTGAATTTAGTGTACCTAACCTGACTGTTTTTGTCTTTCTTTATTTCTTTCTCTCCCTCTTTGTTTGCTGTCTTTGAAAATAGAGAGTGGTCAAGTCAAAAACAGAATGTTTTTTTTAACTTGTTCATAAAGAATAAAACCAAAGTCCTTTCTTTCCTTTCATTTACCTTTTAAACTAAATTATTTCTTTTTTCCAGTTGCAGAAAAAGGAGTACAATGTGGTGATGGGCCATATTATTTCATTCAAAATGTCCGGCCTTGGTACCCATGCTGATGATGCTGGTAATTGTGTGTTAGTTAGTCTCTAATCAAAAACATTTCCACTAAGGCTTATTGTAAATTTTCTTGCTTAATGTTAATGTTCTAGGAGCTGTGAGAGATGGATCACTACCCTTGTGAGTCAGCTTGATCATAAGCCTGAACAAGCCGTGTCCCACTTGAAGTCTCTCACCTTTAACTTACTGTTTTTTTTTCATTTTTTTTCTTTTCTTAACACCACATAACTTTTTTGTGTAACATTGGTTGGGGCGTTTGATAGTGGTGCATGGCAAACTAGTTTCTAATAACAAACTGTTTAATGTTTATCTTGCAGACTGTAGGTTAAATGTTGATGAAGATTTTACTGACTCCGTATAGCCAAGATAAATGCTGTCTATTTATATAGTACAAGCTAAAACTAAGCATGCAACTGAACCCATGTAATTGTCCTTTAAGCATTGAATAAACATTTATTTTCTTTTTTTAAATTTCCACTGTCATATTCTTTTTACCTGATGTACTCTATTGATAAGGTGCTCAAGCAATTCTTATAAAAGAAAAAAATCTCACAAAATTGCTGGGTAAAATGTAAAATGTATTGTGCTATGAGGTGGGAAAAAGCTGCTATATGCCAAAGATGGTTTCTACTTTCAGTTTGTTAAAAGATGAGAACTCTTTTTTTAATATTTTAAGAATTGAACTCTACAGGGTTTCAAAAGACAAGTTAGACACAATGGAGGAAAAATTCTTTTACTATCAAAATATTTCAATAGGGGAACTGTACAAAGTTTCAACTATTGAAAAATCCTCAACAGTTTAGCATGAGGGATAAGAACAATATTGTCTGAAGACATCAAATTTTCTGATATTGAAATGTTAACATTGATAAGCAGGAAAATCCACAATGGTAAACAAACCTAAAGAAATGGGTCCATAATGATTAGAATGTTTACAAAAAGAACAGAAGAATTTCCTTTTTAAAAGTTATGAAATTTTTTGCACAGTGCTCAAAATTGTTTTGTTTTGAAAATGGTTTTTCACTTTGACACAATTTACAAATGTGTATTAAATAGGGTGAGCTAACGACAAGATAAAATAATTTAAAGTAATTAGTAACACTAAATAAGTTTATTTTTTAAGGAAAAGCCCTCCACACCTTTGTACAAGTAAAGTGGTTGAGGCAATGGATATTTTAGTTGGTTTCTTGACACTTTTTGAAGGAAGCCCGTTTTTACCATGGGTAGCTCATATATTCCAAGGTCCGGGTTGAAAAAAGCATTTATAACTTCTAAAAAGAACTCTATATTTCTTCCTTTGATTATAATTAATCTGATGAAGCCACCTGTTATTTGAGTACCACATGATGACAGGAGCAGGTAGTCATTGTGCTTGTACTGTACTCCATCTTTAATAAGAACTTCACATTCTCTCCAGTCTTGGCTGATGTTTAAATGTTGAATTAATTGTGAAACAGGGCCAGAATGAGAATCAGGAGACAAAGGCTTAGAACCAGCCTCTGTGATTTCTTCTTCAAAAAGAGGACTTGTTCCAAGGTAGCAGAGGTTCAACTGATGTCTGGTAGCAAGAGTATACTCCAGATTTTTAAAGTTCCTACTTAATCTACAAATGTTTTTAAACATCTTGTGTTTTTGTTCATAAGGCATCGTCCATAATTGAATAAGCGGACCATATTTAAGCATAAGTTCTGGATAATGGCACATAAAATGATGCTTGGGACGGACTTTACTAGAGAGAACCTTGGATCTTAGTTCAAAGTATTGGGGCAAGAGCACATCTTTGATGTATGGAACAACAGAAGAACAGAACTCAGGTGCAGAGAAGTACTCACATAAATTCTTTAGTTGCAGATAAAGCTTCCAGGCGTCATGCTCCTTATTTTTAATTTTATCTCCAATAATAAATGGCAGGAGTCTAAGCAATGTCCAATTCTGGACAGCATGGCCTCCTAACTTGAGTCCTTTCACATTTACAAGAGCAGGTTTATTAGGGGTATCAACACCAACACAACGAAACTTGCGAATTCTTCTATTAATGAAATCATAGCTCATCCACTTTGACTTCACAAAGGTTGCTAATATGCCTGATAAGTCAAATGAAATCACACCTTCAAGAAGATCATGGGCGAAGCAGGGCACCAGATGGGATGAAGAATGGAAATATTTCAATGTATTGAAGACAGAATCCTGCTTGACACCTTCATATGGTTTTCCTGTTAGTCTTGACCGATACAAACAGTGTTGAAATGATAGTCTGGTCCTCAATGGGTGTGTTACTGAGGGGTCCTTTTTGTAGGTTTTCCTCTTCACATTGCAAAAACGACAACAATACATTCCAGAAAAACTTTCCACAAATCCTCCTATAAAGTGCTGGCCAAGACTATCACCAATGAAATACTCCACTACAACCTTGATATTTTCACCTTTAAAAATAATGCCATTCTCCTCCAGTGCACCAAGATGTTCCTTTAACTTTTGAAAGCACTTGCTAGTTCCTACAGTTTTAATGACAGACTCCCTAATAAGCATTATTAGATGTTTTGATGCAATTTTTGACCTGAAGATTGATTTTAAATTTCCAATTGTAAAATAGACACCAAGATCCTTGTATTTATTTTTAGCACTGCCTAGAACATTCATAACTGGGTTAAATCCATCTTGGAACACAAACAAATGGATCTCTCTTCTAGGATGGTTTTCAATTATATATTGCTGACCATCAGTGTAATTAGAGATGATGCCATCCTGCCCAGCTGGTTGTTCTTGAAAAGAATTTTCGATTTCTTTTTGCACACTAGGATCTTCCAAAAGAGTTTCTAAAGTCTGTTGAACTGGCACATACATATATTTTTTATTTGTTTTTTTCACTGTTTGGATCCAAACTAATTTCAGTGGGTGGTTTGTAGTGAAAATGCTCTTCAAAATATTTTTTACGGAGATGATCGGTGGTAAATGTTGGGCCAGGAATGTCTTTACTATGTGAGGCATACAGTAAGTCTGCACACATAATTTTGAACCGGATCATATTAATCTGTTGTTCTGAAATCTTCAGCTTTGTCAGTTCGTTAAATAATAGTACTTTGACCCTACAGTGCATCATATTAGAAATCAGCGCTATTGCTTCACTTATTTCTTGTATGATCTTGTATGGGAGGAAAAACTCACCATACAGCTTAAGATAAAATTTAGCAATGCAATCAAACATAAGTTCATCATTCAGGATCAGAGGGTCTACATCAGGATTTGCTTCACAATTTGCTTCACCAGTACTTTCCCAATCCATGTCTTCAGTTTGATCTCTGCTGGTGCTGGGTAAACTTGTAGCAGTAGAATGGGTAGCAAAATTTTCTGAATGTGGCCTCTTCTTGGGACATCCCTCATCACGCCAACTACGGTGTTTTTGAGACAGGTGTACTTGCAGGTTACTCTTCTTTTTGAAGGGAAGCTTAAAATCACAATTCTGAATTGGGCACGTAGGTATTTCAACACCATTCTCAAGATGTCTGTAAAAGTGCTGAATTAATTCCCATAGACTTGGAACAGAGACTATGCAATCAGGAACACAACATGAATAACAAGGAATATTAGGGGTTCTATCTTGATTAGGAGCTGAAAGTTCTGCGGCTGAAGGTTCTGCAGCTGAGAGATCTGCCCTATGCTTGGTTTTGCGGTGAAATGTTGAGACGTGGTTGTTCATTGAACCAAAAGAAGAAGTAAAGTACATGCATTCAGCTAATGGACAGTAATATTTGAAATTTTTGTCCATGCTATGGTAATGTTGATGTCTTATACTGCTTGCAATGGTCTCTGGCACTATTGGGCATATTTTGCAAGGAAATGGTCCGGGGTTGGCTTCAATATTGCCGATTGCTAGCAGAGTGCAAATCACTGAAGCAGCTGCCAATGTTGCCATTAAGTTCAATGGTGTTCCAAAAAGATGTAGCACTCTGCAACAACATGCAATACAATGGGTTAATTAAAAATACATTTGATGATACAACTAGCACATGCCCCTAAAATGAGTCATGAATCTATCATACCTCCGATGTAGGAGCGGAAAAGTGCAGAAGGTAGAAGAAACCGGATCTGTCATAACTATAGACCTGCAAGATAATACATAAAATTTACTCTCACAGAAAAGAACCACTGTAGTTACACTTGCTTTGTTTATATACAGTACCTGATAATTGTTTTGGAAACAGCAATAATTTCAGACAGAGCACAAGCAAATACCATTATCAAGTTCTTGTTTGTCACTTCAAGTAGACTAGTTATGGATGTATCTCTAAAATACAAGCAAATAAATAGTGGATATAAATGAATAAGGAAATAATACATGTAAACTAGAGGTGGGTAAAAACAACAAAGGCATACCTCTTAATTGCCAGCTGGCAATATGCAGAAAAGTCAGGAGCATCAAAACAATTAGCTGTAGGTATTGTTGGATCAACATCAATCATCCCAATAATTGGTAAAAAAGTCATTAATACAGCCAAACAGCACGCAAACAAAATTAAATCCCGCGTTGAATGCTGCATTGTGCTATTGCATTTGGTGCCTTTCAACTTTGCTCTAGTAAAGAGACCAATCCGAATTCTCCATTGCTCAACAGAGACACCCATTTTAGTATGTGAAACCTGTCAAAGTAAGAAATCATAAAACATAAAAAATTCACAAGAAGCAAACAGGGTAAATTAGTGGAGAAAGGGTGTTACTTAAATTGAATTAAATATGGTAACCAACTTGAGACAAACCAACCTACCTGAGATACTATGGGGTTTAACCTTACGTGAAGTACTCTGGTAAGACTTTAAAAATATTTCTTACTTTGAGAAGACGAACGTCTCAAGTTTAGACTTCCATAAAAGAGAAAACGCTAAATGCTGCATAAGAACGGAGGTAAATAGCTGCCAAGAGAAAAAAAAATGATGATTGTTTTGGAAGGGGCTTTGCACGATAGAGTAGCAGACGAGACGAGGGACGAGTGCTCAACGCTGTTGCCAACATGAGATGTAAGATGTGCCCTTTTTGAAACAAAGCTGATGGACAAGGGGGAGAATTTAATCACAAAAAAGAACAATAAAAACAGGAGGTGACGCAGAAGTACCCTAAATGTTTCGTCGATAGAAAACTATACTATATAACTGAGCAGTTGGCAATCGTGTTGGATGACAGCAGGGAATGCCCACCTCACGGAGTCCGGTAATACTGTTCTAGAAGTTGCATTAAATAAGTTATATCCAAATAAAATATGTTAGTTATGCTTTCATAAGCAAAGCCATATAAGAATGTTATTACGCCATCGGTAGTGAATTTGAGTAAAAATTTCAAATTTGTAATGGGTTACGCAGAGTGTACTATTGTGGCCAACCTAAAACGAATAAGATGAAACATACTTGTGCAGTGCCGTTCATTTTCTTCCTTTAAGAACGATCTACATAAAATCATACAATATTTTTTCTTAACTGAAAATCAATAAAAACAGAATAAAAATAAAAAATAATCAATTTTATCATATCATCGGTATTTTTTCTCGTTGGTAAGCTCTGACTGCAGAGGTGCAGAGTGGGGTGGGAGGGATGAGAATACTAGAGGAGAAGTAGAGGTGGCGCTCAAACATTTTAACTGAATTCTTATTTATGATATTTGGTTGACTAAATTGATTGATGTATCTTCGTGAGTGTGAGCCACGTAAAAATTAATTGAATTACCTAAACGTGTAATAATTATGTTGGAGTTTGACTTGTGAACGCGTGGAATTTTGTTGTTTTAAGTGACCAGCAGGTGTGTATATGAAGGTTAAGATGCAGCCATATTTCTTAAGTTGATATTGCTGCAGTTGAATTCAGAAAAGAGTCGTTCGACAGTCCATAAGTTAACTACTCATTCTTTAAACTTCCGTGTGAAAACATTTTCTAAGAACGACGCCCGCGTTGTTATCTAAAGATAATAATTTTCAGACATTCAACTTCTCTTTTACATCAGCTCTGTTTTGATCATCTTATGAATAAGTAGGTTTGTTACTCGCTAAGGAAGCTTCTTGGATAAGTAGTGCAAAATATTGTCCAAATGGCAGGAGTTGGTTTTTACAACCAGACCAGCACAAGCATAAGATTAATTTGGAAGCATATTCTTTCTACTTTTGATGCACTCTATCCCTGTTTCCTTTCAATTTCCTTCTAACTTTATTTATACAAACTAGATACATTCCACTACAAATTTTAATTTTCTTATGCCTTCTCACCACTTGCCAATGTTCTAACCATAATAGCCACATACTGTATGTAATCTGAAGCACTGCAAGCTTGACTCAAAAGTGAATCCTAGCAGTAGCAGTTTTGTTGTTTAAAATCGTTTGACAGGACTTACTTTTATCACTCTCTCTTACATTTCAGTTACATCATGGACTCCCTACAGCTTGTCCTCCGAGAAAGTGTGATGAAAATTCTGCCTCACAAAAGTGAATTGGAAGCAGACCAAATTGTGGCATTCGTCATTAAGGAAGGTGTGAAAAAAGAAGCTGATCTGCGACGCATGACAGTTGACATGTTAAAGAGCGTATGTGATACAGTAGATGCATTGGACCTTTTTGAAGCATGGCAGGATCAATACGGTAACTCTAATTAACAAAATTTTCCTTTTCCTGTTTGAAATTTGCATAATTTATTGGTAAGGTTGTAATTTTTTTGAAATGTTTGATTTAGGTGTGAAGAAAGCTAATGAAGCATCAACATCAGGCTCAAGACCAACAAGAGCGCCCCTTGCACCAGTAAATACTGAAGCTACGTCTGCCCGTTTTTCTTTACCACTCATTGATAAGGATAGCCCTTACATCCCTGCAGCTGTCAGAAAAGCGATCGAGGAAAAAAAGAGACCCTCCCAGAGTGCCAGAAGAGACATGGTCGACAGAATTGTTGACCACCTTATGGAGGCTGTACCGACTTTGCAAAGGTCAGACCTCAACAAGGTGGCTGACAATCTAGTGGAACTCTACAAAGATTCTTTTCAGGACACTATTCTTACCAGTCGATTAGGAAGTGACAGCCTAAGGCATCAGTTAAAAGTTAAATTTGACAATTTAAACCGAAGACCAGAGAGCACTTCTAAACAACAAGCCTCTGCCTGCCCTGCAGCTTATGGTTGCCTGCAGTGGAACCCTCCCCTTCCTGAGGGGGAAAGTGAGGTCAGCCAAACAAGAAAACGGGAAAACCTCAAGATCCTGTTTGACAACAGCCGAAGACACTGGGACTGGAGAAGGGTGAAGATTGAAATGCAGGCCTCATTCTACCTTCAAAGAAAAAATATAAATGGTCCCATTGAAGCTAGACCTCCATCCAGGAAAAGGCAACGTGTAACAAATCTGGAAGATGAGGATGGCACTTCAAGTGGAGAAACAGCAATGACCGTTGAGGAACTTAAGGTGGAATGGCCATGCTTATTCAAACCGATTGGCATGAACTATCATTTTTCCTTTCTGACTGGAGTCGACTTCTATGGCCAACTTGACAACTTCATGATTGTAGAAGGCAAGCTGTTGATTGACTATCTGTCTTCTAAAGGTGAAAATCAAGCTCGTGTCAGAACTAACATGACTCGTGCTGAAGCAAGGGGCAATACTGAAGCCCCTTTGGTGGCTCTCATCAAAATTCTATTAATACATTTTAATGAAATGGAATCTGCATTAGCATCATATGTTGAGGTTAGTAAATTATTTTAACAAATTTCTTGCTTTACTTTTCCACCTCCTTTCTTCAGTCACAAAGTTTTATTCAGAAATTATTATTATTATTATTTATCTATTTATTATTTTATTTTTTTTTGTAATAGGACACAACGGAGTTTGATGAGGTTGACACAAGCAAACTCCCAGAGGACAAAACTCCCCATCTTGTTGTTGCTGGTAAGCAGAATATTTACTTCCTCCTCTTAATTATTTGTAATCATATAAATATAATGTTCACATTTCTGTTCCTTTTCCAAACCTCAGGTTCAAATTTCTATGACATCACAAACATTTTCTTAGCCATTGACGGTAAACTAATGACTTCATGTGAAACTTTAAGAGAAGCATTTGGGATGCTTTTCTCCAGCTACTTCATTTTCGGTATTCAATACCCAAAATCTTTAGCCTGCTTTCTGACTTATGTTCAAAAGTAAGTGATCATGAATTTGCAACTAGTCTAAAAGTATGAACTTGAACTAATGTTCCTAATATGAATTCTTTCTTTTTCAGAGCCATTGCTAAAATAACCCCTGATAAAGGGACTAAGTGCACAACAAGTTCTGAGCAAAAGAAAGTAGATAGTAAGGTAACAAAACTCCAAAACAACTTTACTTCATTTAAAGACTCTCTTGAAGAGGAGAATAACAAGTAACAGCTCAAGTTGTGCTCCTCACCCTCATTATTGTTTTTGTTTTCTTTTAGCCTATTCTTCCATATTTTACTTTTGTTGAACAGTTTTAAGCAATATGTAATTGTAATTTATTTCTTTGATTTTGCTATATTTATGAAGTTAGGAAGTGCTAAGTCCCTAGTTACATATAAAGAAAGAAGCAAGACAAAGTCACTCCTGTTTACTTTTTGTTGATTTTTAAAATATTTTATTTTTGTTAAGTGTTTTTAGGCAGTGCTCAATCAAAAGCACATGCTGCAGGTGGCAAATTGCATAACTTTTAAAAAGGAAATTCTTCTGTTCTTTTTGTAAACATTCTAATCATTATGGACCCATTTCTTTAGGTTTGTTTACCATTGTGGATTTTCCTGCTTATCAATGTTAACATTTCAATATCAGAAAATTTGATGTCTTCAGACAATATTGTTCTTATCCCTCATGCTAAACTGTTGAGGATTTTTCAATAGTTGAAACTTTGTACAGTTCCCCTATTGAAATATTTTGATAGTAAAAGAATTTTTCCTCCATTGTGTCTAACTTGTCTTTTGAAACCCTGTAGAGTTCAATTCTTAAAATATTAAAAAAAGAGTTCTCATCTTTTAACAAACTGAAAGTAGAAACCATCTTTGGCATATAGCAGCTTTTTCCCACCTCATAGCACAATACATTTTACATTTTACCCAGCAATTTTGTGAGATTTTTTTTCTTTTATAAGAATTGCTTGAGCACCTTATCAATAGAGTACATCAGGTAAAAAGAATATGACAGTGGAAAGTTAAAAAAAGAAAATAAATGTTTATTCAATGCTTAAAGGACAATTACATGGGTTCAGTTGCATGCTTAGTTTTAGCTTGTACTATATAAATAGACAGCATTTATCTTGGCTATACGGAGTCAGTAAAATCTTCATCAACATTTAACCTACAGTCTGCAAGATAAACATTAAACAGTTTGTTATTAGAAACTAGTTTGCCATGCACCACTATCAAACGCCCCAACCAATGTTACACAAAAAAGTTATGTGGTGTTAAGAAAAGAAAAAAAATGAACAGTAAGTTAAAGGTGAGAGACTTCAAGTGGGACACGGCTTGTTCAGGCTTATGATCAAGCTGACTCACAAGGGTAGTGATCCATCTCTCACAGCTCCTAGAACATTAACATTAAGCAAGAAAATTTACAATAAGCCTTAGTGGAAATGTTTTTGATTAGAGACTAACTAACACACAATTACCAGCATCATCAGCATGGGTACCAAGGCCGGACATTTTGAATGAAATAATATGGCCCATCACCACATTGTACACCTTTTTCTGCAACTGGAAAAAAGAAATAATTTAGTTTAAAAGGTAAATGAAAGGAAAGAAAGGACTTTGGTTTTATTCTTTATGAACAAGTTAAAAAAAACATTCTGTTTTTGACTTGACCACTCTCTATTTTCAAAGACAGCAAACAAAGAGGGAGAGAAAGAAATAAAGAAAGACAAAAACAGTCAGTTTAGGTACACTAAATTCAGAAATACCCACTGCTGGTTTGTCAATAGGCGGGCACTTTTTAGTCAAAGAGAATAAGCGCAAACTCAAGTGGGGATAGCAGCAACTTTGAGGTGAATCCGCAATACTGCTCATAGCTCATGCACTCATGCGCTTATGTGGCTCATAAGTTCCTCGCTTTAAACTATATGTTTTTTGGTGAAAGTGGAAATTTAATATTTTTCGAAGAGACCATTTCACCAAATAAGTTCCCTAGTTTGCCTTCTTACACTCCGCGTTCAGAAATGAGAGGAACTTGTGAGCTGCATGAGCGCATCAGCTATTAGCTATGAGCAGTATTGCGGATTCACCTTTACCTTTGATCTGAGGTATGCGTATTAGCTCACAGCCTCGCCCAAACTGAAGGAACCACCAGCTCAACAACACCATCAGACATCAGCACTGACTACGGGATCACCAAAAGTCACGCACCTGCAACAAACAAACAAAAATGGTTTATCAATGCCAGATTTGGCATGAACTGTTGCATCTACCAACTCTCACAAAGCACTTTGCAAAGCATTGGATTATCAAGAAAATTCAATTTAAAATTTAAATGAAAAGTTCTGAAGATAAGCAGCCATCATAGCCCAATCATGATATAAGTTATGGGTAGCAAGAAATCCAGGTGATTTCAGAGTATAGGTTAAGACAAAGAGCACCAAAGGTATAAACATGAAAATCTGTGTAGTAGCACCGCTGGGATATGACAAAGTTTCACTTGAAAAACCTTATTCCATTTTAGTTTCCAAGACAAGTATGGACTCATTTTCAGAATAACGCCGGCGATTAAAAATTTAAGTTTGAAAATGCAGTAAGAAAACGCAATCCGTCATCACATGCAGCAACGCAGGCTTTAGATTGAAAATGGTGAACTCACCAATCGCAGAGAGGAAGCTACGAAAACACGTCGGTAAACCGTGGACGCAAGGAAAGCCGAGAATTCGCATTCACAGGCTGTACTTAAATGTAATCTTTTCCTGTTTACAACAACACAAACGGGCAAAGCCCAGCGTTCTAGCCCAGGCCGTCGGTCGGTGTCGTCTGCTGAGGAATAGACAGAGCCTTGTATTTTGTTTGTATCTGTTGAGTTTTTTTTCTGAACTACTATTTCCAGCACAAACTGTGAATAATTAAACAGTAAAAAACAATTCAAGTGAGCAGAAGCAGAATGAAGCACCGGTAATGGCGGTGAAAGATGTGTTGAGACTAGGAATTCTGTCGTATTTCAGTGCTGCAAGAATTGTGTTTTGAGTGTAAACGACCATCATCAGAGTGGAGGATCCAGGACCATGGGTTCACTCCAGTGTGAGGGCATTTTCGCCAGCTGTCATTCATAATGGTGGAAAATCAAGTGAGTTATAATCTCGTCAATTCTGCAGCAGTTGGGTTATGAGGGTGCATGGTGCAAACCAGGCCAGTGTGTCATTATTGAAGTGACAATCTTTGTGCCTTTACCCCTGTTCTCTTATGCTCATAAATAATAGACTGTTCTTATGGATACTAAAGAGCAGAACTGCAAACTGTGTTAAGTATTAGTTTTAAATGTATTTGAACTCTTTTTAGGATGATACCACTATTTCTTATTTTGAAATGAGAAGGGAGGGGGTAGTGGGAGAATGCTTGAGTTTTTTTTTATTATTTTTTTTCAAAGTCCTGAAACACTGAGAAGGGAGGGGGTAGTGAAAGAATGCTTGAGTTTTTTTATTTATTTCTTTTCAAATTTCTGAAACACTTAAATCTGAATTTTATTTTGAAATTGGAGAAATTTGGCCATAGAACGACTTGTTCGTTGTTTAACAATAGCTGCTGTTACAGAATGACTTCTATTCGTGCAGGAACAATTATTCTGTTGGGGAACGACATTTATTGTTATATTTTTTATCGTTTAAGAACGACAAATTTGTAGGGTAACAGTATTTGTTAATTATGATTCAGAACGACATTTTGTTGTATTGGAGACAGAACAACTTGGTTTGTTGTTTAACGACACAGTTGTCAGATGATGTGTCGTTATCCAACGATTAATTTTTACAGTGCAGGGCAGGGCAAAGCGGATGAGTGCTCCACGCCCAGCCCTGCCCCGCGGGCGGCACCGCCGAACCCGTGGAGGCGGCGGCAGGAGCCGCTGCCAGCCCCAGCAGCGACCGCGGCGTCAAAGACGCAGAAGAGGCGGGAGCTCTGAGAGAGGAGTTCCGCACGTGTGTCACTAGGGCCTCTGAATGGTGGTGAACATGGGCGTACTCAAGGGGCATGAACTGTAAGCGCCAGTGTTCCTTTAACTCAGCCACCATCAGGCTGTCAGTTGGTTCCGGATCAATCACTTTTTGTATTTCTAGCCACACTGAACCGGCTAGATCACAACCTGCATGGCGAGTCAAAGGTTTGTCCAAGGCCTGCAGAAGTTTCAGCAGAGCCTTTACATCGCCCATGTCCAAAGCAGTCAATAAAAAGGCCTCTGACCTTTCGTCTAGGAGTTTAGAAATCTATTTGAACAGAATAATAAACATTTATGAACTGGCGAGTTACACTGTGAAAAATATTTGTAGGTTTTCCAAGTAGTTTTGTCTACAAAGCCAAACAAACTATTAAAAAAAAAAAACTGGAAAAATTAGATGCTCACGACAACTTCCAATTAATTGACGAGCAAGCATGGTGTTTTGTTTACACAAACAGTGAATCATTAGAAGCAATTTTGTGATATTTCAAACATTTTTTTTCACAGTACTTATGGAGTAGAAACAAAAATTAGAAATGGTCACTCCGCGCAAAGGAACTGTAAAGGTTTTACATGACAAGTGTAGAAATTATTTAAATACATGTTAACTGTCATGCACATATTATTACCAACACTTTGTGCACTCCGTGCACATTGTTCAGTCTGCGAACCACCATCACCACGCAATAACCGGAGTGGTCCAGACTTGGTCTAGAGGTCCCCGATAGAGCGGTGAGGGCTGGTTGCATACTTACGAAAGTACACAGGGGTTTTCAGACTCCTGGTATTAAATATGTGTGCGTTATTAGTACATTTCCTCTTTCTCTCTACCCGCTCAAACGCCACAAGCATAGGTGCGTGTGAAGGGGGTGTCACACCTGCCCTCACTGTTTTTGTGACGGGAAACTCCTTTACGTTGGTTGGACGGATGCCATTTAAATGATGAAACACTTGCTTCACACTGTCGACAATTTTTTGTGCCTCCTCATTTAAAATTTGAAGTTCATATTTCTTCAGACAGAGGGCAGTCTTCAACAAAGTATTTATGAAATGAGCGGTACAGTTCAGACGCTTTACCTCTCTGAGCGCTGCAATTATGTTTGACCCTCTGTCTGACACAAATGTGATGCTTCTCACCTCCTCTTCACTGACCCCAAGCAGCGCAAACTGGGTGAGAATTTCTGCCCAGATATTTTCCCCAGTGGTGGAATCTTCCTCAAACGGAACAGTAAATGCCGTGCGCCTGGACAGTTTTCCCTCTGCTTCCATGTGGCATATCACAGTCAGAAAGTGGGCCTTTTTATTCTCTTGAGTCCACATGTCTGTAGTGGCCGCAAGGGAGTTTTGGGCTGCTGACGCTTGAAGCATGGGGGTGAATTGTAGTTTAGCTTTTCCACACTCTCAGCCCACTAATGACTTTTTCTTTCGTAGACGACTAAAAATTTTAAACTTTGGAAAATATTTAGTAATTTCTAAGTATTCCTTACAAAATCTTAAGTATTTTACGAACTTTTTTTTTTAAAGTAATTCAATAGTTAATATTATTGGTAATTGCTAAATAAATAACTAAGAAATTGTGCTTATTACTTAGTAATTTCCTAAGTATTACTGCTGCACAAAATTCTTAATGGTTACTTACAAAAAGTACGTAAGTGGCCTGAGAGTGCAGCGAGCTCTTCGAGGTGGTTTCCAATTGCTACCCGGCTGGGAAGCAGTTGCTTTACATCCACCCTTCCGTAAGACACCCCGATATCAATGAGATTTTGGCCCAGCGATATAAAACTCTCTCCTTCCACGGAGGAGAAAGCAGCAAAATCTTTGGCACAGTAGAGTAAGCTTGCTCTTAGGATTCGCCTTTTGAGCCCCGGAGACGGATCTATTAGGGGTCCCAGAGGTTTTTCCAAAGCTGCTCCAGCACCCTGCGGTCCGGCCCCCACAGCCCTTCACTGAGAGAAATGATTAGTTGCAGAGACTAAAATTTTAGACCACGGCACTAAAAAATTTAGTGATCTCAGAGCGCACTAAACACTTTGGTACAGGCGTCTAAAACGGTTTAAGCTCCGTCGTTTAGATACAGGATCTAAACATGTGTGTTGTAGGGACAAAGTTGTTTTCCGATGCATCTAAATGTGGCCAGTGTCCTGAGTTAAATCCAGGTTGCTGTCATACGTCCAAACGCTCTAATACAAGAAGAAAAGTTGGGCCCGAACGGGACTCAAACCACGGACCGGACAGATGTGGGTCAGTGCCTCTACCGACTGAGCCATCGGCGCCACTTCATCATTATGGAAATGAAGCGCATTATTGTTCCAGTCACACACATGCGTCACGTCGCGGCGCCAGCGGTGGCAACATTTCGAACTACAGGCGGTTTAAAGCGACGTGACGCCGATGGCTCAGTCGGTAGAGGCACAGACCCACGTCTGTACGGGCCGTGGATCGAGTCTCGTTCGGGCCCAACTTTTCTTCTCAGTTCTCCCCCATCTTCTTGCTCTCTGACTAAACGTTAGCAATCAACTCAATTAATCGAAATTTAGAGACCGTTCCCAAAAATGTTACAGTCCACGACTGACCACGTTTAGATCGCGGATCTAAACAACTTTACTGGTGAGCACCTTGCTATTAGAGGTGGTTACTAAACAGGCTTAGTTGTGGCGCTCCCGGCGCGCACTAAACGAAAGTTTAGACTATGACACTAAACATTTCTCTCAGTGTTACTACACAGGGGTGCTTGTTCAGAGTGGTAGTGCCTGCGAAAACATGGAATTCACCTGTTATAATATCACTCACGTCGAACACACTGAGAGAAATGTTTAGTGTCATAGTCTAAACTTTCGTTTAGTGCGCGCCGGGAGCGCCACAACTAAGCCTGTTTAGTAACCACCTCTAATAGCAAGGTGCTCACCAGTAAAGTTGTTTAGATCCGCGATCTAAACGTGGTCAGTCGTGGACTGTAACATTTTTGGGAACGGTCTCTAAATTTCGATTAATTGAGTTGATTGCTAACGTTTAGTCAGAGAGCAAGAAGATGGGGGAGAACTGAGAAGAAAAGTTGGGCCCGAACGAGACTCGATCCACGGCCCGTACAGACGTGGGTCTGTGCCTCTACCGACTGAGCCATCGGCGTCACGTCGCTTTAAACCGCCTGTAGTTCGAAATGTTGCCACCGCTGGCGCCGCGACGTGACGCATGTGTGCACTGGAAAAACTAATGTGACATATGTCACATGTGCACATGTGACCAGTTTAGGTAACATCACGTAATGTTACCATATTTTCGGTAACGTTTGTAATGTGACATCCTCCATGTTATTAGTATAGGCAGACATAACACATGGCACCGGATGTCACATTACCAAACGTGACCGAGAATTTGGAAACGTTTTGAAATGTGACATAAAGTGGTCACATCAATTGATGTGACTCATGTCACATTAGTTTTTCCAGTGTGTGACTGGAACAATAATGCGCTTCATTTCCATAATGATGAAGTGGCGCCGATGGCTCAGTCGGTAGAGGCACTGACCCACATCTGTCCGGTCCGTGGTTCGAGTCCCGTTCGGGCCCAACTTTTCTTCTTGTATTAGAGCGTTTGGACGTATGACAGCAACCTGGATTTAACTCAGGACACTGGCCACATTTAGATGCATCGGAAAACAACTTTGTCCCTACAACACACATGTTTAGATCCTGTATCTAAACGACGGAGCTTAAACCGTTTTAGACGCCTGTACCAAAGTGTTTAGTGCGCTCTGAGATCACTAAATTTTTTAGTGCCGTGGTCTAAAATTTTAGTCTCTGCAACTAATCATTTCTCTCAGTGCAGAATCGGATTCTATAACCCATACGAAGGATGCAGTTATCATCGTCGCCCTGCTCGTCGCAACTAACCCCACCCCCACTCCAAGGAGGAAACACCGCCGAAATTTTTGTGCACCACTACTCTGAAATTTACGACAAATTTTAAAATTTATGATTACGATATTGATTTGTCGAGTGACGAACTATAAAACGTAAATTTACTACAAATTTTGTGAATTATATTTATAGTTTTTTGTTGTAAGAATAAAACATTTTCCGCAATGCAACAAAAGAAGTCATAAAATTACGAATCGAATAAATAAAATTTGTTCGTAAGTAATGATATTTTCCAGAAAAGTACGAAATTCATCGTAGACGGACATAAGTCGGTAAGAATAAGTCAATTTCAAGAAGGTCACGAGAAATGTCGAAAACGTACGGGAAATAACGTAAACCTAGAAGATATTAACGTAATTAATGCACGAGAAATGTAATTAATTTACGAGAAATGTTGTAAATTTACGAGAACTGCACTGTTAAATTAAATGTGTAAATTTTTCACACTTTAATTTGTGCAAGTGTCATTTAAACACTTGCAAGTGTGTAACTCACTTTTGTGCACTTGCATATGTGCAAATCAATAGTTGTGCACTTGTAAGTGCTTAAAACTCAATTGCACACTTCCGCAGCCTTGTACACCCTAGGAGGCCAAGAGAGTGTGCAAATAAAGATTTAAACACTTACAAGTGCCTAACTATCGATTTGCACACTTGCAAGTGTTTAAATGACAATTGCACACTTTTAAGTGTGAAAGGTTTAAACACTTTATTTAACACTGTGTCGAAAGTCTATGACTGGTGAATTTCAAATTTTAGTATTGAGCAAATTTATTTAAAAGCGACAGGACCTGACATCGACCATCTCGGATTCTGACGATATTTGGTGGGCAGGTTGCGTACCTAGGTGGGAGTCTCCAACCAAAATTTTAGATCGAAAAAAAATTTATTGACTGAGCTGTAGGCAATTAACGTTTTTTTACCCTTCATTTTGGGTATTTTGGATAACGTCCAGGTTTTTAGTCCGAGGTGGTTAAAATTTGGTTTCCCCGAGTAAAATTGGCCAAGGAACAAGAATATGGCCACAGATTCGACCCATCGGTCGTGCACGACGAATAAAGTCGATATTTTGGCCAAAAAACGTCTAAATTTGCTACAAAATACCCAAATCTTGGGTATTTGACCTTTTTTTCGGAATTTTGACATTTCCTTGACACCTTCTAGTAGAAAAAGAGCCGAGGAAGCCAATGAGCTTTAGCTCATATTTTTAGGACAAACCGTTCAGGAGCCACAGCGCAGCAAAGTTTGGTCTATCTTGTGGGATCTTAACGAAGCCGGTTTTGGGCATCCTGGAGCATGCAGATCTGCTCCCTGAATTTCTCTGAATTTTTCAGAATTTTTCAGAATTTTCCTGATTTTTTCTGATTTTTTTGAATTTTTCTAAATAACAAGGTGTACAAAAATCCAGATTTGTTCCCCCCCTCGGTTTTCCGCCTTCTTTCGCGCCGCGCTACTATTGCCGGAGGCAGGGAGCAGATCTGCATGCCCCAGGACCGCCCAGGACGCCCAATACCTGCTTTGTTAAGATTCCACAAGAGAGGCCCAACTTTGCAGCGCTGTGGCTCCTGAACGGTTTGTCCTAAAAATATGAGCTAAAGCTCATTGGCTTCCTTGGCTCTTTTTCTACTAGAAGGTGTAAAGGAAATATCAAAATTCCGAAAAAAAGGTCAAATACCCAAGATTTGGGTATTTTGTAGCAAATTTAGACGTTTTTTGGCCAAAATATCGACTTTATTCGTCGTGCACGACCGATGGGTCGAATCTGTGGCCATATTCTTGTTCCTTGGCCAATTTTACTCGGGGAAACTAAATTTTAACCACCTCGGACTAAAAACCTGGACGTTATCCAAAATACCCAAAATGAAGGGTAAAAAAACGTTAATTGCCTACAGCTCAGTCAATAAATTTTTTTTCGATCTAAAATTTTGGTTGGAGACTCCCACCTAGGTACGCAACCTGCCCACCAAATATCGTCAGAATCCGAGATGGTCGATGTCAGGTCCTGTCGCTTTTAAATAAATTTGCTCATTGCAAACTAATGACATGCATTCCTGAAACTATGAGTGCTAACTGTAAAAACAACGAAAACATTAGAATGTTACGACTTTTTAATAATAGCCAATTACATTTACGTTTTCATAAATTACAAAAGTGACCATTAAAAGTAAAACGACTGTCATGAAAAAAAAAAAATTCATCACCCCCTTTTTCACAGTGAAAGATGTACATTTCCTTAAATTTAGCTTTTTTTGTTTTGTTTCGTTTTTGAATTTTGACATATTTCTGTGACTTTTTTTACTTGAATTTTATTTATTTAAGAGGTTTCCCCCTACCCCACTCCGACTAAACCACTCGTGCTCGTAGTCCCTTCCCTTTCCAGCACCCCCCCCCCCCTCCACCCGCCTGGTGCGCTTTTTTGTGCAAATGACCATGTACCCACTACATGGCTAAATACTTGAGAGCATGCATTAATTCGCGGAACTCAGCGGAGCGCCACTCAGCCCCTCTGACCTGCTCGTGTCTGTCTGAAGCTTTGTCCAGGCCCCCTTGTCCGGCCCCCCTGTCCAGACCCCCCTTTCTAGACCCCAAAATGGCTCGTGTCTGTCCGAAGCTTTGTCCAGTCCCCCTTGTCCGGACCCTCTGTCCAGACCCCCCTTTCTGGACCCCAAAAAGGCTCGTGTCTGTCTGAAGTTTTGTCCAGACCCCCCTGTCCAGACCCCATGCCCAAACGCCGACAATAAGGCCCGTGTCTGTCTGAAGCTTTGTCCAGGCTCGCGTCTGTAGGAAGCTTTGTCCAGGCTTATGCCTGTCTGAAGCTTTGTCCAGACGCCCCTGTGCTGACCCCCTGTTCAGACGCCGAAATGGCTCGTGTGTTTTAAAGCGTTGTCCAGGCCCCCCTGTCTGGTCCCCCGTCCAGACCCCCCTGTCTGCACAACAAGAAGGGTCGTGTCTCTCTGAAGCTTTGTCCAATTACCCCTGTCCAAACCCCCCATGTCTGCTTGAAGCCTTATCCAGATCCCCTTGTCCAGACGCCGAAATGGCTCGTGTATGTCTGAAGCTTTACAATAACTTCAACTGTATTTCGATCCAAATGCATCCTCAGTGTTTTAAGTGGTTGCACAGCACATATTGGTTTTTCGACCCCTCCACGATTTTTGTGTGGATGTCGGGACAACATCGGCACAGTTTGATTATACGAAAGAGTAAATATTCGATAATCTACCAATACTGTGTTTTAGAGGATTGCGGTCTGCTCGTATCGGTTATCGTAACGATAGAAGATTTACATGGTACTTTTAGATAAGTTTTTTTTTAATTTCGATAATTTTTCGATTATCCAATTTCTCATGGAAATGACTGAGACAGACCGACAAAACTTCGAAGCCAAAACGCTGGCACATTATTGCATATCGTAAAATGTTTGTTCTACTGCACTCGGTTTTTCATGTAATATATAATGTAGAGTTCAAATACACTCGTTCGATAGTCAAATGTATGTCGCATTTCCGACAATCGAAATCGAAAAGACGAGCACGTCACGATTCTCTAACGACAATTTCCTGCTACTAGGGCATTTATGTTTAATTTATAAGCATGTTTGCATGATTAGGTTCTGTTATATCCGTTTAAACCTAATATTAAGGTTATGCAGCTATTCTCGCCTTTGATTTATTTTAATTGACCTCGTTGTTCCCTGCTCTGCCTCTGGACCCGCACTCATCTCTCGGTCTCCCGAGCCTACAAGTGCACACACAGGAAACACCCTGCTGATTGGGCAGAGAGCCCATCTCTCCCTCTCCCCCTCGCACCTATACACCGCACGCCATAGATACAAGAAAAACAGAGCGACGAAAGCACTCTTTTAAATCAACTTGATCTATGACAAAACAAAGTCAAACAAAGGCCGCAAGCGAACGAGCGACGCGAATATCAAGTAAGAAAAAAAAAACAGTGCCACTCCAACTATTTCTAAAGCAATATATTCGCCCGCGATTCGCCGGATTCCGGCTGTCTAGTTAATGTATACCCTTACACACTTGGTCGAGGGGTGACCGACTCGTATAATACTGGGTACGCGGACCCTATAGTACCGTATAATACCTATAATATTTTATAATATCTATAATATTCTATAATACCTATAATATTTTATAATACCTATAATATTCGCGTATAATACACTGAAATATCCGAAAGTTACACCTTTCCAAATCAATAAATCGCTAGAAAACAGTAGACTAGTGCTGCCTGAGACGTGGAGTTAGTTTAGGCAGATGCTTCTGAATTAAATGATTTCATATTTACCAGACAGTAGCTTTTGATTCGCTGACTATCCGGCGCCGTGCTGCTCCTTAGGTACATTTGGTTAGCACAGATGTCAAAATGTTTACTTTAAACTTGAACGAAAAGACACAGCCCAGCAAGCGCGGATGGCAAAGGGTCAATTGCCCCCCCTTGGGCTCAGCCGCCCTTCCCAAAAACTGGGGGAAAAAGGGAGAAAAGGGAAAAGGAGAGAAGGAAAAGGGGAAAATGTAAAGGAAAATTGTGTCATGTATACGCATTTTCTAATACGCATCGGTCGAAATTATAAACAAAAACTAATTTTCGATCGAATTCCCCTGAAAGTAGGCAACCCGCTACATTTGCCCCCTCCTCCGGGCCGTGCTGGATCCGCCACTGCAGCCCAGCAGACCATGTTTAACTGTGTGTGTGTGTGTGTGTTGATTTGTTTCTCCAGCCAGGCCAGGTAAGGTGGGGAAGGGGGCATGGCTGGGTGTGAAAGGGGCTGCCTGTGCTACAGGCGTTTCAGCCGCGATAATACATACTGGGCTCAAAAACGCAATTAAGAACACTTGGAGTGAGTCACCGGTACTTCTAGTCTCTGAGAATAACCAGTTACACTTTATAGTACCTTTTAAGACCTTATAATACTGGCTATAATACCATAATATTTATAATATCCTGTAATATTCTATAATACTTATAATATTCTATAATACCTCTAATATTCTATAATTCGCGGAGCGAGCGAACGAGCGGTCGAGCGACAGCGAGACCGCTCGTTCGCGACGCGCAGCGATAATCAGTCAGTCAAAAAGTGACTGTCCGTTAGTAACGCCGTTAAATGTCTCTCTGCAAAATTTACCTTTCTATTATTTCATTCTCTCTCTGTAAGCAAAGACAATGTTAACACAAGGCAAAGTGTCCCTCCTTAACCCTGTCTCTCTGTAAACAGTGTCCCTCTGTAAACAATGTCTCTCTGTAAACAATGTCTCTCTGTAAACAGTGTCCCTCTGTAAACAATGTCTCTCTGTAAACAGTGTCCCTCTGTAAACAATGTCTCTCTGTAAACAGTGTCCCTCTGTAAACAATGTCTCTCTGTAAACAGTGTCCCTCTGTAAACAATGTCTCTCTGTAAACAGTGTCCCTCTGTAAACAATGTCTCTCTGTAAACAGTGTCCCTCTGTAAACAATGTCTCTCTGTAAACAGTGTTCCTCTGTAAACAATGTCTCTCTGTCAACAGTGTCCCTCTGTAAACAATGTCTCTCTGTAAACAGTGTCCCTCTGTAAACAGTGTCTCTCTGTAAACTTTTTACCTCTGTAAACTTTGTGCAAACCTAGTTTACAGAGAGACAAAGATCACAGAGAGACATGGTTTATGAAAACACAAAGTGACTCTTTCTCTTTCTGGGAACATTGTCTTTCTGTAAACAGTGTCAGAGGGACATCGTTTACAGAGAGACATTGTTTACAGAGGGACATTGTTTACAGAAGGACACTGTTTACAGAGAGACATTGTTTACAGAGTTTACAGAGGGACACTGTTTACAGAGAGAAATATTTTTTATTGAGGGGCATTGTTTACAGAGGGACCCTGTTTACAGAGGGACATTGTTTACAGAAGGACACTGTTTACAGAGAGACATTGTTTACAGAGCTTACAGAGGAACACTGTTTACAGGGAGACATTGTTTACAGAGGGACACAGTTTACAGAGAGACATTGTTTACAGAGGGACATTGTTTACAGAAGGACACTGTTTACAGAGAGACATTGTTTACAGAGTTTACAGAGGGACACTGTTTACAGAGAGACATTGTTTACAGAGGGACATTGTTTACGGAGCGACACTGTTTACAGAGGGACATTGTTTACAGAGGTACATTGTTTACAGAAGGACACTGTTTACAGAGAGACATTGTTTACAGAGTTTACAGAGGGACACTGTTTACAGAGAGACATTGTTTTTATTGAGGAACATTGTTTACAGAGGGACACTGTTTACACAGGGACATTGTTTACAGAAGGACACTGTTTACAGAGCTTACAGAGGAACACTGTTTACAGAGAGACATTGTTTACAGAGGCACACTGTTTACAGAGAGACATTGTTTACAGAGGGACATTGTTTACAGAAGGACACTGTTTACAAAGTTTACAGAGGGACACTGTTTACAGAGAGACATTGTTTACAGAGGGACATTGTTTACAGAGGGACACTGTTTACAGAGGGACATTGTTTACAGAGGGACATTGTTTACAGAGGGACATTGTTTACAGAGGGACACTGTTTACAGAGGAACATTGTTTACAGATAGACGTCAGTGACGCGTCAATGACACGGCAGTAACACGTCAGTGACACGTCAGGGACACGTAGGTGACACGTTAGTGACACGTCAGTGACACGTCAGTAACACGTCAGTAACACGTCAGTGACACGTCGGTGACACGTTGGTGACACGTCAGTGACACGTCGGTGACACGTAAGTGACACGTCTCTTTGTAAACAGTGTCCCTCTCTAAACAGTGTCCCTCTGTAAACAATGTCTCTCTGTTAACAGTGTCCCTCTGTAAACAATGTCTCTCTGTAAACAGTGTCCCTCTGTAAACAATGTCTCTCTGTAAACAGTGTCCCTCTGTAAACAATGTCTCTCTGTAAACAGTGTCCCTCTGTAAACAATGTCTCACTGTAAACAGTGTCCCTCTGTAAATAATGTCTCTCTGTAAACAGTGTCCCTCTGTAAACAATGTCCCTCTGTAAACAGTGTCCCTCTGTAAACAATGTCTTTCTATAAACTTTATACCTCTGTAAACTTTGTGCAAACCTAGTTGACAGAGAGACAAAGATCACACAGAGACATTGTTTACAAAAACACAAAGTGACTCTTTCTCTTTCTGGGAACATTGTCTTCCTGTAAACAGTGTCAGAGGGACACTGTTTACAAAAAGACATTGTTTACATTGGGACATTGTTTACAGAAAGACACAGTTTACAGAGAGACAGAGTTTACAGAGTTTACAGAGGGACACTGTTTACAGAGAGACATTGTTTTTATTGAGGGACATTGTTTACAGAGGGACACTGTTTACAGAAGAACATTGTTTACAGAAGGACACTGTTTACAGAGAGACATCGTTTACAGAGTTTACAGTGGGACACTGTTTACAGAGAGACATTGTTTACAGAGGGACACTGTTTACAGAGGGACACTGTTTACAGAGGGACATTGTTTACAGAAGGACACTGTTTACAGAGAGACATTGTTTACAGAGTTTACAGAGGGACACTGTTTACAGAGAGATATTGTTTTTATTGAGGGACATTGTTTACAGAGGGATACTGTTTACACAGGGACATTGTTTACAGAAGGACATTGTTTACAGAGAGACATTGTTTACAGAGGGACACTGTTTACAGAAGGCATTGTTTACAGAGGGACACTGCTTACAGAGAGACATTGATAACAGAGGGACATTGTTTACAAAAGGACACTGTTAACAGAGAGACATTGTTTACAGAGTTTACAGAGGGACGCTGTTTACAGAGAGACATTGTTTACAGAGAGACATTGTTTACAGTGGGACATTGTTTACAGAGGGACACTGTTTACAGAGGGACATTGTTTACAGAACGACACTGTTTACAGAGAGACGTCAGTGACGCGTCAATGACACGTCAGTAACACGTCAGTGACACGTCAGTGACACGTAGGTGACACGTTCGTGACACGTCAGTGACACGTCAGTGACAGGTCAGTAACACGTCAGTAACACGTCAGTGACACGTCGGTGACACGTCGGTGACACGTCAGTGACACGTCGGTGACAAGTCAGTGACACGTCGTTGACACGTCAGTGACACGTAAGTGACACGTCAGTGACAAGTCAGTGAAACGTCTCTCTGTAAGCAGTGTCCCTCTGTAAACAATGTCTATCTGTAAACAGTGTCCCTCTGTAAACAATGTCTCTCTGTAAACAGTGTCCCAGAGAGACGTCAGTGACACGTCAATGACACGTCAGTGACACGTCAGTGACACGTCAGTGACACGTAGGTGACACGTAGGTGACACGTTAGTGACACGTCAGTGACACGTCAGTGACACGTCAGTGACACGTCAGTGACACGTCGGTGACACGTCGGTGACACGTCAGTGACACGCCGGTGACACGTCAGTGACACGTCGGTGACACGTCAGTGACACGTCAGTAACACGTAAGTGACACGTCACTGACAAGTCAGTGAAACGTCAGTGACATCGTTTACTGTATACCATGCCTCTCTGTGATCTTCTTCTTTCTGTAACCTAGGTTTGCACAAAGTTTACACAGGCATAAAGTTTACAGAGGGACACTGTTTACAGAGAGACATTGTGTACAGAGGGACACTGTTCACAGAGAGACATTGTTTACAGAGGGACACTGTTTACAGAGGGACACTGTTTACAGAGAGACATTGTTTACAGAGGGACAGTGTTTACAGAAGGACACTGTTTACAGAGAGACATTGTTTACAGAGGGACACTGTTTGCAGAGGGTCATTGTTTACAGAGGGACACTATTTACTGAGAGGCATTGTTTACAGAGGCACACTGTTTACAGAGAGATATTGTTAAGAGAGGGACACTGTCTGTAAACAGTGTCCCTCTCTAAACAATGTCTGTCTGTTACGTGTCACTGACGTGTCACTGACGTGTCACTGACGTGTCACTGACGTGTCACTGACCTACTTTCTGTAAACTTTATACCTCTGTAAACTTTGTGCAAACCTAGTGTACAGAAAGACAAAGATCTCAGAGAGACATGGTTTACAGAGAAACAAAGTTTACAAAAAGACACTCTTTACAGAAGGACAAAGTTAAAAATGGGACACTGTTCACAGAGAGACAATGTTTGCTCTTTTTCTTTTTGTAAATATTGTCTCTCTGTCAGCAATGTCCCTCTGTAAACAATGTCTTTCTGTAAACAGTGTCCTACTGTAAACAATGTCTCTCTATAAACAGTGTCCCTCTGTAAATAATGTCTCTCTGTAAACAATGTCTCTCAGTAAACAGTCTCCCTCTGTAAACAATGTCTCTCTGTAAACAGTGTCCCTCTGTAAACAATGTCTCTCTGTAAACAGTGTCCCTCTGTAAACAATGTTTCTCTGTAAACAGTGTCCCTCTGTAATCAATGTCTCTCTGTAAGCAGTGTCCCTCTGTAAACAATGTCTCTCTGTAAACAGTTTCCCTCTGTAAACAATGTCTCTCTGTAAACAGTGTCCCTCTGTAAACAATGTCTCTCTGTAAACAGTGTCCCTCTGTAAACAATGTCTCTCTGTAAACAGTGTCCCTCTGTAAACAATGTCTCTCTGTAAACAGTGTCCCTCTGTAAACAATGTCTCTCTGTAAACAGTTTCCCTCTGTAAACAATGTCTCTCTGTAAACAGTGTCCCTCTGTAAACAATGTCTCTCTGTAAACAGTGTCCCTCTGTAAACAATGTCTCTCTGTAAACAGTGTCCCTCTGTAAACAATGTCTCTCTGTAAACAGTGTCCCTCTGTAAACAATGTCTCTCTGTAAACAGTGTCCCTCTGTAAACAATGTCTCTTTGTAAACTTAATACCTCTGTAAACTTTGTGCAAACCTAGTTTACAGTGAGACAAAGATCACAGAGAGACATGGTTTACAAAAACACAAAGTTAGGTTTGCACATAGTTTACTTTGTGTTTTTGTAAACCATGTCTCTATGTGATCTTTGTCTCTCTGTAAACTAGGTTTGCACAAAGTTTACAGAGGTATTAAGTTTACAGAGAGACATTGTTTACATAGGGACACTGTTTACAGAGAGACGTTGTTGACAGAGGGACACTGTTTACAGAGAGACATTGTTTACAGAAGGACACTGATTACAGAGAGACATTGCTTACAGAGGGTTAGTGTTTACAGGTAGACAGAAAGAAAATGTTTACTCTTTGTCTTTCTGTAAACTTTGTCCCTTTGTAAACTTCGTCGCTCATTAAACTTTTTTTACTTTGTTATCGTTATCTCTCCGTTAACAGTGTCCCTCTTTAACTTTGTCCACCGGTAAACAGTGTCTTTCTGTAAACTTTGTCTTTCTGTAAACATTGTCTCTCTATAAACAATGTCCCTCTGTAAACTATGTCTCTTTGTAAACAGTGTTCTCTGTAAACTTTGTCACTCTGTAAACTTTTTGCAAACTCAGTTTACAGAAAGATAAAGTTTACAGAGGACCACGCTTTACAGACCTGGTTGTGTCACCGGGATTAAGGGGGCGCCTACGTAACTCGCTATGAGTGTCACTGATATGGAAGTAAAAGTTTTAGCTGACACGCCAAAGAGGTAGACAATGCGCCCTGGTTGTGTCACCGTGCTTAACCGGGCACCTTTGTGACTCGCTGATGTGGAAATTGAAATCATAGGTGATGCCCCTGAGACGTAGGCAATGCACCCTGGTTATGCCACCGTGATCAACAAAGCACCTAATGGCACCCCCACAATGGCCGTTACCGAGGCATAACGCCTGCGGCAGTATGGATAGGCCAACCCGCCAAGCACTCGGTGAAGGTGGCGGCCAACATCCTTAAAGATTAATTTAAAGGAAAGACAAAGAAAAGAAAAAGGACTGGTACCAGTTTTAATTTTAGAAAATTTTTATAACAGCAAAAAGTCAAAAACATCATTACACTGTATCAATCTTACAGAACTGTTAAGAAAAACAAAAAAAGTGAAAAAAAAATATTATAGGGACTATCATACAGGATAGCGCATTTGGTACAGCTGTTTGCAAAGGTACACACACCCAGCCACATACACACTGAGAAACCAAGTGTTCAACCCTTCAACACTTTTAAGTGTTCACATACCATTTAAACAAATGAAAGTGTTCAACAGAGTTGTTGTGCACTTACAAGTGTTCAACTCAGAAGTTGTGACCTTGTAAGTGTTCAACTCCCCAGTTGCACACTTCCCTAATACAGTGCGTCCAAGCTAAGGAAGTGTGTAACTGGAGAGTTGGACACTTTTAAGTGCACAACTTCTGAGTTGAACACTTGTAAGAGTACTACAACTCAGTTGAACACATTTATATGTTTAAATGGTATTTGAACACTTTAAAGTATTGAAAGGTTGAACACTTGGATTATCAGTGCACTGATTATACACTTCTCTGTTAAATCAAGTGTGCAACTGTTCAACACGTGTGAGTGAGTAACTCCAAGTTTATCACGTGAAAGTGTTCAACTACACCGGACCACACTTTCGTTTTTAAACACTTTCAAGTGTATAACTGTTGAGTTAAACACCTACAAGTGTAAAACTAGCCAGTTAAGCACTCGGAATTGCTTAACACTGGGTTGAACTCTTTTGCATGTAAAACAAAAAGTTGCACACCTTAAAAAGTTTAGCACTTCACCTCTTGGTTCCACAGTGTAAGATAGTGAAAAGGAACTATCACTTTTTGTACCTACACTATGGGTTTTCCTTACCTAATGTAAATCTATGCTTACCTGATAAGGTTCCATTATGAAGCACTGTCTCAAGAACAAAAAATATCAATTTACTAATTTAGGTCGCCGAAAAATAAAATAGATGAACAGAAAAATTTGGAAGGCTGCACCGGTTTCCGAAAGTTTTGAGGATCCATGGTAACAATTATCATTGTCACTGTGGCACAGTATTTCTAACAATGAACCCAACATTTGGTAGGGCACTGCTAAAGACACTCAACTGAAGAGCTTGCGCCGCCTAGAAGGTAGGCATCGCATCACGAGTGAGCGCAGTGCGGGTTGCCTCCACTACGGCGTTGCAAAACTGCAAGTCGTCTGCGCGTCGTCAACTTCGCACCATTTTGAAATGAAACTGATGGTTATCACGGCGTGACCTGGTGACTGTGTCAGCTGACGCCGTCTCGTTCAATGACCTCTGGGCTCTTCGGTGACGTGGAGCCTACACACAACACCGTAGGCAACCCTTCCTGCAAGTGGTTGTGATGCACTGCAGACCTTCCAGCTGGCGGACCAAATTACAGAAAGCTACACTATCAAAAATTACAGCAAGAAACTTGACGGGATGGCCAGGAAATTTGTCAGCCAGTTTTTAACCATATTTTAATTTACGTGACGACCGTAACAGAACAATACACACATTCCCGCACTTCGAAATTACGGACCATCATGTACAACGTCATACAGTATGAAAGGATAATCGTTGAATTAAGGTGCCCCCACAATGAACTCTTCAGAAGGTGACGGTTAGAAATTTTGGGTACCCGGAATTCAATTCCTTCTTTCCCCTGCGCTTGTGCTCTCGGGGTAGGCCGCCACATTCACACGAGTGCTCGGCGGGCTGGCCTATCCAGTTTGTCGCAGGCGTTCCGCCTCGGTAACGGCCATTGTGGGGGCGCAATTAATTGCCACATGAATTATGAAGAAATAAAAATTGTATCTGTTTGTGCAACTATTTGTCTATGCTCGGTCTATACATACATAAAACTACGCATGTTTGGAAAATGAATAAACCAAACTTTCCCAAAGATAGATTTAGATAATCAATAGCACAAAAAATTCAAAAATATATAGAGCGAGTGAGCGAGCGACGCGAATTATGAAAAAGTTACTGCATAACACAATGTCTGATAACATTTGATAAACTTTCAAAATTTCCGCGCCGCGATTTCCTCGTGAGGATGTCTAGTACTTTTATAATACCTATAATATATAGTACTGGGTACACGGCTCAGGCGAGTCGTTCACCCCTCGCACTTGGTTTTCCAGTCCCTCAGCCAATCCCAGGTCGGGGCGGGTTGGTCCCACCTTGATCCCTGATTGCGTTCCCACCCCCCACCCGCCCTAGCCCTGCACGTGTCTGCCCCGAGTGGGGGGAGGGGGGGGGGGGGCTTGAACCCTGATCTCGTTCGCGCTCCTGCCCTGCGTGTTTCGGCCCCTGCCCCCTGCCGCTGTTGGTCTGTCCCCGCCGTGCGGGCGGCTGCGCAAACGCCATGAGTAGTAGCGACTCACCTGTTCTGTAGTTGTACGCCTGGATCCTGTTGCAGCTGATACACTTGATTATATTTGTGGTTTTCTTCGGATCTGCTCCGTACCGCACTTTCCGCCACACAAGCCAAGTCTTGCTGCATTTCCCACGTGGGGAGGGCTCCTCGAGCACAAAGACACCGTCCTTTAGGAGAGCTTCCACCTCCTCCAGCGGCACACACGGCTTCCCAACAGCTGCTGCCTCCTCATCCTCCATGATCACAAACATATGCGACGTGCAACACGATCGACAAACGAGTGGTGACTGACTTCGAATGGGCTGGACGCTGCGCCCTGCTCTACTGCCGATGCGCTCTGTGTGACTGACCAACTGACCCACGACTACGACGGCTCGGCTTCACCCGGGCACTGCAGCCTGTGCTGTCGCTGGTGTGCCGTGCCGACTGTCCTGACCCCGCGGACTCTGGGACTTCCCTTTGCTCTTAGCAACGTTCAAGGTTATTGTTACCATATTTTGGGAGAAAAAATAATAAGTATGTGTGTGCGATGTGTCTGTGTGTGTGGGCGCGTGCGCGTGTCGGGAGGAAAAGGGGGGGGGGTGGAGGGGGGGGGCTGGCTCCCGTCCCCGGACCGGCTGCTGTCGGGCCGGGCCCGGCCCCGGCCCGGCCGAGCCCGAGACACACAGCAGACGACATCCAGGTGCTGGCCGGTGCATGCGGATCCATGCGGTCCCCCGGACCCAGTCCGGACCCGGCCCGGGTCCCCGAAAGCGTTGCCATAGCTACGCACTGCGCGCTGAGCCGGCCGGCAGGCCGAGGCGTCTGCCTGCCTGCTGCGGCGAACAGACGGGACCGGGTGCTGGATCCGGGCTGGGTCCGCTTTACACCTCTGTGCCCTAAGTGACAAGGATTTTGTCCTGCAATCCACAGCGTCATTTGTCGCGGTCGCGGTGGATTTACGCCATATTTCTGTGGTTGAGGGTCCAGGGTTTCGCTCTTTAGCCCAAAACCTGATACTTGTCGGCGCCGAGCGCGGGAAAGTAGATATTAATGACCTACTATGTGACGCCAAAACCATTAAACGGAAAGTCCACGAGTTGTCAGAAGAGGAGCGTGCATATGTTTATACGCGTGTCGTCGCTGTCGCGCAGGCAGGGGAATTGGCCTGTAACCTGGACATGTGGACAAAGGACACTAAGACAATCAGTTTAATGGCGTGCAATGTGCAATATCCTATATTGAACCCCACCAAAAACGAATGGGAATTAGAAACAAAGCATTTCTTCTCTGAAACTTTCCTTTCAGGACAGCAAAAGACAGCAGAGAATCTGCGAGCTTCTATCGTTTATCAGTTTGAGAAGAGGGGAGTTTCAGAAGAAATTCTCAAACAAAAAAAGGTCTGCTTTGTTACTGACAGTGAAAAGGCGTTGCAAAACGCTCTGAAAGATTTTTGGTGGGAGTACTGTGTAGCACATGCATATAATATTGTTTATACACATACTATGAATGTAACTCCCAAAGGTTTTAGTATAGCCTGACTGCGAATGCCACTATTCTGTACGAAAACATTCATAAAATAATGACTGAACTAAAGGGATTGAAAAATTCAGTAAAAGGAAGGAAATTAGTGACAGATGCAAAACTGACCAAGCCAGCCTCTTTGTTGTCTAATGTCAGTTTTGTTTGCACAAACTATGTCAAGGTAATTTTGACAGTTGTTTTACCGGGTACCTACTTTATTTCTTAACATTAAAATCGGACAGTTTTTTTTTTTTTTTTTTTTTTTTTAATTTTATGTGTTTGCAACTTTTTGCTGATTATGAACATTTTTCAAATTCTGTCTCTGGACAACGCCCTTCGGGTGATAGAGACAATTAATATAGATGATTTGCGTGATCTACAAACTTATTCGCAGCAGCTGGAGGCCGCCGCACAGTGCGGCCAAATCGCAAAAAGGCGGACATAATTCATTTTTCTGAAAGGTCTGGACGGCGATTTAATCTTTTGGTATGTGAAGTTCAATGATTAAACTACTCTTCCATCACAAAAACCAGCTGCCAAACGCATGCTCATCACGAAATATGAGAGCTCAAACTTTCGGCTCCCGGGCGCAGCTTCTCTAACCTGAGAGTGAGCTTCTGACAGGCAGTTTTCACAACGTTCTTTTCGCACTGTTAGGGTGTTTTTAGAGAGACGCGTGCGTGGTTTGGGATTGCTGGGACTCTCCTCTACCCAATTATATAGTAAATCATTTTTTTCGAGTACAGATTTACGAATAAAAACGTTTTACACTGAGTCATGTCGTCGAGGGACACCGTAACCTCTTCGTGGTTTTATATTTGAGTTATAAAACGATTGCAGAATATTTCAGACTCATGCGTTATCGCAAACGAAAGCTTAAACCTTCGTCTATCCGACGCCGAAGAGTTTGGTTGGCAGTTTTTGGCGGTTTCTATGTAATTCTCAATAATGTGGAGGCCTGTGGCAGCCATTTAACATTCTCTCCTACATTTGTACTGGGCAGTTCTTCTGGATTTTCCATCATGTTCAGAGACACGAGGATGGCCTTCCCCACCTTTTGTATGCCTTCCTCAGCTAATACAGGGACATCAGCCATGATGACAATGTGCATATCATGAGATGATGAACATGGTGTGTCTGAGATTGAACATTGAGCTGACACAGTGGCTGAGGGAATATCAGGCAGAAGTTTTTGGGAACTGTCAATTAGGTCTGAATAACAATCATACACATAGCTCTTCTTGTTTTTGCTGTTTCTTGTGGGACAAACCAATTCTCGTGCAATTGTAATACTTAACAATGATTTGAATCGTAGCACATATCGATGTGTCCTAACAACAAAGTCCTATGTCGCACGGCGGCGCGGCGCGGGGCTGGCGGCGCTGCGGCGGAGTGGGGAGGTCGACCGGCCCGGGAGAGGAATAGCGTTCGCGACGAAGTGAGACGGACTAGAGGGGACGAGGACGAGACGCCGGGACGGGAAATTTTTTGTGGGGTCGCGTCGAGGTTCCTTCGTGTCACCTAGGGTCGCGGTTCGGCCGCCACCCAGCCCCCGATACGTCATTTTCTGTGCGAAAATTCGGAAAAACCGCCAAGGAAGCCATTGACATTTATTCATTTAAAAATAAAATAAATAAAAAAGAAAAAACTTCTTAAGAACAAAACTTTAATTTTAATTTTTTTTGAGAGGAGATGGGGTTGGGGGGTTGACATGGGTCGCGTGGAGTCACGAAAATTCTTATGTTGGGTCGTGAGCCTAAAAAGGTTGAGAACCGCTGGCCTAAACTTTTTGTCTTAGAGGAGGTGCCAGTGAGGTAGGCCACCAAACTATCGTGTTATTGCGGTTGCCTGATCGGTAGACTGACAGGCGCCTGTTATTATTTTGAGAAAATACGTGTTTGCTTGATTCGGAACATTTTTCTCAAAATGGTGCTGGTGCTTGTATACACCAGTGAAGACTCTTGCGGATATGATTCAATAATTAATTAAATATAATGGCTCTCTGTGTTCGTTACGGCTAGACCTTTCACATAAACCTAGAATTAGCGTTCTAGGTACACTCTACGAATTGTGATTGGCAGTTAAACCTTCAAAGCACTTTATCTCGGCTCGCGGTACATGTGAGTTAGGACTTTGTATTCGGGGAACGCAGCACTTAGCACTTTGTATTCGGGGAGCGTAGCAGTTAAGACTTTGTATTCGGGTAGCGCGCAACATAGGACTTTGTTGTTAGGACACATCGATATGTATCAGAAACTGCTCCATTCAGGGCCAAAGTTTTGCAGGTCATCATTAAATAGTTGCCATTTTCATTGTCTTCCCATTGAAATGCTGTGCTATTTCTGTAAAATTCAAATTGAATGTATGCTGATGTTCTCAATCGGGCAAGGGAGTCAAAGCTGCAGGTGTTGGTAAGCTGGACTGCTCCATCTTTTGACAACATGAACCCTTTCTTCAGGCCATTAAGAAGAATTCTTTCTTTAGGTGGAGCAAGCGCATTAGCATTCAGAACAAGAGAAAGCTCAGGATTACTATTCAGGTATTTTGATTTCTTTCGGGGTGAAGGGGTGAGACCTTTCCAGTTCTCACATTCATTTAGCGCCCTTTCAATCTCAGTCTCCTCCTCATTTTCATCAATATTTGAAGCGGCTCCTGCTTGGTTACGCCCATCTTGCTGATCTTGATACAGATCCCCTGCTTCTGCAAGGAGACAGCTGCCATTGATTGAGTGGAGATGCCTTGCCACAAACTTTTCGATCCGGAGGGGGTGAGTCTCACCTCTCAAAATTCCATTCTTAATGACAGAGAAGTCACTCTCCACTCTGGCAGATGAACCAGTCACAGATGGGGATTTGAAGTATCTTGCCATAATACCTGTCCAGTGTAAAAAATCAGGTAACAGGTACAGGAATCTTGCCAGTAGATAGGGGCAATAGTATGGATTTGGAGCGCCATTCTTAAGTCTGGAAGTCTCCCTTTGGATTACATCTTTCACTTCACATAAGAGTTGATGGATTTTGACATTATCAGTAGTTTCTGAAGGAGAGGGATCATCCTCAGTGCTCTCTGTATCTCCAAACCTCTCAATAAAATCAACAACTTCTGAGTCCAATCCTTCAATACGGTTTATTAAGGTTTGAACCAGGGCAGTGACTTTGGAATCAGTGAACTCACTGTTTGCTGCTACACACACTGTCTGGAATGTGTTACGGAAATTATCAGGACTTTCTTCCAGAGCCAGAAGTCCAAGACAATGCATATAAAACACTTTCAGCCGCTTCGTAATCTTGTTCGTCCACTCACTCCATTTTGCTGCACCACCAATGAGGTGTGCAATGTCTAGTCGGAGGAAAAATTTAGGCAAGTCGCTATTCAAATCACCATCTCCTTCAGCACTTAAGACCGTATTACATTTATGTTTTACCATTTTAGGTTGGTTACTCCAATTTTATTTTTTGAGGTTTTTTGGCTGAGCGATAGCGAAGCCTATTACGCCACTGGAGTGCTAAAAAAGTTCATTGTCCGTGTGTCTGTCTGTCCGTCTGTCTGTCTGTCTGTCTGTGTGTCTGTTCGCACGATAACTCGAGAGCGAGTTAAGATATCGACCTGAAATTTTTACTGTAACTTTTTGGCCTAAAAAGCTCGGACGAGTTCAAATATGAACACTCTAGCTCAAAAATTGACCCTGCTAAAAATTGATTTATATTTTTAAAAAATTAGATTTTAAAAATTACAAAATTTTATGGTTTCCTAAGGGGTATCTCGGCGAGTTGCGATCTTAGGGCGACAATTTCGTCCGTTTTGCTCTATCTCTTACTGTTTAGCCGCTACAGCAGTAAATGTGGACGAAAAGTCGTCAAAATGCATGTTGGGTGTCGTTTTCAGGGTAATTTGTCGAGATGCGATCCTTGGGGCCAAACTTTTGCTGTTTGGCTCTGCGGAAAAGGGTTTTGGGGCTCGGGCCCTTCGCGTAAAAATTGGAAAATTAGTTACATAATGAAAAGAGGCGAGCGGGGGTCCAGGGGGCGGCAGCCCCCTGGCCTATTTTAAATAAAGAAAAGCGGGGGTCCAGGGGGCGTCAGCCCCCTGGCTTAAATGAGTAAATCTTAAACCATGCAGGCTCGAAATAAAGGAAAAAGCGGGGGTCCAGGGGGCGGTAGCCATCTGGCTAAAACGAGTAAATCTTAAATCATGCAGGCTCGCCAGCGCCGCAGGCCTAGGAAGATGTACGCAGGCCCGTCGCAGCGTAACAGTGTTTCGCGATCTATCGCGAAGCCTGTTACGAGAGACGGTGTCTGGCATACATCTACCTAGTAATGTATGTTCTTTACTGTTTTTGGCTGAGCGATAGCGAAGCCTATTACGCCACTGGAGTGCTAAAAAAGTTCAGTGTCTGTCTGTCTGTGTGTCTGTGTGTCTGTTCGCACGATAACTCGAGAACGAGTTAAGATATCGACCTGAAATTTTTACTGTAGTGTTGTGATCTCGGCCTTGTGGGGGTGGAAGAAGAGGGACACCAGCACGTCTGTTCGCAGTGACAGCTCTAATTCGACTGACTAACAAACCTAGGGCGCTAGCCGAGGAACCCTGGCAACCGAACCGACAATCGGTGCCCGCGAGAGAGGTCTGGAGGGCGGTGGTGCGAGTGAGAGCGTTACGCGAGAGAGAAGCCATAATTACCACACTCCATCCCTCTCCGGGTACGGCAAGCCTGAATGGCGCGAGCCCACCATTTGGTGTCTAAGAGCGGGGAAAACCTCGCAGAGGAAAACCAGCTCGACTCGGCATTCCGTAAAATCACATACGAGCGGGGAAGTGATGTTGGGGAGCCGAACAGCAAGGGTATTGTCGCAGCGTGGACCGGCACAGGCCCAGGGGAATGAGTGGAGGGAAGGCGGCTGCGAGCGCGGAGTATCGCCAACAGTCCGGACGCCAGGTGGAAGAGGGATGGGGGCGGTAGGACAGGAGGAGGAGGATAAGGTCACGAATCAGGTGGCAGGGAGACGCGGCGAACGCACCGGTGAAAGGCGGCCGGAGCTGCCACAGTGAAATAAAAAGGCATCACAAATTTCACACTTCTTAGCTGCACTCCTCAATTCTCGCCAGAATTAACTCAGCGCGTTTCCTCTGGTTTCCTCGCCGTCCAGCCCGTAGACTGGCCTCCGGAGGAAAAACTCGAGGATGTAGATGATGGCGGTGAGCGAGCAGGCAGAAGGGCAATGTGGGCAAGTTGTGTCAAGGACCAGGCTGGGGACAGACTGAGCAAAAGGGACCTCGCCGGCGCCTGCAGGCGCCCACTCCATGGCTCTGACGGCGCTGGACCCGGCGCTGTGGTGGGGGCTGCTGGTGAGCAGGCCCGGCAGCCGCAGCCCGCTGGCGCGGGGCCGGTGAGCCCCCGCGGCGACGGCGGCTCCGGAGACCGCGGTTCCGGCGGCGAGGCGGCTCCGGCACCGACGGTACTCGCCGCGCAGCAGCAGGCGGCGCCCGCGCAGGCGCACAACTAGGCGCGCGGACCGGCGAGCTGGCCTGCCTGGGGGCGGCGGGGCTCCAGCCCAGCGGGGAATGCACCGGCGCCCGTGGTGCTGGCGGCGGCGGCAGCGTGCCCAGCCGGGCGTGGACCGGCGCGCGTGCGGGCGGCGCCTCCAGCGCCTCGTCCGTCACCTCCCCGATGACGCGGCCAGCAGGGGTTGATCGCCTCGACGGAGGTGCCGCAGGTGCCGTCCGGGTTGACCCAGCAGTACGTGACCCGGGCCTCCGCGGGGTGGGCGCCGTCCATGTTGACTGCAGAGCTAAGAACGAGCAGCACGGCGTACGCACCTCGCGCAGGTGACTGCTGGGTGACGTGACGATTGTTGTCCGGCCCAGCCGGGGAGGGCGGCGCATCACAGGGGGCCGAGCAGCGTCGCGCCGTGGAGGGGAGAGGGTAGGGCCGCGTGAGGAGTGCGGCGACCTGACCACGCTCGTGGCTGATGTCCTCGCAGGTGTCCACCAGCTTCTGGAGGTCGGGCGGGGGCGGCGCGTCGGCAGGCAGCTGACGGCGAGGGCGCTTCGAGGGCGGCGAAGGCGTGTCCGCGCCGCTGCAACTCCTACCTGACACGTTGGCGTCCCGTTGAACAGAGCGACGTCGACGTCGATGCGCAGGCAGGGCACCAGCTGCCACGGGACCACCACGCCGTCAGGCAAGCCTCCGACAGGAGCCAGCAGCAGGCCAGGGCGGGGAGCAGGCCCGTCGATGAACCCTGTAAGGTCGGACACAATACTGCCCACGGGCTCCGATGACGGCTCACTGGCCCCGTTGCGGCTCACTGGCCCCGATGTCGGCTCACTGGCCCCGATGCGGCTCACTGGCCCCGATGTCGGCTCACTGGCCCCGATGCGGCTCACTGGCCCCGATGTCGGCTCACTGGCCCCGATGCGGCTCACTGGCCCCGATGTCGGCTCACTGGCCCCGATGCGGCTCACTGGCCCCGATGAAGGCTTTTTGGCCCCAATGACAGCTCTTACCAGGACACATGCAGGGCTCGTCAAGCACGTACGCCGCGGTCAGCGAGGCGGGGACCGTCGCCGTAGAGAAGGGCGGGAGCTCGACCTGGGTCGGCGCCCTCATCAGCAGGTGCGGCTGCCTGCTTCTCGCCTTCTTTGGGGCGGGGGCGGCGGCTGCGACGCGACCACGGCACTGGGCGGACGCCGCGGAGGCGGCGGCAGCAGGACGCCGCGTCCTGTCAGAGCCAGTCAGAGCCGCGGCTGCGGCTGCGGCTCCGGTCACGGCGAGGGCTGCGGTCACGGCGGCCATCACGCCGGTTATCTCGGCGGGCACCTCGGTCCCTTACGGAAAATAGACGTCTATAGACAATCTAAACATTGTGTGCATCGTCTATTTTGCTAGACATCTACCGTAAGATGTATAATAGACCCCTATTAGTTGATTACATCTACCAGTAGACATTGGTCGATTATCTATATTGGGTCTAACTCATCTATCTGGATAGACGTCTATGTATGTACTGAAAATAGACGGCTGTAGATAATCTATATTGTGTCTAGCTCCTACAGAGCATAGACGTCTAAGTATGTACTGAAAATAGACGGCTGTAGATAATCTATATTGTGTCTAGCTCCTACAGAGTATAGACGTCTATGTAGGTACTGAAAAATAAACGGCTGTATATAATCTATATTGTGTCTAGCTTCTGCATAGTATAGACGTCTATGTATGTACTGAAAATAGACGGATGTAGATAATCTACATTGTGTCTAGCTTCTGCATAGTATAGACGTCTATGTATGTACTGAAAATAGACGGCTGTAGATAATCTATATTGTGTCTAGCTCCTGCATACCCGTACTGAAAAATAAGTCCTGTTCTGTTCTCGTTCGTCTCTCGTTCGTCTCTCGTTTCAAAACGGGACCGGAACGGATCTTTTTGAAAGTCCTGTTCCAGACCTGTTTTAGTTATAGTCCCTTTTACCCTCTGTTTTTTTTGTAGGCGAAGAAAAAAGTCTCTTTTCTGTCCTGATATCGAAAAGTGTCTTGTTTATGTCTCGATATGGAACTTAAAAATTTCATGATTCATTTGAAGCTGCAGTATGCAAATACCTTCGTTATTTTAATATTTTCAATTTCATCAAAACTTCTTCCCAATGCTAGAACATAGAATGTCTCGTAGTTACACAGCCACTTTATTCATAAGGCATCAAGCCATACGGTGCGCACGTTTTTAGACGCAAGAGAAAACAGTTTAAGGTTTAATCTATTTTATTACAGTCCGCTAAGTGATTCGCGGGCGTGGGTCCGAGGCAGCTGGGCCGGTGGCCGGTGCGAGTTTGGCCGCGGTGGGCTTGGCGGTCGCGGCACCGCGAGACGTGGTGGAGGCGTTTGGTGACGGCGCCCCTCGGCGGATTCTCGGAATGCTGCATCCGATGCGGCTGGGGACCGGGGACAGCCTGCCACAGCGGAGGGTCGCCAGATCGACGGAAAATCCTTCCCCGCTGTTAATCCCCTCCGGGTGAGCTCAGGTACCCCGGGGTGAGGGGAGGGGGAGGGGTGCGCTGCACAGGGCACAGGGATTAACCCAGCGGCGGTGTCATCGGCTACCTGCTATTAGCTGTTGGTCGGTTAGTCACTGGTCAAGAGCTCCTTGCTCACCCGCCGCCCGCCGACCGCCTCCTCACCTCACTGAGGAGTCCGGACCGGAGTCCTCCTCCTCAGTCCGACAGCAGCTGCCGTTGTGTGAGGATGTGTCGCTGACGCTGAGCGCATGATGTCTTTGGAGCAGACATGCACTGGTTGTACTTTGTCGTGTCTTTGTTTTTTTCAGTAATTACTCGTCTCGTGCGGACCGTATGGAGAGATGTATATGTTTAGTTGTGTATGGCAGGACAAGTTAGCACAGCTCGGGTAGCAGCAGTCACCACGGAGCACACGGAAAGTGCAGGCTTCTCGCGCACGGCAACGGGCGGGTTGGACTAGAGCAGCGCGCTGCCGTGGAGAACGCGGAGGGACTTCTTGTGCACGGCAGCGGGTTCGAGCTGGCGCTGAGCGCTCCTTGGTGTGCTCCGGGACGCGCAGCGCGCCGTGCGGACGAGCCGGACCAGCTCAAGCTATGCTTGGCGTGCTCCGGGACGCGCAGCGCGCCACGCAGAACCGTGTCCAGCAGCCCTGCGCTCATCCGTATAGAATAGTTACGCATCACACATAAGTGGAACATTCGCCAAATTATGCATCCTACAGAGGCCATCGAAGTATATCTGGCCATTATAAAAAGAAAAGGTAATGATGATAGCTGGATAATTACTTATTTCTTGATTGACTGTGTTGACTGGTAATTTTGACATCTGCTGGTTTTTACTTTACAGTTTTCTTTCTGACGCGTCAAGTAATCAGACACATAACAATACATATAACAATATAGCTTATTTATCACAATATTTTGTGTCATATTTTCAAACCTCAAATACCCTATGTCTAGTTCCTAGATGATTTTTAGAGTATCTTAACTCCTACCTGTACAAGCATCTAATAAACACCTAATGGATGTCTATGTGCAGAACTCTATTGGATGTAAAATAGATCTTTAATATACATCTAGCAAGATCATCTATTAGATGTTGGATAGATCTATGATAGATGTCTACCATAGATGTCTAATAGATGCAATGATAGCAGTCAACAAGATGATCTACTAGACATCTACTATAGTCATCTAATAGACCAAAATCCGTCTATCGCTGTACATCTTTTCAACATATAATAGACATACATTTTCTGTAAGGGGTGGTCGTCTCGCCGCTCATCCCGCCGGAACGGCTCGCGCCACTCCGGAGGATTGGGGCACTCTCGTGCGAAGTGGCCCGGTCTGTGACATCTGAAACAGACCGCTCTCGTGGCGCCTCGGCCGGGGGCGGGGGCGGAGGCAGGGTCCGCGCGGGCCGGCTCACGGTCTGGTGCAGCAGCAGCAGGGCGGGCCACCACCTGGTTAACGGCCGCAATCAGACCGTCAAGACGGGAGTCCAGCACGGGAGCAGCCTCATCGACGCCCGCAGCTCGGACACGGCGGGGAGGCTCCACGTCCTCCGGGCCGTCGTACAGCGACGCCCAGTCAATGGCGGCCGCCAGCGAGGGGAAGACGCGGTGCCCGGCGTCTCGGCGCAGCGCCTCGTCGCGAAGGCCGTCCAGGAAGAAATGCACCACCTGGGCCGGCGAGCCAGCGCAGTCGGCCGGCTGGAGGCTGGAGGCTAGTGATGCGAAAATACCGGTAAAGTAAAACTGGGTCGGTATTATACGTATAATACGGTACTATACGGTAAAATGCGGTAAAGTTGGTAAAGTTAGGTTCAAAGGCACACTCATCAGTATTTTACGATTTTTGACGAAATTGTTAGGATTTGGAGGTTAAATATAACATTTCCATGCATTAAAAAAAAGATTAGTAAATGATTAAATGATTAAATGCTACGAGGCTGTATCATTGACTTCTCCTTTTGGACCGGGGTGTGGGCTCAGAGCAGGCAGCAGTACCAGGAGCGGCGGAACGGCGACCCAAAGGGTCGTCAACTCTGCTTGACCGTGTACGGAGGAGTATGGAATTTTACAGGTATTATTGGTAATATTACACCAATTTTACAGTACTGACGTTATAATCCTGCGAAAATGGGTAATATCAACGTAATTATACCTGTAATATGGGCAATATCAAAGTATTATTTTAGGTAATATCATCTCGTGTACGGAGGAATATCGGAGTTGACGACCCTTTTGTCTTCTCCTGTATATACAGTCTCCTTCTCCTCCAGTCCTTTCTCGTCCGACGCCACAATACGTCTCGATTTTATTTTAGAAAGCGCCTTTTGATCTCTGGAAACTTCTATGGTCTTTTTTAAAAGAGAAAAACAACTTTACCAACTTTACCAACTTTACCGGGTGTTGGGTATAATACCGTACCTTACCGGTATTATACCGTACTTTACCGGTAACGTTACCGGCCTTTGCAACACTACTGGAGGCGGTGCAGGGCCAGCAGGCGCATCCCGTAGGCGTGTGCCGACTCCCGCGCCAGCTGGTGGCAGGAGCGATACGCCACCGAGGCGTGGAAGGGGGCCCGCCGCTTGGCGAAGGCCTCCATGAAGGCGGCGGACAGGAGGTCAAATGTCCCTGTCGACTCCAGCGGCAAGGTCGTGTAGAACGACCTGGCAGGCCCCGCAAGGCAAGCGGCGAGCGCGGCGATTTTGGTGCGGTCGTCGTGCCCGCGCTCAGCACGGCTGCACACTGCGCCGCATGCTCGGCGTAGTCCCATGACCCGTCGTACATGGGCAGCTTGGGCGGTGGGGGTGGCGGCCGGGCGGCTCCCGCTTGGGCAGCGGGGCCAGCGGCAGCGGCAGCACCAGACAGGGCCGAAGTGCGCTCGAACAGCGAGGTGAGGCTCGTGTGCGAGGCCACGAGGGCGCGCAGAAGGACGCGTACCTCGTCATCAGGCTCGGTGCGCGAAGATCCAGGACAGGCAGCATCAGCACCCTCCAGCTGGACGCGAAGCCCATCCTCGCGCTGGGGTGTGGCGCCGAGCAGCGGCTCGGTGCGCGCAGATCCCGGACGGCCAGCACCAACACCCTCCTGCGAGCGCACTTCCCACAAACCTCTAGCAGCTGCTGCAGCTCCGGCAGGCGGGGACGGGCTCCGCAGAGGGCCGCGGGACCGTCGACGGCAACCTTGTCCTTCCATGGCCCCGGGGGCCGAGCGGGGCGGGACACGAAGGCTCGAGGAACACCGCTGCCACCAGTGTTGTGATCTCGGCCTTGTGGGAGAGCTCAGGGAGCTGGAGGATGATCTGGGAGTGGGGGTGGAAGAAGAGGGACACCAGCACGTCTGTTCGCAGTGACAGCTCTAATTCGACTGACTAACAAACCTAGGGCGCTAGCCGAGGAACCCTGGCAACCGAACCGACAATCGGTGCCCGCGAGAGAGGTCTGGAGGGCGGTGGTGCGAGTGAGAGCGTTACGCGAGAGAGAAGCCATAATTACCACAGTAGCTTCTTGGCCTAAAAAGCTCGGACGAGTTCAAATATGAACACTCTAGCTCAAAAATTGACCCTGCTAAAAAATGATTTATATTTTTTAAAAAAATTAGATTTTAAAAATTACAAAATTTTATTGTGTCCTACGGGGTATCTCGGCGAGTTGCGACCCTCCGGGCGAAAATTTCGTCCGTTTTGCTCTATCTCTTACTGTTTAGCGGCTACAGCGGTAAATGTGGACGAAAAGTCGTCAAAATGCATGTTGGGTGTCGTTTTCAGGGTAATTTGACGAGATGCGATTCTCTGGGCGAAAATTTCGTCAGTTTTGCTCTATCTCTTACTGTTTAGCCGCTACAGCGATAAATGTGGACGAAAAGTCGTCAAAATGCATGCTGGGTGTCGTTTCCAGGGTAATTTGTCGAGATGCGACCCTTTTGGGTGAAAATTTTGTCCGTTTGGCTTCGCGGAGAACGGTTTGGGCGCTCGGCCCCTTCTCGTAAAAATTGGAAAATTGATAACAAAATGTAAAGAGGCAAGCGGGGGTCCAGGGGGCGGTAGCCCCCTGGCCTATTTTTAATAGATAAGAGCGGGGGTCCAGGGGGCGGCAGCCCCCTGGCTTAAATGAGTAAATCTTAAATCATTCAGGCTCGCCAGCGCCGCAGGCCTAGGTAGATGTACGCAGGCCCGTCGCAGCGCAACAGTGTTTCGCGAGCTTTCGCGAAGCCTGTTACGAGAGACGGTGTCTGGCGTACATCTACTTAGTTTTAGGTTGATTCAAGTGATGAAGATGTAAACGAATTGAACAAGGTAGCTAACCAATTAGCAGAATTCAAGAGTATAAAGGATTTGCCAGTGAAAGTTTTTTTTTTTTAAGTTTTGCAGTTTGAAGTTGTCGAAACTGTCAATGGTAAGACGGTCAGAATTCAGCTCGAAGATACTGAATTAGAAGATGGTTTTTTTTTTATGTTCACTTGCCGAAAAGGTTCTTGGCTTTAGTGGAAGCTAGTTTCAATAAGTATAAGTCTATAACAGCATCTCCCAACCCTTTTTTCTTTGCTTTTCTTGGTCAGAAGGGCAGGTCTTTCAAAGTAATTTTTACTCGTAAACCTGAAAAATTTTAACATGACTAGTATGGAAAAATTTAAATTTGCTTTGATGATTACTTGACTATGTTGTAATTTTTGTTTACTATATATGTTCTGTTGTTTAATAAATTTTAAGTGTAAACAAACTTGAGTTTTCTTTTCGTTTACAATGCCGTCTTCGGAACCAGCGTTGGCATCATTTCCAGCGCCGCCCATGGCGCCAACAGCTGTGCTGCCCACGGTGACGGTCCCAGCACTACCCTCGGTGTTGACAAAAGTGCCGTGCTCGGCTGGGTGCCATCCACGGTGTCGTCCTCGTCACCGTCGTCGGCCTCGTCCTCGGCGCCGTTCTAAGCGCCACCCTTAGCGCTGACAGCGATGTCGTCCTCGGGGGCGTCCACGGTGTTGTTCCCAGCGTCGCCCTCAGCACGGATAGCGTTGTCGTCCTCGGCGTCGTCCACAATGTTGTTCTCGGATTCTCGGCGCCGTTCCCAGCCCCGCCCTGGATGCCTACAGCCGTGCCGTCTTCGTCGTTGTGCACTTCACCGCCCTTGGCTCCGACATCGATCGCGTTGTCAGCGCTTTCGTCGGCATCCTCCTTGACCCTGTTGTCAGCGCCTCCCTTGGCGCAGGGGTGACGTCCTCGGCGTTGTCTACAATGTTGTCCTCAGAACCAGCGTTGGCATCATTTCCAGCGCCGCCCTTAGCGTTCACAGCGGTGCTGCCCTTGGTGACGTTCCCAGCACTACCCTTGGTGCTGACAGAAGTGTCGTGATCGGCGCGGCGCCGACCACGGTGCCGTCCTCGGCGTCGTACACGGTGGAGTCATCGGCACCGTCGTCGGCTTCGTCCTCGGCGCCCTTCCAAGCGCCACTTTTAGCGTTGACAGCGATGCCGTTCTCGGCGCCGTCCACAGTGTTGTTCCGAGCGTCGTCCTCGGCACGGATAGCACTGTCGTCCTCGGCGTTGTCTACAATGTTGTCCTCGGCGCCGTTCCCAGCCTCGCCCTGGGTGCCTACTATTGGCGGCGGGCTGGACCGGGGCGTGCTGCTGGGCCGCGTCCTGGGCCGGGGCGGGCTCTGCGGCGGGCTGGGCAAGGGAGGGCGCTGGGCGCTGCGGGCCCCGGGCCCGGGAGCCACCCTGGCCATTGCGGCCAGGGGGCAGGGGCGGGCTCAGAGATCGTCTGCAATAGACAGCGCGAGTTCAAGTCCGCGGCTCAACAGCAGGGCGATTCCGGGCGCCGACTTCGTCTCTCTGCCCTTGTTGCACTCACGGGCAGAGGTGTGCAACGGTCCCAACCGGTCCCAAAAGCGGTCCTTCGTCTTTTCGCTGAATCAGATACATTTCGGTACCGTACGGTTACTGGTCTAGTCGCAATCATCAGAAGGCACAACGAAGAGACACCTCAACTCGTGCGAAGTCCGTCGGGACCTCAAATACCTCTATTTCGACGTAAAGACGAAGGACCGGTTTAGGGACCGGATGGGACCGTTGCACACCTCTGCTCACGGGGCTGACCCATAAGGAGTGAGAGAGAAGACACTACTGAACGATACCCTGAATCCGCCTGCAGGTTCCCGCCACACTCTCGCGGTTTCAAAAGATGGCGGCCATTAACCTCCCATTTCAACCCCTTCCGATATTAAGCACATTTTAACCGATTCCATATCTCACAGAATTCAGCTGCAAGAGACATCGCGATCAGCTCAACAGGTTCCCGGCACACTCTCGCGGTTTCAAAAGATGGCGGCCATTAACCTCCCATTTCAACCCCTTCCGATTTTAAGCACATTAAAACCGATTCCATATCACAGCACACTTTAACATCACGTACTACTCACCATGGCTTCCAGCGACGAGTCGCTGGAAAAATCCAGCCTCAGTATGTCTTCGTCTGAGGACGACATTTTTTTTTTATCACACAAAGCACAAGAACCTGCACACTCAAGAGTCACGATGACAAGTGACGTTCCAGCGCGCGTCAATCACTTCGCCCGGAGCGGTAACCAATCATAGGGCTTGGTGAATTCAAACGGTTAACGGTTCAAAATTATAAATAAGTATTCTTCATGATGCGTGTACGGAGATGAATTGTGGATGTCGGAAACACTTTCGGCGTATTTTTTAATGTTTTATTTTACACATATTGGTGTTATTTTGTGTGAATTATCACCCAGTCTACATTTTACCCTGCCGGCGGACGGATTCAAACCTGGCCGATAGATGGCGGCGGCGGCTCGCCATGGCTCGGCTCGCGGCAAAATAGTTTAAGTTATTTCAAACGTTTTTAATACATGTTTAAGTGTTTAAAAATTGTTATTTTTATTTCATGACTTGTGGTGACTTTGAATTTCTTCCAGGGTGTGTCGTATGGCGTTGGGAGTAAATCAAAGATTTTACCAGATCGGCTTTGGGTTGTAGGCTAATTGTGGCGCGAAATCGTCAGCAACCAATGAGCACCCCCCACCCTTGGCGGGCGGCAACGGCGCGAGTTTTTAAAAATCCGTGCATAATGTCAGGGTGGGATTCGAACACACACACCAGGTATACCTGGGACTGTTTCAGGACCGACGCCAGGCCTGAAACAGATGCCTGAACCCACTTGGCTATCCTGACACCGAATAAATAGCAGTGCTGTAAAATATCAGGAGCGGGATTTGAACCCGCGATTCACAGATCTTAAGTCTGTTGCCTTAGACCACTCGGCCATCCTGACGTACCCGCTAGGTACCCTACCCGCAACATGGCGGAGGGGGAGCCGCAACCTACCCGCAACTTGAAGGCGCCCGCAACTTAGGTTGGGTTACACGTCCTGACGTGTCCGGCAGTCGCACCCGGGGGGAGGGGGGCCCGCAACCTACCCGCTACCTGGAGGCGGGCCGCTACCAGGCCGCCACTCAGACGTTACCTTACTACTCGTGCTCGTGCAGATCTGGTCACGGTACGGGGCATGTCGCGTGCTCCGCACGGATCAGGAACGTGCTTTTGAAAGTGCACACTAAATGGAAAGGGACAATTTTGTCCCAAGAAATGTTGCGATTTTGTACACACCAATTCCTTTTGACAATTTTGTGTAATAATTTCGGACGATTTGTAATATTTTGGATGCAAATTGTCCCACTTTATTGGGACAATTTGTCCCAAGAAAATGATGTGTACAAAAACGCAACATTTTCTGGGAGAAAATTGTCCTTTTTCATTTAGAATGTGAGGTGCTGGAGGAGGTCCTGAGGATCTTCGACGTGCAGCGGGTGCGCTGCACACCGGCGCGGCCGCAGGCGAACGGCAAAGCAGAGCGCATGATTGGTGTTAAAAAGGAGGGACTTTCGAAGGTCCTGAAAGTGAGACAGAAAGACTGGCCAGACTTTATACAACTTATCTTGCTAAGCTACCGCGCCGCCGCGCACACTCTAAATGCGAGGGGACATTTTATTGTCCCTTTAACTAGCAACAATGTGTTTGTCCATAGCGCTAGACAACAGGTTTCATGGACAAAAATGTGGCCTTTCATACACAAGTTGTGTAGTTAGAAGGAACACAATGTCCCTCAAAAATATCGTGCCCCTGTTTGCAACAAATTTGTTGCAGAACTGTCAACGTATTTCAACGTCCATAGGCGTAGACGAATGCTTTGTCCATAAAAATTGAAACAAATTTGTCTCGTCGGTGCACAAAATTGTGGAAAGCTGCACACAGTTTGTCTGGTTTTAGAACAAATTTGCCTCCTTTCTGGATGTGCACAAAAACGTTTCTACATTAGCAGGGGTGGCATCAGCCTAGGCCTAGGCTGCCCCCATCCTTGACCCCCACCCGTCAGAGCGAGAAAGGTGCCAGGTCTAACTTTAAATCGTCCAAACCGAGCAAAAAGTTATCATCAGCGCAATGCGGCCTTGACTAAACACTGGTTTATTTCGCGAAGAAACGTTATTTCCTACTGCCAACAGCCGATGGCTTGCCGTTATTCTTATCTCGAGAGATTAAAGTTGCCCTGCACAGCGATCGGATCCGGCCCGTCTCCGCACACCTCATCTTGGAACTCACTATTCTCGACACATATACGATCATACCCGGTGAACAAGTGACCGGACGAAAGCTTATGCCTGTTTCTATCGTAATATCTCGAGCCCCATGTCTAAAATTTAAATGCATAACGCTAAAATCTTCGTAAAGTTTAAACTTTAAGAAACTGGCGTCGATCGGTCTAGCCTCGCTACCAGCTCCACTCAGACCTCGTCCGCTTTCGTCTGCCCCAAACCAAAACAAAACATCGTCATCGTCCCTGCAACCGCTTCAGTGACAAACGTGTATGCGAGACGCAGTAGCCCTCAAAGTTCGTCTGAATCTGGCTATTTTTCGACGAGTGGTGAGTTGATTTCGATACAATATTGTTTCACGTGAGCGTCTTTTCGGCAAAACACGTAGATCAACATCAGGCGGCTCCTGGTGTCCTGGTACAGCTTAATACGAGTGGACCAGTACACTGTATAACCTCTATCCTTGCAAAAGAGACGCTTTATTTCTAAAGAAATTTAGCTATATTTTAGTTTGATTATTACAATGCCATCTTTTATGTTTTCAGTCAGAGAATGTCTGAAATAGGAGGGAGTGAGGTAACTGATGAGGTTTGTTTTTAAGTTTTTGTTGCCCTTGCTACTGATGTTATTCATTTGGACTTTGCCTATCTTTATAATCCTTTTCTAAAGCTAACGCCTGGTGTGGAGCAGTCTGATATTCAGAAGAAGAAAAGAGTTAAAAGAGTAAAACGCCACCGGAGGATTGGTCCCAGGAGGAAGAAGCACAAATCTAAACTTTTAAAAGCTAAAAATGAAACGCATGAGAGTATCGAAGAAGTGGAAGTTGACGTGGAATCTGTTTCCGATATTAGTATTGATGGAATATCGTATGATATTGTAAATACTGGGGTGTCTGTAAGTATTTTATTTAATTAAAATTGTAAGGCTGTATTATCTGATTTAATAATTAAAATTGGTCTAATTTATAGGACAATGATTACTGTTTAAGTGCAGGAGGTACTGATAGTGTATCCTTATTAGGAACTTCTGAGCTTACTGATTGGACAAGTGACAAAAGTGAAAAGACACTGCCAGAGGTATGTTAAGAGTTTGCCTTTTATTTTTGAAATGGAATTAATTGATTGTTTTTTAACCTTAAGTCTGAATTAATTTATTTTTATTTATTTTTTGTTATTAAGGGACAAGACTCCTCTCCATGTTTTAATGTAGTGGCTTCACAGTCCCCAACACCTGGCCCTTCAAACATTGATCAAGTCAGTTTATAAAGCAAAACATGAACCGATGTTTTAATTATTTTTTTATGATGTGACCTGAACTTTCTAAGCACAAGTTTTTTATTTGTATGATTAAGTTAACTTCGTTTGTAGGATTATAATGACTCAAACAGTAGAAGAACTCAGAGTGCAGCCCCATCCATCTCATCTGATAGCTCCGTCAGCACTCCTGATTGGGCTGATGATTTGAGCGATATTTCACTTTCACTCTCACAGGTATGTTATGTTTGTAAGTTACTTGAAACTGATTTTTACTAAGTGGACAATTCAAATGTCTGTCTCTCGACTCTCTTTTAATTTTTTTAATTTTTTTTTTAAATTATAGACACTACACTCTTCTGCACCTGAGCCGGAGTCTCCCAAGGATCCACTGTCTCCTGTCACAAGACCTTTGATAAATACCTTGGTTGAGCCCTGTCACATGCCAGTAGGAGACAACAATCAGGTAAAAATAATACAATTTAATTTAATAGCAATGCATCTGTCCAATTTTTTAATTCATTAATTTAGTTTAAACAAGAATTTATTTTACTGAGCTCTTTTTAAAGCCAATGATAACCTTTCAATTTCTTTTTTTATTGGTAGGATAAGAAGTCTCCTATTCTGGGAAGCAATCCCAGAAAGAGAAGAGCTAAATTGATTGCCCGCCCAAAGAAGACAAAAGTAACGTCCACACCAACTGTTACTACCCTGATAGAGGTAAATTATTTTATCAATTTGGTTCTATTGCAGTGTTTTCTTTTTAAGTTCAACTTCCTGGTATTAATTCTTTCCTTTTACTGATAGGATAAAGAATCTCCTGCTCTAATGGAGAGAGAACCGACAGTGGTTCATGAGGAAAGAGCCAGTTTGTTGTTAGATAATTCAGACCTGGGCCAAAGAGTGGTTAGTAGATAAATATTAAACTTTTATACAAGGACAAAAAATGTAAACTTGGCATATGCTTACAATATTTGTTTTTAATTTTCAGGGTGTTTCACGATGTTCTGAAAATAATGAGAGTTCGATACCTTTAGCGGATGCGACATTAGATGTAAGTACTTCACTTATCTGAGAGCATAACACTCATATGGAAGAATAACTTTGTCTTTCCTTCTCTCCAGGATGAAGCAGTCAATTTGATTGTTTCTGAACTGCTTGCTGTACTTCCTCCAAATTGTATTATTAGTAAGGAAGGCAGTAGTGTCCGAGTTGTGATTTTGAACAAAATGCACAATGCTGCTGTTGAGAAGTCCCTCTATTATGACAGTGGAGTGGTCAGGATTTATGTGCACAACTTCCTGGTGCCAAAAGATCACTTTATATTTGAGAAAGTCTCTGTACCTCAGGAGATGACAGCTCACAATATTTGTCTGTACATTGCAGCATTGGCTATCAAACTGGCAGACCTTAATGTTTGTAAAGGTGTGGAAAAATGTGAGGAGCTGTGGAAGTCAGAAAAAGGTCATGTTGAATTTGTGTTATTTGGAAGTAATCCCTGCTATCGCCATCTTCAGTGTTTATTAATATTACCAAAGACTCTATCTCGTTGCACCAAGTGCTTAAATCAATGGAAATTATTTAGTAAAGAAAATAAGAGGAGAGAAAAGAGTGTGTCAAAAGATAAATCTAAAGTACCAAAGAGCATGAAAAACGAGAAAAACTGAAGACTTTAGCCAAAGCTAAGAAGCATGACAAGAAAACTATCAAGAGACTAAAAATAAGACTGAACAAAAAAGGAGACCAACTAGTTAGTCTTGATGAAAAGTATCATAATGATTTCTACAATATAATGAAGGAAAATACAGATAAAATGTCAGATCTTCAGAAATTATTTTGGGAGTCTCAAATGGATGCTCTGAAAGTTAAAAATAAAAAGAGCATTCGTTGGCATCCTATGATGATAAAGATTGCGCTTAGAATAAGACAACTGGTTAGCAGTGAAGGTTTTGAGGAACTCAGGCATTACATTTCCTTGCCATGTCAGAGAACACTATATGACTATACTCATGTCATAGAAGCAAAGGAAGGGTGTCAGAAGGAAATCCTTAAAGAAGTTGTAAAAAAATTCAGAATTCAGGCACTGAAGAGCATTTTAAATTTGTCAATCTCATGTTCGATGAAATGAACATTCATTCTGGAATTGTGGTGCGGCGTTCAACAGGAGAACTTGTGGGGTACACAAACTTATCCCGTGTTGAAGAAGAGCTACAAAAATTAACAGAAGAAATGGCAGCAAATGTTTTCAAACCACACCTTGCTGAAAAAGTTCTTGTTTTTCGGGCAAAAGGAATAACCAGCTCTGTTGAAGATGTTTTAGCGGTGTACTCAACTGATGATCTTTCAGCATCACAGTTATTCAACAGGACTTGGGAAGTCATTTATAATCTGGAGAGTGCAGATATGGTATCACGACGTTTCACCTAAACCTTTTCGCCGAAACCCACATTTCCGAAAGTTTTAAGATCAAAAAAGTAACCTCTAAATTTTTTATTCCGAAATGGAGTTTTAGGGATTGTTACACCTAAAAAAAATAAATTAAAGGGCAATATTGTATCCGCAACGTCGAAGGAATTCCATCAAGCGACCCTCTTCCTTGTAGTCCGCGTACTCGAGCACGATTTCTTGCATCCGTGCGTTGATGAGCTGGTACTTGAGTCGCTGCGGCACCTTGATTTTCCTCCCCATCTCCAGCTCGACGACCATGACTTCTGTGTCCCTCTGCTCTTTCTGGATCTCCCTCAGCATGTGGTAGAAGGACGGGTGTTCCTTCCTCATCATCCCCTGAAATCGATTGTGCCACCCTGCGCAGAGAAAAACACCAATTTACACTCTAAAAAATTACAAAATTCTGTATCATTTTTATGCAGTAATTAGCATATCACTTGTGATACAGGAAAATGATACATATTTTTGTATTTTGTTTTAAAATTATGCAAGAATCATCCCAATTTCGTAAAATTGAAATAGTATTTTCTGTATCAGATACAAAAGTTTCTACAGCAAGTGATATGTAAATAACTGCGTAACAATGTACAGAATTTTGCACTGATTTTTTTAAAGAGTGTTTCTCGAGCGCGGAGTAGTGACGTACCTTCCGTCAGGTTGTTGGTACGGGCCTCCTTGTGGGCAGCGGCATGGTGCTGATTCCATTCTTCAACCGGGTACCGTGGTGGCCCCCTTACTACCCGAGCTCGCCCACGTCCGTGGCCCCGGCGCACCCCTCTGATGTATGTTTTCTCAAAGTAGTCTCCTAGCACCTTCACGACACGGGGTAGTTCCCTCTTCAGCTCGTCGTAGACTGCCGGCACGTCAGCGGGAGGGACAAACGCGAGGCTCAGGATTTGGTGGACAGCTGTCTTGATGCTCCGGTCTGTGGGGTCATTGTACGCCACTTGCAGGCCCTCTTCCTGGACTCTTCGGTACATGGACTGTCCAAGGTGAAAGAAACACAGCCTCATAACCGAGTCTGGGTAAACGGCTTTTGCTGCATTTATTATCCCCAGCTCAAAGTCACTGATGATGGTTTTCGGGTCAGGCAAATTGATGTGAAATTGACGGCACTTGTCCCTTATGACGTTCAGGACCTTGAAATACATTGTTTCTTTTTTGCCGGTGAGCAGGGCGTACACGAATGGGAACGCATGATCTTTCACCAAACCATGGATGGTGAACAGTTGAGTGAACAGCAGCGCCACGACGCTAAACGTCCCATCCAAGAACCAGGTGTCGGAGCGGCCGAGACGACGAAGGTTTGTTCTGGTAGCAAACACCATCACTCGATCGGGAGGCTCTTGTTCTTCCTCGTCCTCGTCGTCTGTATCGCTGCTCTCGCTGTCTCGGCTGTCGTACAGTAGGAATTGTTCGCCTATCAACAAAATATCGTAACGCTAAGTTTGGGACAGTTTAGAATATTTGACCATTTTTGTCACGTCAATTTACCTGTGCTGGTCATGCGGTATTCATCTGGCAGGTCTCTTATTTCCGCCAGCGACTTGGGGTTCCTCGGCAGGTCACTTTGGCGCTTCCGATTAAGGGTCCGCCGTAAGGCAGGACGCTGAGGCATCTGAGACAGCACGCCCTCATCCACGTCGGCCAGGCCGTCCCGGATAATGACTGAGGGCTGCTTTTCTGGATGGTTCACCGCTACCTGCTTCATGCGGTTGACAATCTTCTTCGCCGCGATGATTTCTTGGTCAGACACATGAGTATGCTTGTCTTCATCTGCCTTCAGGATTTCAGGTGGATCTCCCCGTGTCGTGGCCCGTGCCTTGCACGCCGGCTTCCTCGTGCACACCCAGTACTGCCTGTCCTTATACTTGTTGCTTTTATGGTACGTGAAGCCCTCGTGTGTCAAAATATTGCCCCCCTTTTTGGATTTTACAAACTCGGCCATAGTGGAGGCTTGCAGGCCCAACCACCAGACCGCCCCGCCGGGCCACCAGGCAACAATGCTGACGGCTGGCGCCTCTACAATCAAACACTGTGCAAAGTACCTTTTTACGGTGAAACTTTTTTAGGTCAAATGACAAATTTTACTTTTCGGTCAAAATAAATTAGGCAACCAGGTTTTCGGCGAAAAAATTTAGGTGAACCGTCGTAGAACCGCAGATATTTCTGTATTAACTCTAATTTTTGATGGCGCACCAGTAAATAAAAGATTTATAAAAATGCATAAACCATTTCAAGAGGATCAAAGGTGCATGCATGTTACAAAGAACTTGGCATCAGGAGATAAAAGACCACTTTTCTTTGTTTTGGATCCTACTCATTTGGTCAAAACCACAAGAAATTGTTTTGCCAACTCTTTTGCTCATAAGAACAATAGGGCACTTTGGAAAACTGGCCAAAATATATCCTGGAAAACAATTGAAATTTTATTTGACTTCACAAAATCAATGAAATTTAAAGATCACAAGTTAACAGCTGGGCATGTAAAATTAACATCTTTCAGCAGAATGAAGGTATCATATGCTGTTCAGATCTTCAGTGATTCAGTGGTGAGAAGCCTTTTGCGGTACAGATTCCATCCTGTGTTTCAAAATATGCAGCTTGATGAGCTTATAGGATTTCTACGTCTCATGAACCGTTTCTTCGACTGCATGAATGGTAAGGAAGAGGATGAACCACCAAGGAATTCTGTTTTAAAAGCTTACCGTGATTTGAATGATGATCGTTTCACTTTCTTAAAAGAGGAATTTCTTGAATTTTTTGCTAATTGGTCTGAAGACATTAAAAGAAGAAGAGGCTTTACACCAAAAGAAAAATTCTAACGCTAACGCGTTAACGGCCCCCCATGGAATTTAAACTTTTTTGAAAATTGCAAAAGAATGAAGTTGTATGAAGTTGTATAAAATGATTTGAACAGAATTTGGGGTGTAATAATTGTTAGCAGTCTAGTAGTATTGGCTGAGAATGTGGTGTGAATGATATGTTGGTTTTTCAATTAAGTCTTCTTGAAACGACGCTACGAAAATATGTGTACTGAGAGTGTTCTTTCGCGTCAATTGTACTGGTTGTCTGTGGTTAGGTTGCCACCTTTACACATGTGTTAGGCGGGTCTGTCGACCCAGTGTCTCGCAGGCGTTTCGTTCACGGTGATGAGATTCACTCGACAGGCTGTCATAGGGATCAAGCGCAAGCGCGCGTTCTTTGAAAAGTGTTACCAACCTGCGAATAACACATGTTTTACCAACAACAACTCTGGCAGAGTTCACGCAGATATTCAGTAAGGCGAGCTGGTTTCTTATTTTTACCCAATTATTGTAAATTTCAAACTTCTGACTTATATTTAAATTGTTTTATAGTTTGTTTTTTACTTTTTGCGTTTGTTACTAGTGAAATGGTCCTCCCTCTGATCAAGTGCGGTATTTTTTAAATAATTCGTTTTTTTTTCTTTTTTTCCTTTTTTTTTTTAAATCTGTCTTTTATCTCACATCTTTTTCTCATCTACATACTTTTTTTTCTTGTTGGGTAAGGGAGGGTGTGGCACAATGGGACACTTTTTTTAAATCTTATGTGGACGACGGAGCATTCGGCTTAGAATGTCCGAAACCGTTTAGAAAGGTACTGTATAATGTCCTCTTCAAAGGGACATGGTGTTTACTGCAGTTAAAATACGTTATCAGGTTCATTTTTGAATTTTCCCAAAACTTTGCACGTGTCCCATTGTGCCCCAGCCTGGGGCACAATGGGACACCCCCTGGGGCACAATGGGACACAGCGTCATTTTATCGAAAAATAGGGTTATATGAGAAAGAAATGCACAGTAATGGAATAAAGATTGTGTACTAACTCCTTATGCAACATTTTACAAATAAAATGGTAAAGGAACAATACGTCAAACGTAAAAAAAGCCGTATTTTACAAAATATCTGAAAATAAAACAAATAAAAATAACTTTGGCTTCTTACTATACTTGACAACGAAAATAAAACTAGACTTGAAGCCTGGTTATCTCAGTATATGAAAATACAAGTTCAGTACTTTGTCTTAAAAATAAATTAATGTGAGATCACAATAATCACAGGTTTTTCATTGCACTTAACAGACTGAACCATTAATTAAGAATGATTAATCACAGAATCATTGCACTAAAATTAAACAGTAAGCCGAATAAGGCTGAAATCTACATTAAAGCTAAGGCTAAAATGTTGACGTTTTGTCCCTACATTTGGTTTTGGTAAAAGCATTACAATGTTGTCCTTCACACTAATAGTTTCTATTTTTGCCGGATCACAAGTTGAAAATTTATCTTTTGCTCTTGGTTTATTAGTAAGAAGACTCACTTGCACACAGCCATGCTCATTAGGTTCTGTAAGAACTTTTGCAACTGTGTAGATAACTTCGAGCTTCTTGCTTTTCTGAATTTGTTCTCTTCGAAGCAGGACATAGCCTTCTTCTTTAGGCGCCCTGCTGAGTTCACCCAAGGCGTTTGGGTCTACAACAGTGGGTCCCGTGTCTTCGTCCTCTCCCCAGGTCATAAAAGTGTCGGAGTCGGCCAAAGGGACGACATCGTCGACGTCCTCCTCGTCCTCCGATGATGTCGACGGAATTTTCGTTTTGGTTTTCGTCTTCTTAGCAGCAGGAACAACGGCTCGCCTCCTACTGATCGTCCTCTTCCCTCTACCAGAAGACGTACTCCTGCGAGCGTTGGCTGCAGCTTTCTGGGCTTCTAGTTGTTGTTTTTCTGGTGTGTCGGTTGGAATCATCGACCTGCCCTTGCGTCGATTTTGCCGGCTTCCTGGGGTAGGTGCTTTTTCCTGCTGTGACGGCAAAGCGCGAATGGCATACGGCCCCACGAAACGGCCGCTCTCAGTCTGTGTTTTTTCCTGGCAAACGTCCGTTGAAGTCGCAGCAGAAGTTGAAGGCGTGGCGCCGACAGAGGAGGGCGGTGTAGTTGTTGCAGAGGATGTTCCAGTGCCTGATGCCGCAGCTTCATCGGGTGTTGGCGTGTTGTCATCAGGTTTCTTAAAGGGCGCAGCAGCAAGGAAATCGGCTTCCGTGAAGACATCCGGGTTGTACGGGAAAATCCCACACTTGCGAAAGCCTGCTAATATTGTACCTGGCGTCATGGCCTTCTCCATTGCTGTCTTGACAAACGAAGAAACGTGATGCATTGTTACCTTTTTGCCTGGATTTGCCATTATCCAATTACGCATGGCGTTGTCGTAGTACGTTCGGAAGGGGCTGAACACGGCAACGTCTAGCGGCTGAGTTTTATGGCTTGTGTGAGGCGACAAGGTCAGAAGAGTTACGCCATTAGCCTTGGCGATATCTAAAGCTTCTAGGGAGAGACGTGACGTGTCGTTGTCCAAAAGCAGCAAAGTTGGATTTTCTTTAGACGATTTTGTATTTTTTACAAAATGCTCCATAACACGGGGGAAAAGATCGCCATTCATCCATCCAGACGGAGCAGCAAGTCCTAGTGTTCCAGGTTACGCATCCAACAGCATGTGGTCTTGGAAGTGAACGCGCGGAAAAACCAGTATTGGTGGCAGAGCTGTTCCATTTGCACCTACAATGCATGTTGTGGTGACTAGAGTGCCCCTTTCCGCCGTTTTGGATTGAGGGATTTGCTTCACACCAGTCGGAGCAAAAATTTTCCTCTTCACAGAGCCTACTGTTGTCGTCCCGATCTCGTCCAAGTTGTACACGCGGGACCCGTCACCAAACGAGGAATGTCTGTCCAGAACATTCTTCAAACTGTCAAAAAATATTTTCATGTTCTCGGGAGTAAATGCAGATGCCCTACTTGTACTGCACGCTTCTAGGGATGTACACGCCAGTAACGTTACCGGTAAGTAACGGTATTATACCGGTAAAATACGGTAATTTACCCGGCCCCGGTAAAATTGGTAATTTTGGTAAAATTCGATCTATTGACTTATCACAACTCATTTCATCATTTGCGCTGTTACACTGTTTAAACTTTGCGAACAATCGTTGCAAAGAAATTGGATGCTTCGCAATTGCGAAGAAAAAGTTCGTATTACAAACAAAATAGTTCGCAACGCTTCGCAAGCTTACAAACTTTTTACGCCTTACAAACTAAATAGTTTGTAGGTTGCGAAGAAATTCTTCGCAATTGCGAAGCATCCAAATACTTCGCAGCTTACAAACTATTTTGTTTGTAATACGTACTTTTTCTTCGCAAGGTTTTAACAGTGTAGCAAATGCGTTTCTTTGAATTTCGGGAGGTAGGCTCCCACTGGTCTTTCTATTTCCTAGTCTGAGGAAGAATCGACGGATTGGGAGCCCGAATCTGATTCCGGCTGAGAGTCGGAGCCAGAATGCCTTACTCAAGAACCAGAACCGACTCGGATTCGACCAGCACTTGCCACACGGCCTACTCCTGCTGCACAGGCAAAACGCAGAACGCGGTCTGCTGCTGCATCTGCCGAAGCCGAAGCAACTCTAACTGGTGGACGACCAAAGCGTCTTCGAGAATAGTTTGAATTTTGATATGCTCTTTCACCCTGTCGCCCTCCTATCTCTGAGAGAATAAGTGACCTTGTACCTTGTTTTGTCCTAGAGCATTTAATTTGTCTGTTCAAATAACGATTAAAGTTATTATTTTCAGTTCATAAGTACAGTCAAATGCCCTAATTTCGGACTTGTGCCCTAATTTCGGACAGTTTGCAGAGAAGTGCTTATTTCAACCTATCTCGGTCACCTTTTGAGATATTTGACATCCGAAGACGGCATCGTACAGTTTGCTGTTAAGAGTACCATATTTCGTCAAGTCGGTTGAAGTACCTTTAAAATTTTACAGCCCACAGGAATTTATAGTTAAAAAAAGTATATAGAACAAAATTGCTGGTTTGAAATAAGCTCCCCCAAAAACCGGGGCTCATGTAGGTGTGAGCTGCCCTGTGGGTGGTCCTTTCTCGAATGAATGTTTGGTATTTTGGCTACAGAACTACGTAAATGATTATTTTTTAAGTCAAACCGTTTTTTGGTACGGAACGATTTTCGAAAGTGCTACAATTTCGGACAGTCCAATTCTGTGGCATAGAATTACATTTGTCTCCATGTTTGTGCCAAAAGACTTATGTTTTCGCCACCAGGAAGAAGCGAAATTGTACTTTTCACTAACACCTTTACAACGCCGTTTCCGGATTTGAGATACCTCAAAAAACGGCTAAGATAGGAAGAATTTAGCACTCCTCTGAATTTTGTCCGAAGTTACAGCACAATTGTTACCAGGGTTATGGACGTTCTACACTATCTCATACCCATGGTTCGGTCATGTTTCTTTATCTCTCATGGGTTGTAGTCTTAATTGCAGGTTTGCGAGTGTGTTTGCTTCACGTTTGTGACACGTAGGCTACTTCCTATGTGCGTTAATGTTAATACACCTGATGGTGGGGCGTGGACACATGCACAGCACTCATGTGGTCCGAAATTGAGCACCTGCAGTAGCGCAACTTTCGTCACTATGTCGCGGACAACGACGCTCACCGATGATTGCTGCGCATCGTCATCTGTTGAGTAGACATTCGACATGGTTCGGTATCATCAACGACGTATCTCGAGCCACAGTGTGTCGCGGATCGCAGTCACTGATGTGTGTCCATGTTTTGGTCAGGTTGGGCGCGATGCAACGTAGGTTGAGCGTGCAAATACTGCTCGGGAATTCGACCGATTATGTGGAGCGCACTTGAACTGTGATGCATGTCTACGTTGTGATCAGTGTAGCGCCATAAACACGGAGCGTCACTGCAGACTCACTATATGCTATCCCTACGCCCAAACTCACTTCCCAATCCAACTTTATACCAAGACTTACACGTCATGCGACGCGCATCACGACTACTTCAACCGCTACGCTTTTAATTTTACGGTAAAAATACATCTCTACACGCTTCTGGTTTACGCATGGTTATCTGGGGGTGCTCCTACGAAATCCGTACAACCAGTCCACGCCAGCCGCGCTCTCCGTCTCCCAGTTCTTAGGGTAAGGAAGAGAGTTTCTTTGAGCTAATTGAAATGCAAGCTGTCTAACTTGAACAGTGTCCAAACCGAAACCCATATTGGCACAATCCATCAAATAGTTAACTAGTTCTTCTTCTATTTCAGCGGTAAAAACAATACGACTGGCGTACTTGGGAGTCAGTCTCGCGTTAGTTAGATCGTCCGTGTCCTTAAACTTTTCCACATACCGCTGAAGTGTTGATTTTGAGACTGAAAAGTCCTTTGCCGCCTGTCGGACACCTAATCCCTGCCTTACAGCTCTCACAGCATTTTCCACCGACTCCTTTGAAAATGCACCCTTCACCCGCTCTCCGTCTCTCCTCCGAGGCATTTTCTGCAAAACGGAGACGTACTTATTAAAATTAATCGATATATTTTCCCAAAAAATATGCTTAAGTTAGGCTGGGGCACAATGGGACAGTCAGATGGCTGTCCCATTATTGTGCCCCAGGCGGGCCTGTCCCATTGTGTACCAAACGTCACGTCCGACCGGCCGCGGTCTGGCTCTATAACCTCACATTCGACAGAGGGGCGACACGGGTCGTCGACGCGCGAAGGACCAAGGAACAGACCCGGGTTCCAAAAACTAATTTATGTCAACTACTTTCAGAGCTATGAGAAATAATAAATCGAGTGCCGATGCTGCTTTTACCTTGTTTTAAGTGGTTAAAAACTTCGACACCACCTGCCTGCGAGGAAGAGAGGCGAGCCGGGTCACCGCCTTGTGGCAACGTCTCTACTACTCCTCGGCTATCTTCACTCGTGATTGGTCGATCGCGCGGCAAGCGGAAGGCGGCAAATTTGAAAGTGTCCCATTGTGCCCCATGTCCCATTGTGCCCCACCCTCCCTTAAGTATTGTGTGTGATGTATGTTGGACTTGGTTGCTATGGTTGTGATTTTGTGTTGAAAGTGCAGTGGGCATTTGAGTTGAGTCAGTTGGTTCCTTTCTATTTGTCTCTGATTTTCAATTTCAACTGTAAGTTTTTCTCTATCTTTAAATAAGTGTTGGAATATACTAGTACAGTCAAGTGCCCTAATTTCGGACGAATTGAGCGGTTTTTCCTTTCTTACGTGTAGGCATGATAAAATATGAAAAATCTGTTGCGATTGGAAATACTGTGGCTCGAGACACGTCGGATGATACCCATGTCGAATTTCTATCAACAGATGGGAAGCTACAGCAATCATCGGAAGAGTGTCCGAAATTAGGAACGAAAGTGCTCTAATTTCGGACACGTGCTCTAATTTCGGACACAAGCATGCATTTTGGCCCAACCGAACAGGTTTACTTTTCACCTAGGATAGCCTAGGTCACAATTCGTTGAATAACATCCAAACCGATTTTTTGACTCAACCCTGAGAGATGAAAACTGGACAGAAAAATTGGGATGGTTTTGTGAACGCCTTTAACTCTGGACAATTGTGCTGTAACTTCGGACAAAATTCAGAGGAGTGCTAAATTCTTCCTATCTTAGCCGTTTTTTGAGGTATCTCAAATCCGGAAACGGCGTTGTAAAGGTGATAGTCAAAAGTACAATTTCGCTTCTTCCTGGTGGCGAAAACATAAGTCTTTTGGCACAAACATGGAAACAAATGTAATTCTATGCCACAGAATTGGACTGTCCGAAATTGTAGCACTTTCGAAAATCGTTCCGTACCAAAAAACGGTTTGACTTAAAAAATAATAATTTACGTAGTTCTGTAGCTAAAATACCAAACATTCATTCGAGAAAGGACCACCCATAGGGCAGCTCACACCTACATGAGCCCCGGTTTTTGGGGGAGCTTATTTCAAACCAGCAATTTTGTTCTATATGCTTTTTTAAACTTTAAATTCCTGTGTTCTGTAAAATTTTAAAGGTACTTCAACCGACTTGACGAAATATGGTACTCTATACTGCAAACTGTACGATGCCGTCTTCGGATTTCAAATATCTCAAAAGGTGACCGAGATAGGTTGAAATAAGCACTTCTCTGCAAACTGTCCGAAATTAGGGCACAAGTCCGAAATTAGGGCATTTGACTGTATTTCTTTCTTATTAAAATCAAATAATTTTGCAGATGGATTTTTCCGAAGCTTACAATAACGGGGCTGCTACTAATCAGCCTGCTTATAAAAGGAACACAGAATTACCTCTTTTTGTTCCCATGAAATTGGTAAATGTAGCCCCTTGTGTAACAGCTTTGGGTCCCACTCACCAGGTGAACGCATTGTGTGGTGGGGATCAAATATTTTTTTTCTTGAATAAGCCCGATCATGGGCGTTTGCTAGAACTTGGAGGTGCTGCCCCTCTTGTAGCAGCTATAGCTAGTAGGCAAACACCTTTTGTTTACACCGTTCGACACCAAAGTGGGTTAAGTACCCTTTTCGCGCCTTACAGTAAGTATACCTTCACCCTTTTTTTTTTGGTGTAGTTCATATCCGATTTCTTTTTTTAGGCACGAAGTAGCCTTATGGTTTTGTGTCAGGATACGATTTTTTTTTTATTAGCACGGCCCCTTACCTAAATCCAGATTTTTCTATAGGATTTTGATGAGACTTGGCAGAGAGGTAGAAGTCGATCTCCTTAGTTCACTGCTGAAGTCCCAGCCCAAACTTAGCGACCAATTTTGAGAAATTTCGATCTAAAATCTCCGTTTCTATGGTAATACTCGACTTGTCTCGGGGAAACAGCAAGGAAAGGGGAGCCGAGCCGAGTCGCCATTGTCGCGGCCGCTCGACCCCTCGGAGCGCCGCGCAGGGGATGAGGACCGGCGGGGCCGGGACTTGTTGATTCTACTCATGCACAGTAGTTCAAAAAATAAATTTTTGAACGACAGGTGAGAATAAAAATGTAAAAGCGGTGTTTGAATGCCCATTGCACAACGAGCGTACAGTTCAAAAATCAAGCTGATCGGACAATTTTTACTGAGAGACGAACTTCTAAATCGATTGAGCTAGAAAGCTAAAATTTGGCATGTGACCCGCTGAACTAGTGACCCTGAAATAAAACAAATTCAATAACATGACCCATAAGGCTAGATTTTTAAAGTAAATTTCTACTTAAACCATCATCTACCGAAGTATTTAGTGAAACTAAAACATTAACGAACTTCGTGCCTAACAGGATTTCCTGAAATCATATATATATATTTTTTTTAAATTAATGTTAAATTTTGATTTATTCCTAGGTGATCATATGCTTTCTAAATTTGAGAACCAACTCCGAGTCAATCGTAGTGATATCCCGCAAGCCGTACAAAATCAAATCGATTTCACTGCTATGAATTATATTTTTTGGCGTTATCTATTTGAACTGTATGTGATTTTTTTTTTTCTGTGTTATAGGAATTGCTGCAGCTGGGATCATACTTGAGTCTTAATTTTTTGTTATGGAACTTTTTATCTAAATTTTTTGTTCAAATTACCTTCATACTTATTACTTTAGACGATTAGTATCATGTTAATTGAAAAGGTACTGTGAATCAACGTATCATGACCTTCTAAAATTATATTCTTGAACACTTTGTAAGAGAATTTTGGGTTAATTTTCTTACTCTATCTTAAGTGGAGAGTAAGACTTAAATGTATAGAGATAGGTAGCTAAGGGGCAAAAGCAGAGGTGATGTCTGTAACATCAGATATAACAGTGCATAAAAACAGTAGTAACCTGGAACCTTTATGATTAAGTTGTAAGGGTTTGGTAGAAGTGGCGCAGACGGCAGATTCAAAGTTTTAAAGTTTACACTTTAGAGAGTGAAACTTAGTATTTTTTGTCTGCGACACTTTTACAAAACTCTTCCAACTTAAATGAACCAAATGTTACAGACATTGCCTCAGCTCTTCTTCGTAAGCTACAGATCTTTGTATAGTTAAGTCTTTATCTCTGTCTTAAGTAAGATTAAACATGGTATACTATATGTGGTCAAGTTTAGCAAAGAAAGTAATTCTAAATTGTCTAGAGTGTATTATTGTTTGCTACGTCTCTAAGGTTGTAATGTTCTAATGTCTTCATATATGTATTGTGGGGCAGTTTTGTAAAATTCTTCCTACTATTGATCTAAAAAGCTATGTCGAATTGTTTATAGTTAAAATTATGTTAATTTGGACATATTTCGAAGTTTAAGAATAAAAATTGTTTGTTTTCTATTTTGTATTCACATTTATTGTAACTTCTCAATAAATACATTATTTAAATTGTTGTTATATGTTCCCTGATCTATCCTAACTATTCAATGTTGTAGGCTAGTTGATGATGATGTAAGAAACTTGGGTTATAGGTCCTAAGTAAGTGTGTTGTGGAATAAAAACAAATTATCATAAACAACCAGAAAAAAATGCTTTAAATCGCCGTTTTAGTTCTTTCTGGATATGTAACGTGAATACTTAGGTGTATGTAAAAGTTGCATATTAATTTAAACCTTGTTAAATATTACTTACTGTATGTATAGCGGGTCTATCCTGGAGCGCCCCCTTCCTAGAACGTCCCCCTCATTTATTTTAGAAAATAAAATCGGTATTTAGTTGTTTTTGTGAATTTAATGCAACTTTTTCGGAATTAATCAGAAAATTGTAGGTTTTTCCAGGAATTTTCCAATAAATTATTTTTAATTACTTATTAATTAAAACTTATTTTAAAAATTATTTTAAAATTGAAAAAAGAAATTCTGACGTTCAAATAAAATTCTGTTCAGTATTATTAACCTTATTTGACAAATCGCCCTGTTAACAATTATGTAAGCCAGTTTTAATTTTTAAGGTAAAATGGAAGAAAAGGCTCTATAATCGTCCCTGCTTCTGAGCACGAAATTTGTCATACAAGTCGTAGACTCAACCTTCCGGAGCTAGCCTCGTTGTAAGGCTCACCGGCGTCGAATGTTTTTACGCGTTTCGGTTGTTTAGTAAATTGTCCGTGTGTTGTGAGGCTACACATACGAGCTGACGTCAGGTGCACCTGACTGCAAGGCTACCACACGGAATATGAAAAATTTAGATATCTATAGTGAATTTGGCTCTAAGGTCAGGTATTGTCAAAATTTCAACATAAGGTACGGACAAGGTGGGTACAGAGCAACTCACTGTAGTGAAGTTAACAGTAAGTGCTGAACAATTTGGCGGTCAGAATAGGGAAGTTAACTGAAAAACTCCAACGCATGCTACAGTGTACACTTACACACGCGCGCGCGCGCGCGCGCGCACAAACACACACACATGCATACATTCATACATACAAAGTTAAAGGTCAATACATGAGGAATTTACCTGAAAAAATCATCTGAAGCTACAGTAAGAAACACTCACACACTCGCGCGCACGAGCGCGCGTGTTCCCTATTTTTTTAAAATATATGTTTTCTAATTCTTAAATATTAAAATCAAAATATTTAAACTTTTTTCAAAATAAAATCATTTTTTTATAATTAATTTCAGTAAAAATTAATTTAAATTCCAAAATTAGTTTTTAATTACAGGGAAGGGTGAGTTCAGGTACTTTCTGCGTGATAATCAGGATAATCACAGTAAATACATTAAATACAAAAAAAGGCATTTGCTCTTTTTTCTTATTTATAATTAAATAGGGGGGGACGTTCGCGGAGGGGGACGCTAAAGGATGTTCCGTGTATAGCGTTGTTTTTCTTTTATAGCTTTCTGCTTTGTTTTCGTTCTGGGTATGTTTCTCTGCACTGCTTACAATTATTGACAGGCGTTGTAGTTTTAAAAAATGATGTAGTACGTATATTTTCAGTTATTTGTAATTTAATATGTTTTTGTTGTAAATATATAAATTAAATGGGTATTAGAAAATTATTTTTATGTTTAGTGTCTTATAGCTCGTCAGAGTTGGTAGAAATGGTTACTGTCGTCCAGTGACTAGGGAGGAATTCTTGACTGTTTTTTTGTTTTCGTTTTTACGTTTTTCATATTCAGGTTTATCTGAGACGTGTTCTTACTTTCCTTCTGCTGATGGTATGATGAAAGTACATTAATCTGGACTTATAACTGCTGAATAAAACTTATTATTTATTATATTATGCCTTTATTGGCATAAATGTGTTGTTAATGTGTTTGTAAGTGTTTAGTGTTACCACTAGAACTGTATCAACATTATTTGATACCTTAAATTGGTCTGTAAATGCAGAATATTGCTAGTAAATGTTTATGATTGACTGTTGTTTTTGTTAAGACATTTTATGGGAGGAATTGAAACCCAATTCTTTTCATTACTTATATATTTGCTATATTTTAACTGGAAGATTTAGTCACAGATAAAAGGTAGCTAATCATACATTGACGTCCAAAGTATTGAGGAAATCTGTTTTTATCTGATTGATCAAAAGATCCCTGAATTATCTTGATCATTTTTTAACTTATAGCTACTTTGCAATCAAAGAAAAGAAAATGTTAAGAAGTATTACTTCCCTGTGCTTTCAGTGTCGATGAGTTCCGAGTATTTCACTGCGTTTGACAGTTGTGCTTTGCGGGTTTGCTTACTTTTGCAGACGCTATATTTTATTGCATTTGACACTTGTGTATGGAGGGTTTGCCTACCTTTGCAAGTCCTATTAATGCGTTTAGCAGAGGGATTTTTTTAGTTACTATATTAGAGAATTGGAAGGCTGGCTTGTTTAGTGATAGTCAAATGATTGAACTCAAAACTTTAGTATAGCGTGGCTCTGTCCTCTCTGGCTTTGCCTACGCAAACTGAGTATTGTTGCTTAGCAACTGGTATGCATTTTTGAATGAAAAGTATGCGGATTTGGCCAAATTGTTGTAGATCAGACATAGCGAGAAAATTTTCTATACAAATATATTTATTTTAACATGTGGACTAAACTAGTTCTCTTATTATCAAACTTTCATATCCATTTTATTGCAATTAACAATAGTTCTTCGAGTTGGAAGTAAATTAGACGTAAAGTAGCATTTGCATTGCACATTCATCTGCAGACTTTGCATAAAGTTTTCAATGGGTAAATTACAGTCCAACAATTTACAAGGTTTGGATGATAAATATACAGTCATTTGCCCTAAATCCGGACGAGTTTTGAAGGAAAAAGCCCGTGAACGTCGTAATATCGATAGTACAAAAAATCGGTGGGGGTTCTAGAATCTTTATGTTTAGACACACCTACCCCTGAAGAAAACAAATTTTTATCACTGACGATGTGCTCGTGAGATCAGCTAGAGAAGTGTCCGAATTTAGGAACCAAAGTGCCCTAAATCCGGACAAAGTACCCTAAATTCGGACGCTTTTCAAAGCCAGTGTGCGGTAACATCGAGCCGTTGGATCGGGACCAAACTCAGTATGATCATAGATTGAATCACCCCCTTCCTAATGGCGTTTTGTTCAAATCGATCAGATAAGCGGTTTGCGAGTAAATTGGCTCCGAATTAGGAAGAAGACGACAAGACAGATAGATGGGCCAGGTGCCCTGAATTCGGACGGTTTTATAAGGTGAAGCATGTAAACGTCGTAATTTTGAAAGTGCCCCGCCCCGCCATTTCCCATTGACCTGCCGAGTTGCTACTGGGCCAGACCTAGCTGGCGATCACTCCGGCAACAACACCACCTGCGTAGGTTCACACTGACGCCGCTAGACTGAGCTGGATAGTGCGCTTATGATCAAGCAGCTAAGAGAAAAAGCCTGTCCGGATTTAGGGCACTTTGGGAAATCGTCTCCCAAACTAAGACCAGGTGACGTAACTCTTTTATTTCGGTATCATCATGTAGGTAAAGAGTTCTAGTTTCACATATGCGACGATGAAGGTTTCACTCGCATCCGAAGTTGGGTGCCCCCAGTCCTGAAACGACAGTTCAAAAAAAATGTCCTATTTCGTCGCGTCCAAAATTTAAAGTTTGAAACGTTCTGGGGAGTGTAATATTTATGATATCAAATTTGTTTTTTCATAACTAAATTCTAGAAGTCCTAACACTTCCATAGAGCCCACGGAAGTTAAATTCTGACCACCTGTAGCCATTTCCGGGGCAATAATAGTGGAAAACAACAAAGTGTCCGGATTTAGGGCGCCAGTCCGAATTTAGGACACATTACTGTACTTGCTTTATTCAAATTCACATTACTTTGTTTGGCAGGAAGGGGGAATACATATTAGACAGTATAAACCGCAACTTATTCAGTTCATCCAACGCAGTTGCTGGTCTAAACCTGCTTGACAAAGGTGTGACGAATATTTTCCACTATCTACAAAGTAAACAATAAAGAACAAAAATTAAAATAAAACAATCACATCTTTAAAAAAGGAGTGAATGGTTTTCATTCTCTATAATAGTATTAAAAAATGTTGTACCACTTACATAAAACACATGTATCCTTTTGAAATAAAGCTCTTCAGGAAGTGAGTGAAAGGTCACTTGATGATCAGCTAGTGCAGTTCTTAATGTACGCTTATTGGAAAGCAATAGAAGACAACCTGTATGGGACAAAAAAAAAGCCAACAAAATAACAAAATCTATTATGCATTATAAGAGGTAGTGAGGCTAATGGACAATTTGATACGCCTTAAAGTAACATACTCACAACTTTGGACGGTGGCACTCCAAACAAAAGTCAGCCTCGCTGCTGATCTCACTTCCTCTGGTTGGCACAGGACACGACATGAAGACAATGTTTGATGGTCTTGGGAAAACTTTACTCCACACCTCCTAAACACCTAAAACATAAAAACAGACTATAAGTTCAATGTAATGTAGTCTCATGGATGAGGTTCATGCAATGCATCACACAACACAAAACGCAAAACCGCATACAGAGAGCATAACTATAGGCAAGTTCATATCAAAAACAGTAACTTTTGCGGCCAAGATTAACCTATCGCTCATGCTCAGTACTTCACAATTCAGAGTCAAAACGCAGTGAAAATATAAAGAAGATAGGTAAACTAGTTGGTGAGTTATAGCAGTAAATAGAAACAGGCAGTGTATCGAAAGAAAAAAACATAAATTGAAGACCAAGCCGGCCACATTAGTTGGAGGTTCCTGAGCAACTAAAACGGACGACATCAAGGATTCGTGCAAAGGGTGAAAAGAACGGAGCAGATGGTGAGTGCAAAATGAAATGAAATCATAAAAAACTTACTCTCTCATTGTAGACGTCATTTACAATCGTAACAACGTTGAAAAGTTCAAGTTTGCGCACAGAAATCCCTAACCTACGGCTATGTTTGTTGTTGTTTTGAGTGTGGTGTGACTATTCACAGTCCCATGACGTGTGTCAATAACGCGCGAGTAGCGCACAGTTTTAAACTTGTCTCATAACCTGATGTATCAAATAAATCACATAATCTAATAAATCAGATAATGATACGTTCACACAGGAAGTTGCGATGTGTAATGCCCTAGGTACAAAATTTTTCAGACATTACTCGAAAATAGTTAATGACTGGTGGTTATATTTAAGGCGTCCCCACAATGCACCTTATTACTCAGGTGGATCTACTGATAGCGCCTGCAGGACACTGGGTAGGCCGACCCGCCAATTACGTGTGTGAAGGTGGTGGCCTACTCAGATAGCGCAAGTGCAGGGGGCATGGAATATTGGAAATTTGAAGCGGGGACTGCCGGCGCTGCTGCTAGCCCCGCCCACGCTGCAAGGGTATTGTTGCATAGCAACCGATATGCATATTCGAATGGAAATTTCTCGGATCTGGCCAGACAGTTGGAGATCAGACTTAGTGACAAAATTTTCTAATTTTTCGAACTATTTTTCATTATAATTTCATAAGAATCTGTTCGGTAGAATTGGCTGTGCTCTAGAGAATCCATTTTTTTTTTTTTTTTTTTTTTTAAGAAAGAAACTTTCTGGCGAAATCGGATGGAGATAAGTTACCAGACTTAAGAAGGACTCAATATTACAGTCAACAGCTTTTGAAGCAGTTTGCTTTATGCTCAAAAAGGGAGCACACAAAGTGGATGGGAGGATATTTAATCAAGATTGTTTGGAACAATATTTCAGCACTCTGAGAAGAAAAGAAAGATCAAATGATCATCCATCCCTGGCAAGAGTTCTTGACTCAAGAATACAAAGTCACATTCAAGGAAATGTTGCTGTTGGCTCTTCAAAGGGCAATACTCAAGTGCAAAAGAGAAAAATAGAAATTGATTCCTCTCCCTTAAGAAAACTGAAACAACGGAGAGAATGATTTTATCTTTGTACTGACGCATAACTTTGAATATTTGTCAAAATACTTTAATTGTTTTCTATCCTTAGTAGTATTTGCTCTTAGGTAGTGATTATCTTGTGTATCTGGTTTGTGTTCCTTTTCAATATGTAGGAAATACCCTAGTAGAATAAGCGGCGCACGTGCGCCGGGCGGACGTCCGCCCGTAGTGCGGTAGGCGGGCTTGAGCGGAGCGGACCCCGCCTGGACTGCGCCTATGGTGCTTACGCGCGCGGTCTGCGCTTGCGATGCGAAAGTCAATCCCTAAGCCCACCCAGCAGGCGCAGTGCTCCGTCACTCCGCGCTGCAGACTCCGCGCAGCGCGGTCCGCGCGAACACGCAGTGGCAGCCAGCTACTGCGCTGCACCTGGCGTGGTTCGCTGGCGCTCGGCCGCGCGGACAAGCGCGGGGCGGACTGCGTGTGACATTCATTCGAGCGCCTCCAGCGCATCCCTGTTGGCGCGCCCCGCTGGTGGCCCGCGCTGCAGACATCGCGTCCCCACAACTGGGGCGGGCCGAGCGAAGCGGGGTGCTGCCGAGCGCCGCCTGGCGGTGCAGAGGCGGCCCGGGTCCCGCGACCTCCACGCGCTGTCCGCCGCGCGGAGTGCTGGCGGACATCTGGCGCGGCGGGCGCGGCGTTCCGCTGTCTCTACTGCGCTGGCTGTGCGCCTGCCCGATGGCCGCCGATGGCCGCCTATGTAGTGGCGGCCCCAATCGCAGTGTTTTTGTTAATGTCAAGCAATGTCATGAGCTCAGACAAATCTCTAATTTTTTGTGCCCTATTTATTTTGGTAATTTTCCGTGAGTTTTCCCTGATTTCCTAGATTGTTCGCAAATTCCCACAGTCTTTCAGGTTTTCAAGGTTTTCCAGAGTTGTGGTGTGTGTGTATGCGCGCTCTTCCTGACTCAGAGCCGCAGCCCGCAGCGAGCGCGTAGGCCAGCAGTTAGGTCGGATTCTGAGCGGCACTCACTGTCTGTCGCGAATGTAGCTGTAGCGTTGTACTCGAGAAAGAAAAGAAGCTGCTACCTACCTTAGGTCACTCGAGTATGCTTGCATTTTCAATGAGTTCAGTAGTAGGTGCAGTTTATTCTTGAAATTTTCAGTTAGTATATTCTGATCAGTTTCCGATCGAAAGCAAGACCGAAGTTTTAGTCTACAGACAAAGTACGACGTCGACGACCCCCCGGAGCCGCCACTGATTTTTTGAAAGTAAATTTCTTGTTTTAAAGTTCTTTGAAAAAATAGCTTTAAAACCCACCACGCCTGCCTTCGGTGCACCAATGGGCGGGGAGGCGGACGAAGCGGCTCGCTCTCTTTCCTTGTCGTCCTCATAGCGAGAAGCGCGAGGAGGAGAGAGACAGCGCGCACCTGGGACTGGAGGGGGGAGGGTGGCGGAGCGTAGTGGGGGCCGCCAGCGCTGGCCGGCGGGGCGGCTCTGCACCGACTATTCAAACCAATCGGTAACTTTTAAATCTGTAAGATGCCTTGACGGAGCTATGGGATGGACGCACAGCGTTTATTTAGGAACGGAGTAGCCTTATTGGACTCTACCATCTCGTTTGAAGGACAAGACGAAATAAGTTTACACTGATAAACCAAGTGTTCAACCCTTCAACACTTTTTAGTGTTCAAATACCATTCAAACAAATAAAAGTGTTCAACAGAATTGTTGTGCACTTAAAAGTGTTCAACTCAGAAGTTGTGTACTTGTAAGTGTTCAACTCCCCAGTTGCACACTTCCCTAATACAGTGCGTCCAAGCTAAGGAAGTGTGTAACTGGAGAGTTGAACACTTTTAAGTGCACAACTTTTGAGTTGAACACTTGTAAGTGTACAACAACTATGTTGAACACATTTATATGTTTAAATGGTATTTGAACACTTTAAAGTGTTGAAGGGTTTAAACACTTGGATTATCAGTGTAAAACCTTGAGGAAAAAATCTCTAAATTTCTGAATAAAATCAAATTTTCGACCAGGAACAAACCTCGCGCTTCTTCTGTCTTACAGTACATTTCGTTCCTTGGTCTTTTCAGAACATTTTGACAGAAGTCCGACCAAAACCGAACGAGTAGTTTCGGAGCTAGATCGGGTCCGCGAACCCCTCCATTTAGGCCCTTTTGTTCGATTTCCGGTAAACGCACTAGGGTGGGGTCGGCAAACCCCTCAGATTCGTATTCAGCACATATTACATAGATTAAGAAAAAAATGTGCTTTACGTATTTATGTACCGGGTCAAAATCTTGGTTTCCTGGACAGTAATATCTTTCTGGGCTTGGCTGGACTGGCTGGGCCAGCTGGCTCTCTGTATTACAACGCTGTTGGTACACTGTGATTCAATTACAGTGACGTCACATTCTTTTTCATGTAAAAACTGTCACATTCCTTTTAATATTAATGTCACATTCTTTTGAATGTGACAATATAATTTAGCCCGCATATTTGGGCCGATTCACATTGAAAAGAATGTGACATTACATTTTAAATAATGTGACACTTTTCACATGAAAAAGAACGTGACGTCACAGTAATTCAAAAACAGTGTATTACAAACAGAACGGTGTTAGTTTATTTTGTGTCCGAGTGTCCGAAATTCGTGGTAGCTTAACTAGGGATGGTTAATAAGACTTTTCGAGTGTCACTCTTTTTGTTTTCTTTTTCGTCCGCGATTAGCGCATAAAATTTCATTTGCGCTCTTAGTTGAGTGGGGATTAGAGTATTTGAGTACTGTTTGGTGTCATTCGAATCAGTTTAGAGTTAAGAAGACATCAGTGTCGCCAGATGTTAAAAATACATTACATTATCCGAGCAAGTCCGAGTTGCTCAAAGAGCGGGCTTTTGCGTTTGCAGAAGACGCAGTTTGAAGTCCATTGAGCTGGAATTCAAAATCCGCGCGCCCAGGCCGCGCGCGACGGTAAGTGGCCGCGTTCGACACTTTCTGTTGTTCGTCTCTGTCTTGCGCACGCGTTTCCGCAGAGGAGGAGGTCAGAGCCGCGGCCGCACAGTTACTCGCTTTGGACGTAGTCCTACCACTGCAACCCCCCACCACCTGCTGTCTGACCAATTGCAGCGCAGATCAGGAGGCTACAGTACGCTTATAGTCGAACACGTGGGCCTTATTGACCCGCTAGGATGAGAGACCATAAAACTGCGTTGGCGACTCTGCCGTATTCCTTTTCTCTGGTCCGAGTCGCTCACCACTTGTCACACCCTCGTCAACGCCGGCCGCGCGGTATCCGGTAAAAGGACCCACCCTGGCACGCCAACCTATTGTTTCCCCGGAAGGGTCCGGTCATTGACTTGGCCTTCTAGGCCAGTCACCGAAGACAAAATAAGGTGCCAACCTCGAACAAAAATATGTCAAGCTGGAAATAGGCTAGATCGGTGCAGTTCGATGTGCTGAATCACCTCCTGAAAAGTCTAGTGAGCCAACCCGTGCGCATACACCGGAAATTGAACAAAAGGGCCTAAATGCAGAGGTTTGGGGTACTCGCTGTAGCTCTGGAACTATATGTGCGATTTTCACGGGACTGGTCTCAACACGTGCGGAAAGAAACAAGGAACAAATCCACTACTACACATAAGTCCCGATCCACTCCCCTCTAGTCAAGAACTTGACTGGAATGAAAAATTTCAAATTTGAGCACAAGTTTTTTAAACATATCAAGTCATTTCTCCGTAACGCGCCACTGGACTCAAAAATGTCCCAAATAAACGATGTGCGCTCATCCTTCAGCTCCATGAGGCTGCTTTTAGATTTGCGGCACATTGAACCGTTTAGGTTCTATCCGCCTTGAACTGAGCCCGTGCAGAGCCTCCTGCAGCCGTGCGCGGCAAACTCCCGCTGGAGCACGGCTCCCCCCTCCACCGCTCCGGGTGCGCCGTCTCTCTCCCACGCATGGGAGAGACAAGGAGAGGGCAGCGCGCCTCACCCGGGCCCGTCCGGGCCGGACGGCCGATAGAGCGAAAATTGAAACGAAAATATAACGCGTTTAGAAAATACTGAGAGTATTTTGCTTTCGCGTATCGGAAAGAGCTCAACGCCCACTACATCCTGGCCAAAGTTTACCCGGTGGTCTCTCATAGGAAGCGAGTGAGACGAGGAAAACCCCAAATTTGCACCATTGGCATTGAACGGTTCGTTCGGGTGAAAGGTGAAAGGTACAAAACCAGTCGTAGTCGCTATTTGACGCAGAAAGTCCATACTTTCGAATGGTGTACACAACAGTACCCAAATGTTGAACTGTCTGGTGAAAACACGGGTTGCAATGACAAAACGATATTTTTTTTGAAATTACGGAATATTGTGTCGGCTCGAATTCACGATTTCTGGACGGTTTTTAAAGTCATCTTTACCGTATTTTCATGGACCAATACATACATTATGAATATCTATGGGAAACACTGATGAAAACCGCCAAGAAATCGTGAATTCGAGCCGACACAATATTCCGTAATTTCAAAAAAATATCGTTTTGTCATTGCAACCCGTGTTTTCACCAGACAGTTCAACATTTGGGTACTGTTGTGTACACCATTCGAAAGTATGGACTTTCTGCGTCAAATAGCGACTACGACTGGTTTTGTACCTTTCACCTTTCACCCGAACGAACCGTTCAATGCCAATGGTGCAAATTTGGGGTTTTCCTCGTCTCACTCGCTTCCTATGAGAGACCACCGGGTAAACTTTGGCCAGGATGTAGTGGGCGTTGAGCTCTTTCCGATACGCGAAAGCAAAATACTCTCAGTATTTTCTAAACGCGTTATATTTTCGTTTCAATTTTCGCTCTATCGGCCGTCCGGCCCGGACGGGCCCGGGTGAGGCGCGCTGCCCTCTCCTTGTCTCTCCCATGCGTGGGAGAGAGACGGCGCACCCGGAGCGGTGGAGGGGGGAGCCGTGCTCCAGCGGGAGTTTGCCGCGCACGGCTGCAGGAGGCTCTGCACGGGCTCAGTTCAAGGCGGATAGAACCTAAACGGTTCAATGTGCCGCAAATCTAAAAGCAGCCTCATGGAGCTGAAGGATGAGCGCACATCGTTTATTTGGGACATTTTTGAGTCCAGTGGCGCGTTACGGAGAAATGACTTGATATGTTTAAAAAACTTGTGCTCAAATTTGAAATTTTTCATTCCAGTCAAGTTCTTGACTAGAGGGGAGTGGATCGGGACTTATGTGTAGTAGTGGATTTGTTCCTTGTTTCTTTCCGCACGTGTTGAGACCAGTCCCGTGAAAATCGCACATATAGTTCCAGAGCTACAGCGAGTACCCCAAACCTCTGCATTTAGGCCCTTTTGTTCAATTTCCGGTGTATGCGCACGGGTTGGCTCACTAGACTTTTCAGGAGGTGATTCAGCACATCGAACTGCACCGATCTAGCCTATTTCCAGCTTGACATATTTTTGTTCGAGGTTAAAACCTTCGGTGACTGGCCTATTCCTCAGCGCAGGCCGGCAGTGTGAGCCTCCAACCTCCAACACAACGTCGCTCTCAGAAGGGGCGGGGGTGGGAGGGGCAGGAGGGGCAGGAGGAGCAGGGTGGGAGGGGGGAGCGGGGGGACGTGGAGGGGGCCGAAGGCAGGTGCGGGGGCGAGGCGAGGCGGGGTGGAGAGGGGAGGGGGGCAGCAGTGCAGAGACACAATGCAGTGTTTGTAATGTGATGGGTCGAAGAACAGTCGGTCGGCACGATGGCTCCGTAGCTCAGTAGGTTCCGACCGAAGCGTGAGCGCTGAGTTTGGTATGGCTGGGGATCGAATCCCGGCACTGCCGAACAAAATGCGTATCTCGCGGCCAGTAGGACTGACCCGGCTACATATGAGTCTTAGAGGCGATGGAATGATGAGGAGGGGTGGTAGGGGGAAAAGGGGAAAGAGGGAAGAAGGGAGGTGGGAGGGGTGCGAGGAATGACAAGGAAAAGGAGGAACGACTGAAGAGAATTTTTTTTTAATCTAATGTGCCAATGATCCGCGGGAGGCATTCCGCCTCGAGTGCGCCCGGCGCACTGCAGGCGTGATCCGCGCGGCTGAAAGCGGTCGGAGACGCGCGCCTCGTAGTCCGCCAGGAGTGCGCCAGACGCACGCTCGGCGGACTTGCCGCGCGGTGTGTCCTGGCGTTGTGCGCCAAGCGCACCCCGGGCGGAGCGGCTGCAAGCGCGGCAGAGCGGAGGCTGCCTGGCGGACCGGTGGCGGGGCCGCCCTTCTGGTCAAGTGCTACACCAGGCGCGCTTCGCACGGCGGACTACTGGCGGAGTCATGATCGTACACGTCTGCGCCGTCAGCGCGGCGGAGTGCGAGCGAGGTGGTGATTGTAAGCGTTCGCGTCAACTGCGCGCCGTTGAATCGCAAGGAATTGCGCTCTTCTGGTCAAGCACCATGCGCCGCGGGTCCGCCGACCTGCGCTCGGCGGAGTGCGCCGTCCGCCAGGCGGACCCGCGGCGGGACCGCGGCGGACGAAATATTCTCTATGGGTATAAAAAGGAGAAAAAGTGTTCTGAACTTTTTAACACTATACTGTTTATTAAATACAGTTTTGACTTACATATAATTTTGTTAATTAACCAGCAATAAAGCTAGAGAAACAGGAGAGCTAAAACATAAGATTACAGACAGTAAATAAATTAAATATTAGCTTCTTTTCAAGTTTGTTCTTAGAGCTACAGTTTTATTTGACTTTTCTAAACGATTCTTCTGAGATTCTTCTAATCGAATTGATAAATTGCGGTAAGAAGCTACTAATTGTTTCATGACATAAACAGAGTTCTCATCGCCAAAAAAAAATTATTTGTAAGGGTAAACCAAATGTCCATTGCTTCTCTATTACTATACATTACAGACAAAATCTCATCACGTTCAGCAAAAGTATTTTCTTTTTTGGAGAGAAGAATAGTTTTCTCAACCTTCCAAAAAAAATCAATAGCCTTATCGGAGATAGTTATACCAGTTTCGTCATCACCATTCTACCACAGTGTTTTGTCAACAAAAGTTTTAGAACTGACATCAGCAACCACAAAATTTAATTTGAAGCACTTGCAGATAGATTGCCACATCACTGACTTGTTTTCTTTTGACAAGCCCTTTTTAAAGAATGCTCGAAGTAAGCTACCTAAAGCAACACAAAACTCTTCTCCCTTTTCTTCCATTGAAGCGGGGACTGCTTCAACAGAAATCAGGTGCTCAGATCCACGCATCTCTCTGGCAATAAATGATTGAATTTCAGCTAACATAAGTGTAGCCATCCTAAAAATTAATGTCCTAGCCAAGCACTCACTCATTCCACAACAACACAAAATAAGCTTTACCACTAGTAGGTCCATAGTTTCTTCATTATTAAGAGAATAATTTAACACTTGCAGCGCTTCCTCATAGCGGTTTTGTGGGAGCAGCTTTGTTGGGTTTGAGAGGCTCTTTATTATAGGGTCACTTAGTGTTTGGACAAAATTTATCCAATTGTATTCATTGACCTGCTTCTCAAGTATTGCTCTCAGAAATGATTGCCTTGAAACTCCATCAGCACCAAGTGAATGCTCCTTGGACAAACTCAGCAATACACTTTCCATCAATTCATTTACCACCAGAGAAAACTGATGGTTTGAAGGCATACGGGAATATGCATTTGAAACAAAACACATAATTATGTGACTCATGGAAACATCTAATTTGTAATTTACATGTATAGATATAAGTATATGAATACACACATAATGAACTCACCATTAACACTGTGGGCAATCATGTGCTTACTGAATCCCATTTTGAATTTGTAAGTTTTCCTGCATCCAGGCCTTTCACACACAAGAATTTCTTGGGGCTTCTGAGTTGCACCAGATTTGGTTGGTTTTTTCCTCGGAACTGGTGCAGCAGGAGAGGAATTATCCGTTGATGCAACTGGTGATGGATCATCCATCGAGGTTGATGCTGATTCACCACTAAAAACTATATCTTGGGACATTCTCTGACTGAAAACATAAAAGATGGCATTGTAATAATCAAACTAAAATATAGCTAAATTTCTTTGGAAATAAAGCGTCTCTTTTGCAAGGATAGAGGTTATACAGTGTACTGGTCCACTCGTATTAAGCTGTACCAGGACACCAGGAGCCGCCTGATGTTGATCTACGTGTTTTGCCGAAAAGACGCTCACGTGAAACAATATTATATCGAAATCAACTCACCACTCGTCGAAAAATAGCCAGATTCAGACGAACTTTGAGGGCTACTGCGTCTCGCATACACGTTTGTCACTGAAGCGGTTGCAGGGACGATGACGATGTTTTGTTTTGGTTTGGAGCAGACGAAAGCGTACGAGTTCTGAGTGGAGCTGGTAGCGAGGCTAGACCGATCGACGCCAGTTTCTTAAAGTTTAAACTTTAAGAAGATTTTAGCGTTATGCTTTTAAATTTCAGACATGGGGCTCGAGATAGAAACGATAGAAACAGGCATAAGCTTTCGTCCGGTCACTTGTTCAACAGGTATGATCGTATATGTGTCGAGAATAGTGAGTTCCAAGATGAGGTGAGCGGAGACGGGCCGGATCCGATAGCTGTGCAGGGCAACTTTAATCTCTCGAGATAAGAATAACGGCAAGCCATCGGCTGTCGGCAGTAGGAAATAACGTTTCTTCGCGAATTAAACTAGTGTTTAGTCAAGGCCGCATTGCGCTGATGATAACTTTTTGCTCAGTTTGGACGATTTAAAGTTAGACCCGGCACCTTTCCCGCTCTGACGGGTGGGGGTCAAGGATGGGGGCAGCCTAGGCCTAGGCTGATGCCACCCCCTGACATTATGAACAAAATTCTTCTTTCGCATTTAGAGTGCACAGCACTCACAAGTACTCTCCTGCCGAGCTGCTGTACGGGAGAAGGCTGGTCTTACCGGCCGACCTAAGCCTAGGGCCGCCACCCGCGGCCCTGGATAGGCAGGGCAGCAGCGGGTATCCCTCTGATCTCAGGGAGGTACTACGCGATCTGCACTACGAGGTGGCTAAAAACCTAAGATCAGCCTCAAATGCCATGAAAATACGGTACGACAACAAGGCAAAAATCACCGCGTACAGCGCAGCGGCGTAGGAAGTGTCACGCGATGGGGATGGGGTGTGCTCAGCTATCACAAAACACCTGTACCTTCCACATTTCCGTGAATTCGATGGGGAAAGAACAATTTTCCCCCAATGTTTCGGTGGGCGAGCAGAGCAAAGCATTGAGAGAGTCAGTCCAAATCGCGATTAAGCAAGCTCGAAAAAAAGAGAGCTAGCTAGGTAATGTAGTCAGGAATACTTCATATGGAGCAAAAATGCGTCTTCCCTAGGCCCTAGAGCCTAGGGACAATAAAACTGGTTTGTGGTGATGGCGCATTTCAGCGCCCTTAATTCAGCCGCTGCCGTATGCGTGAGAAATATATAGGGAGCAAACACTCTAAAATATACTAGGGACAATTTTTGTTCCTAATTGACCACGAATCTGTGCATACGCAACATGTGTACGATTTCGTTCCTAACAACACTGTAGGAGATTTTTTCGTAATTTCACGAAAAAACACCTGTTAAATTCCCAACACGAACTTTTCGTTATTTGTAACAAAAACGAATACTTGTGAAATGACGAACAATTCGTAGCCTTGTCTGGATTTGTGGATGAGCCATGCCATTGGTCATTTAGTACAACTGCAAACTGTTTTACAAGGAAGGAAATGCATTTCGGTGGTCAAAATTACCAACGAACAGTTGAACAGTTTGTTTATTTCCTTACGAACAGTTCGTAATCTGGATTTTACGACACTGTTCGTCAAATGCAAAATACGAGGTACGAGGTGTTCGTATGCAAATTTAATCGTAAAATAACGAAATCTACTTACAGTGAATGGAGTAAACTGAACGATAGTGCACTTTTACTTCTTTATTTAGTAAAGAAATCGTACACATGTTGCGTATGCACGGATTCGTGCTCAATTAGGAACAAAATGGTCCCTAGTATTTTAGTGTGAAGCGAGCGCGACTTTTTCGGCCACAACGAAGTTGTACACTGTAAATGCGAAGGGACATTTTATTGTCCCTTTAACTAGCAACAATGTGTTTGTCCATAGCGCTAGACAACAGGTTTCATGGACAAAATTGTGGCTTTTCATACACAAGTTGAGTAATTAGAAAAACAAAATGTCCCTCAAAAATATTGTGCCCCTGTTTTCAACAAATTTGTTGCAGCACTGTCAACGTATTTCAACGTCCGTTCGCGTGGACAAATGCTTTGTCCACAAAAAATGAAACAAATTTGTCTCGTCGGTGCACAAAACTGTGCAAAGCTGTACACAATTTGTCTGGTTTTGGAACAAATTTGCATCCTTTCTGGATATGCACAGAAACGTTTCTACATGAGGAACAAAATTGTTCTTTCGCATATGCGTCAGCATATGGTTTGAGGTGCTGGAGGTGGTGGTCTCTTCGGAAGGGTTGGTGCAGGCTTGCCTCTACCTCGACCGCTACCGGGAGGTGGGGCTGTCACAGTGCGGGCAGGTGGTTGAATGGGACGGCTTGGGCCTGGAGTTGTATTGGCTTGAGGTCTGGCTGGCCGGCGAACCGTAGCCGAGCTCTGGACCTGAATCCTACTCTTTGAAGCCGTCACGTGCAGCGTCCGTTTCAATGACCCTCCGGAGGGAATAGGCACCTTAGCCTGTAAGGACAATTTGGATCCTGGCGGGACGGACTTTGGGCGGTCGGTGGATTTTTGCACCTGTATGCTAGTTGACGCTCTTTGTCCAGGCAGATTGGGCGCCACTCGTTGAGCAGGTCTCAGCTGATTGATGAGTTTGGCTTGGACGGCGCGCTTCCGAGCTGCAGCGTTCAGAGCTTGCAGGTCCATGATTCCAATCAATTATTTCGCGCATTTTCGGTGCTTGCAAGGTGATTCTGGACTGCCTCTGAAGTTATATTGCCAGAAAATTGCTCAGTCAGCGCCTCGATGTGGGTCAATCTCCATGCGGTGAACTTGTCTTTCTGGATCACCTTCTCCTCTTTCGCCATTTGCGGCTCCTGAGAGAGAAACAGCATCCAGAGGGGATCCATAAGAAACGCGTCATCTAACACGGGGATTTCCTGATTAACTTGCTCTGTTTTGGCCGCTTGTGCTTTGCCGCCCTTGCCCTTAGCAACTTTCTTGTTGGGTGGCTCTTGACTGGCTTTTGCAGGTGTGGCCATCTTTAATGATGCTGGAATCCGCCCCTCGAAGGAGTCGATTCCGCTATTAGCCAAGTTGGCAAGAGCGGCATCGTAATTAGTGCCGCAAGCAGCTTTAGTGGCAAGGTGAGGCCGGGCTGTCAGTAGAAGTAGGCCCACATATGGAATCAGCGCTTCATTCCTCGGCAACGTTATGTGCAGAGGGGGGTTGTGCTGACTAGGCAATGCTGGTGCGCAGCTGCTATTATCTGAGAACTTGTAACTGCGAATAGTGGCAGGTACGAAGATCCCGAGAGCTACGTTGTAATCAGGCGGGTTTGCGTAAGGTCTTCTTACCCTTTGCAAGACTACATTTGCCTGGCTGCAAATAGCGAAGTCCTCGAACATGGTTGGAGCCACATCTTGTAGTTGCTGCACCGCCTGTTGCGTCACAACGTTTATTGCCATTTGTCCGTATGGAACGTACTTGTAGGGTTCGGAGCTCGCGAGCCTCTGGTCGTAACTTGACTTGGACCCTGGGTAACTGGAGTAACCTAACAATTGTGGATCGCCTTCCAAAAGGACCTCTTTATCAAAATTCACACTAGGCTGTGCAGCCGTTATTCCCCATTGGATAGGAATATTGCGTATTATGCCAGTTGTGGAAAGGACTGAGCCTAACTGCGGGGGTTCATCTGGGCTGAAGAACTCGGGCCAATCAATACAAGGGTTGTATTCCCCGTAAGATCTGTCATAGATCATGGCTCCTGCATATGTGGATCTTGGAAGCCTAAGACCATAATGACGATTGATGCCTTCGGATAATCCTGAATGCCATAGGGTTCCAAATACTGCCATGTCGCCCGGCATTAAAGTCCAGATGGGCATGTGTGCCAAACTTAGCAAAGCATTGGGCTGCTGTGGTGCATTCCCTAAAATCGCAGTGAGCTCTGCTCCAGTTAAACTGTAGTCTAAGTGGCTACATGTGGACTCATTCGACACTACTGCTGATGTGAGCACGGCAGCGAAGTCACCGTTAGTTGACAGCCGCACGGGAAGGTCTGCTCGTTGCCTTTCTTCCGGGGAACTCGGGTGTGAGAGGCCCAGCCCGAATAGATGGTGTAATACATTCCTCGATCCAGGGTAAGGCAACCGCCATCTTGATTGGCTAGTACACAACGGGCGAACCGGGACATACATGGTGGGAATGGCGCGACCTTCTGGAGTCCATGAAGCCATCCCTTCTGGTTGTTGTGGGTGGTCGTCTGGCTGTTCCACTTCATCAGGATCTTCCACGTGGCCGTACCACTCTGGTCGATCAGCTAGATCATAGTCATGCACGTGGGCCGCATCGTGCGGTGGCGGTTCAGGGCGCCGGCGACGATCAGGCGGACCATAATCTGGAAAATCCATGGCCGGGGCAAGTTGCCACCTGCTTCCGAACATTTCGGCTGCTTGATGTAGCCCGGCCTCAAGCGCGTCCCTTTGATTCCAGTTCGCTGCGTAACGGGAAGCAAAGTTCAGGATGTCCGCACCTGTGATGGCTGGAAATACTTCGGGAGCACCTGGTAGGACGTAACCACGACGAACAACGAACAGAGGTCTAACAGCAGGCCATTCAAGTACATCAACCACTGCCTTCCATTGGTTGTCGGGCTCTGATCCACTCCCTTCAGAACACAGAAGGCTTACGATTGCTACATCATTTGAAGTACACACATCCTCTCCAACAACAAAACACAACTGATGTTGGGTAACTTGAGCATTCAGCATTGTAGCCCAATCTTCATCGGTGTCTGTGCCTAGAACATCTGCCCAGTCATTGATGTCTTCGGGTATTTCAGGTGCTAACGTATCCCAGCCTGCACGAACATTGCGTTGGTGTTTGAAGGCTTCAATCCCAGCTCTAGTATAAAACGAACTGTTGAACACGTCGTGCCGCCCTAGAGTCCACTGATTCCCGGCTCCATTAGCTATCACATTGTCAGTTATTTGGAACACATTAGAGAGTTCAGAAGTAAAGCTCTTTGAATCGAAAACTGTGGTCCTTTGTTTTGCTGCAATATCTGCATCTGCAATAGGGTTATATTTGATCTGTGGACCAAACTGGACCGCAGGAGTGACCCTAAAGTACCCATCATCGACGTGGTTGGTCCAGTTGCTTGACGACCGAGCTTGTTCTCCAACTGCCATGTTTGCTGGTTTAGGGAAAGTTGTCACAGTGGAAACCCTGTAACGTAAGGTCTCCTGGTTCCACTCAACCTCCTGCTGACCGCCAGCAAGTTGGGAATGACTATAGTATAATAAACTGTCAATGGGCTGACGCATATATTATATATATTTAGAGTGTATTATTTGTCAGAATGGAAAACTGTAACTTCCCGATGACAAACAAAAGTAAAATTCCTTCCACAACTCATAATAACGGGAAGGACTGCTTGTATGTGTGCGCGCGGGCGCGGGCATTCTGGGGGGTGCTCAGCACCCTCTACCAGATTCTAGGGGATGCTCCGAGCACCCTCTGCACCCCACTTCCTACGCCGCTGGTACAGCGAAGGAGACATTGTGTGGTTCTTAAACCCGCGGCGAAGGGTAGGCGTCAACCCCAAGCTTCAGCGGCCTTGGGAGCATGGCTGGCGGGTCGCTAAGGTTCTTAATGACGTAACGGTCCGGATCGAGCGGCCGGGCTGTAAGACCCGGGTGGTGCACGTAGACCGCCTCGCAAAGGACAGAGAGGGGAACGGGGCCGGGCAGCGGCCTGGTGGGGCCGGGCAGCGGCCTGGTGGGGACGCGTTGGCCGCCCCCTGCTTCCTCTTTACGGGTGCTGAAAATTGCAGCTAAGCTGTTAAGCGGTTGAGCAGTGGACTTTCTGCTCCGCAAAGAGAGAGAGAGAGAGAAAAGAAAAAACCGAACGTTTAAACGACGCGGTTTAAGCGAGAGCTCGGGACGCGCCGTCTCGAAGGTGCGGGAGCGAGAGAGACAGAAGCAGCGCTGTTTCTTTTGCTGTTGTTGGTGTTGTCGCTGTTTTTTCCTGGAAAAGCCGCGACCCGTGCCGAGCCGATCCGATCGGCAGGGTTGCGCGGGAAAAATCACGACCCGAACCTAGTTCGGATGCGGTCGGGTGCAGGGCGGCCCGGCTTCGGAGCCCAATCACTGCGGCTGGGGACACGCCGAGGTCGCTGCTTGACTAATTATGAGCAGTTGCCAAAAAAAAAGGCCAATTTTGATGCCTTTAGAAATTGCTTGATAAAAGTCGCAAAAGATCCGTTTTTAGCAGATGATACATCTTAGCAAAAAAAAATAAATAAAAATAAACTAAAGAGAACTGATGTTTCATCGGCTTGTACTCTCGCAATAGTATAGAGCGGGCCGGTTTTTTTTTTTTTTTGAAAATCATTAGAGAACAGTCTTGAAAGTGGTATTTCAGAAATTGCGAGCTCCCAGACTCGTAATACGCAAGGAAAGCTAAATTTGCGAAATTTTGAAGACACGGAAGTTACAGGCGATACTGTAAGTGGCACGGAAGTTACAGGCGGCACTTTAAGTGTCACGGAAGTTACATTTTCATGCATCAGGCTTCTGACCACTAAGCCGTTCTGTAGGTAGGCATCGGCAGTAGAGGCGCGTGTGATGTCACTCGGTGTTGCCCTCGTTGTGTTTTAGTAACGAAATGATGGTGATACTTGGGTTGCGTTTAGGTTGTGTGGCTGGGGCTGAGTAGCACTCTAGTTATATTATTTTAGTATTGTTTATTGGGTCTATCCGCCAAATACCCATATCGCCCTATCTCAGCCACTGATCTGCTGTACATTACTATGGGTGCCTAAAGGGGTTCATTACTAATTGTTACATTACCGAAACACAAGTTAATCCTTTGATGTGTGCCCTGGCTGGAGGCTGCGTCGCGACTGTCCGCTCAGCCGAGGCCTCGCGTCCAGCCGCGCCTGCATTCCGCCAGGCTTGCACTTTTAGCCACTGCGTCCGTCGGTCTGTCTGAGCCTCGCACTGGACCCCATAACATCCGCGGAGCCCAAAAAAATTGACGTCCTCGTCATTTGAAAACATAAAAAATAATAAAACTTAACGAGATTTCGACCCAGACAGAACAAAGGCAGACGTCTAAAAGCTAACTATTTGAGCCAAATTAAAGATTTGAAACCAATGAAAAAAAAATTGAAGACATTGGAATAATTCTATTTTTTCAAAGGTAAGTTTTGAAATGAAATGTAATGGTGAGTTTGGGAACCTATATCCTAAAACTCTTGATGCTCTTAACTCCTTGCAGATCAGATTGGGGATAGGGCTATAAAAACATTATTGCCAAATAAGTCAAAAAATAAGATAAATGCAAAAGCAAGTCAAAACAAACAAAATGAAAACAAAATCACAAAATTGCATGAAGAATTTCTTAACACAAAGTTCCTTTTGGAAAATTGCAAAAGTCTCAAAACGAAATTGCCACAACTACAGTAAACACATTCAAATTAAATTGCCAAAGTATATCAAAATAAATTCAAGATAGTCGTGCCACAGTTGTACATTGGTATCAGAATATCACAGTATCAAAATATCAGGAATAAATCTTCCAGAACAAGACCAAAATGTATTAAAATTCGCCAAAAAGAGATGTAGTAGTCCAATATTCCAAATATGGTGAAACACTTAAAACGAGTTTTAGTTGCGAAACATGCACACAAACACGTTGCTCAGTTCATTGCACTTTTCAGTGGCTCACTTTTTAAAACTTTTCACTATAATTTTCACTGACCGACACATGACAACAGTCGGGTGCCATATTTCTCACACTTCACTTTTCTTGATGTCGAGAGTGTCTTTCCTGCCAGGACTTCTGATTACCATGCGCTCCTGCGCTTGGTTACCGATGGTAAGAAACAACACACACAGCAGCCTGGATGTGTACTGAAACTGCTGAATAGGCACCAGCTGATCTCGGGGCACGGCATAATGACGCCTCCTGGCCATCACTCCGGTTTAGTGCCATTAGGAATTTCTCGACATCACAATTTGACATCGTGGACATCATGGACATCGTGGACGTCATGCACATATCATGGACATCATGGACGTATATGGCATTTTGGTCATTATTCTCTGAAAAACTTGAACAGGCATTAGTGACATCCTGATAATTACGCTTTGAATGCTTAAGTAGTTTTACGTCGGACAGTAAATCTTAATTTCTTTATCAACTAATCAAAACAGTTATTTCTTTAACATTCACTTTCTCAAAACAGTTATTTCTTTAACTTTCACTTTCTTTCTCAAAATTAACAAAAAGTTAGTAATTATTTTTACGTACCGACGGAGTCAACGACGAGCACACCAGCCAGGCAGGTTCTTCATTTCATTTCAATTTTCAGAGACACTTTGACAACCTAATTAACATTTTATACAACACCCATTGTACAGCAAATCCAAGTTTCAAAATTTTAGCAATGATTCAAAATTGCAAAACAAAATTCTTCAAAATTGCCAGTGACAGAGAAAGGCACAATAAAACAAAAAAAAATCAAGTCTGAATCTCATCAAAACTTTTTCAAATCCAATCTCAATCATCAGAAAGTGTCACAATTCAATCTCTACTTCCAAAGAAATACTTAAAGCTAACTTACTCGGCCCTTAAAACCAACACTTATATGCTAATAATCCTTATTCTTCTCATTTCTCAATATCAATATTCTCATTATTCTTATTTCTCAATATCAATATTCTCATTATTCTCATTTCTCAATACTCATTAATATCAATCTATTCTCATTGTCATCAACCATTAATCAGTATCGAAGCTAATTCTTAAAATAAATTGTTCCACGGGCCTTCACAAATATTCGATAAGAAAAATTATTCACCATTCTGATTCTCAAAATTCTTTTCAAAATATTACAAGTTATGAGATTTTTACAACTGTCCTTATTTAAAGAATGAAACCTTTCGTTGCGTACCCAGCAACAAGGCACAATACTTAGCATAGGGCATGACCATCTCCAGCACTTAAGTCCTGCAGCCTTCTGCTAGGACAAGATGGCCGCGCCCATGAACTTTCCTCTGTCACATGACTTCCGATTAAGATGGCCGCGTCCATGAACGAGACTGACCATCCGGTCAACGCAGCCCTTCCGGTGCGTGCATTTCCGAAACATGGCTGCCAACCACAAATGTGCTTGGCGCCATCTTGAACTTTTAAGAAAGCATCATTTTTGCGTTTCAAAATTGACTGATAATCAAAAGTAGCATTTAGAAATGATCGGAAAATCTTAATTCATAAATGGAATGAAAAGGAAATGCTAGTAGCGAAAGAGAAATCTTTTAATTAGCAATCAGCAAAAGCACATGGCCCGATCGAGACAAAACTTAAAATTTAGAGGAAAACAAGAAAATTTTCGGTGGTTCACAACAAATTTCTGCCACGGAACGAGCCAAGGGTTCGTCCGGCATGCACCAATGTTTTAGTAACGAAATGATGGTGATACTTGGGTTGCGTTTAGGTTGTGTGGCTGGGGCTGAGTAGCACTCTAGTTATATTCTTTTAGTATTGTTTATTGGGTCTATCCGCCAAATACCCATATCGCCCTATCTCAGCCACTGATCTGCTGTACATTACTATGGGTGCCTAAAGGGGTTCATTACTAATTGTTACATTACCGAAACACAAGTTAATCCTTTGGTGTGTGCCCTGGCTGGAGGCTGCGTCGCGACTGTCCGCTCAGCCGAGGCCTCGCGTCCAGCCGCGCCTGCATTCCGCCAGGCTTGCACTTTTAGCCACTGCGTCCGTCGGTCTGTCTGAGCCTCGCACTGGACCCCATAACAGTTGGGTGCAGTGTAGCGCCTGCAGGGTAGGCAATCCAACACGGCCATGCGTTGTGCGGGTGTGCCTACCTGCCCCTTAATGCTGGCACGGTCACTCGGTGTTGCCGTTGCCCTCGTTGGGTGCAGTGTAGCGCCTGCAGGGTAGGCAATCCAACACGGCCATGCGTTGTGCGGGTGTGCCTACCTGCCCCTTAATGCTGGCACGGTCACTCGGTGTTGCCGTTGCCCTCGTTGGGTGCAGTGTAGCGCCTGCAGGGTAGGCAATCCAACACGGCCATGCGTTGTGCGGGTGTGCCTACCTGCCCCTTAATGCTGGCACGGTCACTCGGTGTTGCCGTTGCCCTCGTTGGGTGCAGTGTAGCGCCTGCAGGGTAGGCAATCCAACACGGCCATGCGTTGTGCGGGTCTGCCTACCTGCCCCTTAATGCTGGCACGACGGCACAGCTCTGCGCACTTCTGTGCACGCCCTGCGACTCTCATAGCTGAGGCTGTTCACCGGTGGCGTTTACCTCGAGGCCCCTTCCAAAAATAATTTAGGGAGCAAGGGTATTAAGTGCTATGGCAAATTGATGTTGTCATCATTGATTTTTAGTAAGTAGTAAACATTTTTAGTTTATATGACTAGATAATTCTAGCACTGAATTATACATGTAGTAAAAAACATTGAGTCAGTCTTACTCATGAACAAAAAGTTAAACAATGAACTAAAATCTCTGACTATATTATTCTTACACTAGATAACATTTTAAATAAAATTAAATTGAGTCTTTCTCATGAAGTAAGCTAGACAACAAAATAAAATCAATGGCGAGATAATTCTTACACCAGATAACATTTCTAATAAAAATTAACTAATAGTCTTACTCATGAGCTAAAAGCTGGACAACAAAATAAAACAAATAAAATCAAAGGTAACAAACATAAATTTTCTCAATGGTGAAAAATTTTGTCCGTTCAGTCTTTGTGCAACAGGTTATTTGGAGCTCCTCTTGGCTTTTTTTGGCCTGGACTTCTGCTTTGAATTTTTGGCAGCTGCTTTGGGTACCTCTTTTGAAGGGTTAAGACACCATGGCTTGCCAAGCTGAAAGTGTGAACATTCCTCTTCCCTAGGACAAACCATACATGATAGTTCCTTGAATATTATTTCATTAGGAGTTTTCCTCATCCATGTATAGTGGTGCATTTTCATGGTACCCTCAACAGCAGAAGTCTTGGGAATGGTAATACTATCCACAGCCAAAATTTGGTAAAGTGTAATAACAAAAAGATCAATTGATGGACACTTTTCGGTGATAACTTTTTGAACCTTTTCAATAGAATCCACATCCTGTTTGAAAGCGGAAGCTTTGTCACAGGCACGCTTGCTCAATCCTCCAACAGCATCGGCTTCACTTTTGCCATGGCCTGCCTCTGAAAATCTCCAATCAATTTAAATAATCTGGGGGAACAGTTTGGTTACGTGATGAATAAGTAAATAGTACATGTCTCTATTTCTATATTGAGTGACAGGCCCATCTGAGCCAAACTGTAATTTAGTGACTTGCTTATGCTTTTCCAAGTATTTTGTCAACACAGGAACTATATGTGCAATTATAGCACATGGGTCATGTCGAGTTATTTCTGAAATTGTTAAGGTTGATTGAGCATTTCCAGAGGTATACAATCGCCCCGTATGGAATCCAAGCTGCTTGTGGGATGCACCAAAATGTACACTCTGGGGTTCTCGCCCGTACTTGCAAACATAGTTCATGCTCCAATCCATAAGAAATAACATTTCGGTTTCATCAAGAGTCTTTACAAGGGCCTCAAACGCCTGTGTTTGATGTAAGTTTCTGCCGATGTGCATCATGTAAGGAACATGGTCTCTCTCAAAATTTTGTTTTAGTTCTTCTACTGTCACATATTGAGAAGTCTTCTTCAAGATGTTGACTTTTATTTCTTTCTTGAGTTTGAAGCTGTAGACCTGCTCACGGCATGATGACCATTTGTAGAAGAGGGCAGGTTTGTGACCATCATATTTAGCAAAAAGTAAATTTTTGTCTTTGCACTTCTCACAGGTTCTTAGAAGACAAATGTCCTGTGGTGGGTCGCAACACACAGAATTTGTAGTCTCTCTTAAATTTGACACTAGTAGTCCTTGGCTTTTCAGAGCTTTAGCCAATAGCTTAATGTTTTCACATTTTTGACACAAGCAAGTGTCTCTTGAAGTCAATTTGGGTGTAACTACCCACTTAGGTTTGTGCCTGCAGAAAGTTCGATAACTCACATACTTAGCTCCTGATTTCAGATATTCCTTGTACAGAGACTTCAAATCAGAACTCATGTAACGTTTCTGTCTTTCAACACCAGCATATCTTTGCCCTGCCGTTTACCAGGACAAACTGTAGAAGCCCTAGTGCTCTCCAAAAAATTGTGGACTGATTTTTCTGTAACTGTCCCTTTCGTTGCCTCTTCAGCAACAAGAGCTGGCTTTCTTTTATGTTTAAATGATGTAGAGAAAGAAACTAAAGATCTAATTGATTTTAACAATATCTCACTCTTCAAAACTTTTCCGCCAATAAATCTTGATACAATAGCTCTCTCTTTACGAGACTTCACACTTTTAAATGACTCTCTTAGTTGCGCCTTTAGAGCACATCCTACTTTCAGAGATTGAAATACAGCTCTTGATACTTTAAAACCTTTTGTTATCTTATTGACTTGTGACTTAGGAGATAGATTCTCTGTAGAGATTTTTTTCTTCCTTCTCCACTCATTCTTCTTCACAGCCCACAGTTTGCGCCTTAATTTTTTTACCTCTCCCATTAGGTCCTTGTTTTTCTTGAGGAGGGACAACCTGTTCTCTGCCCTCTTTCTGATCCCACAAATCTGCTGACGACTCATAGAAGTTTGCAAGAGGCTGTAAAACCAAATTAAATGTTTACACCTTTCTCCCTTTGCAATATATCTAATTTAAATTAAATGACCAATTCTTACCCATGAGCTTGTGTTGTAGATGTTTTAAATTGAGAATTAGTCATGGGGTGCATCATTTCAGGGACAGCAAGCCTGAAAATAAACAAGTGAGAACAATAATAATGAAGAAGGTGCCAAGAAAATCAATAGAGCATCATAGAACAGAAATACTACATACCTTTTCCTTTGAGTGTTACTAATATCAAACAAAGGTCGTCGGGGGGTACTGGAAGGCAACCTATAATTTAAAAATTCTCTTAATATACTGTATTTGCAGAATCAAAAGAAACATAGCAATTCAACTGCAGTAAATTTAGATAATCTAACCTTTGAGACTCGGGTCGAGGTGGAGAATTTTCCTCTTCAATAAGGCGACGAGCAGCTTTAATCCGTCTCTTATTTGGGTTAGTTTCTCTAGTGGTTGGTGTAACAGATGGCTGTGGGGAACTTATAAAGATATTGTCACCAACAGTTTCTTCTCTTTCAACAAGATTTTGTGAACCACTGCCACTGTTCAAAAAATTATAGAAACAGAAATCATGATTGAATTAGGAATGAAATTTACATTTCTTGAAAGATATTAGAAGTGCTTTATACCTTGTTTCACCAGATGTACAGTTGATGTCCTCAGCGTCATTTTCTGCATTAGCTGCTCTCTTTCTTGACCGGTGAATGCTAACCCGTGTTCTCGTTGCTTTTCTCACTGATCTCAGTTCTCTCTCTGACATGTCACATTTCCTCTTAATTTTGCCACACTCCACAGCTTTTCTTTTCCTTTCTCTTTCTGCTTCCAAATACTTTTGGTATTTAATTGGGTTTTTTTTTTCAAAGCTTTCCTCCTTGCCTTTTCTCTTTCTTTTTTCTTATCCAGCTTAACTCTGTTTACTTTTATAGATTCTTTCGATTTCTTTGGGGGCTTTTTGGAAGCACAAGAACTTCTGGTTCTGACCATGTTTGCCACCTGGAAGCAGATAAACAATGCACTTTGGTAGGTTAGGAACATTTCGCAAGAGGAGAGAGGATAAGTAGGGTGTAAAAATTACGAAAGAAGGTACTGTGTAAGGTTTTTAAGTAGTAATAAGATATTTTTGCATAGAGGCGAGCCATCGAGATAACAAAATAGAGTTTAGAAGGTCACGACTTCTCTTTAATCATTCTCGACGGACCAAGGGACGGACACAAAGTAACCTAAAACTGCCTTAATTAGAATACTCTGCAATTACATTTCGATTGACGTAAAAGTGACACGGAAGTTACACGGCACGGAAGTTACAACTTCAGTAAAACGGTGTTCCAGCTGATCCCCTTGACATGAGGACATCGGCGTTTCGATAGATATTTGAAGGGTCAGAATCCTGAGTTTGTGGAAAAGGAACGAAATCGATCGGGCCAGAAACAAAAGATTGGCGCCAGACACGCGGAATGTTACACGTATGCTCAAAATATGCCAAAATCTGCCATTTAATCATAGTTACTTAGTAAAGTACTCACCACAGCCGTCTCGCGACTTCTCCCCTTTCGTACTAGGGTGCCAAGGATGAGAAACGCCGCAGGGCCGGCAACTCTAGCTGCTCTGAGACTGAAATAAACCGCGAAATACAAATGCGATCGTTCTCGAGTTCATTCTAGGAGGACACTTTTCGAAACCATCTGGCGGGCAAACCACTTATGGTAAAAGGTAACCGTGACGTGTTTTGAGTTCGTCTAGGGTTTCTGTACGTGAGATACTTTACCGTTTTTTTGTGCGACGAAAAACTACTGAGTAAATCGCACGGGATGTTTAAATTCTGGAGCTGAGGACAGGCACGGAAGTTACATTTCACCCCTTTGGGCCATTTTTGTTCCACTTTGGAGTTTGAAACGAAGACATAGGTCACTGGATACATGTAGTATAAGTGGTGCTGAGCACCCTGAAAAAACCGGCACTTCGAAATGTTGAAAAATAGGTGAGATATGTCAAGAAGACTCATAATTGGCCTTTTTTTTTGGCAACTGCTCTTATCGCGTCACCTCCCCTGGAGGGAGGGTGAGGACCGAGCCGAGGGCTAGCCGAGAGCAAACCGAAGGATGCGCCGCGTCGCGGCGGACAACTCATTTGAAGTCCGGTGTTGAAGCAGAACGGTTAAAAATGTCGGTACGGTCGGTGATTGTGGCGTCGGGGTCAGGAAATTGCGGGAATGGAAACCAACCGCCAAACAAAAAGAGAGGCCCCCGGCCCCCAGGATAAGCCAGCGGCCAGTTTCAAGTGCTTGAAATGCGGCAACCTGACGCAAAGGCCACCGAAGGAGGGACGGGTGATCTGTTATAAGTGCAATGGGAAAAGGGCCGGGTCGGCCCATCCCAGCCCGAAGGGCGGGCAAAAAGTTGCCCCCAGCACTGCGGGTGCCGGGACGGTTTCGTCTGGACCTGAGCTGCTAAGCTTCGAAATCACGATGGGGCCTAACGTTCCTAGGATCACCGTCCGTGGTCCTGCAGCGGAGACGGGACAGGATCCCCCGCGCGCGCCTGCAAGGGAGGGAAGCCAAGTTCTGCAGCGCGCCCCGGCAAGTGAGAGGGATCGCACCCCAGCTCTACAAGCCGCAGGACCGAGGACAGCAGCCACCTCACGACCAGCACCAGGATCTGCCGCTGCCGCACCGGTGAGGCCCGCAGGCAATGCCACCCCGGCGACAGCAAGTCTCGCCTCGCCGAGTTCGAGCCAGAGAGAGCAGGGCCCTGCTCCCGCCCCGGCTGGCCGTCGGCACCGAGTTTGGTGCGGAAATTGTAACCGTCGCCAGGGCCACCGGGCAGAAAACTGCCCGAATCCAGCGGCGGCTCGGCGTCAAAGGACCAAGCAGGAAGAGCCGGCTCCTGCAGGCCCAGCAGTCCAGCAGGAGGGGGCAATCCAGCACGTCTCAGAAGTCACCGAGGCCGAGGAAAAGGACCTCCTCATGGAACTGCACCCAGAAAACGGTTCCGTTGATTCAACGAAATATTTGGCCATACCAATTTCCGTTAAAATCCGACTATGAATTAAAAGAATTCCGTTGATTGACCGACGACGCTCCACGAGCTCCGCTTTTGCACTAATGAAAGAGTTCGCATCGCGTAACATCAAGATTGGCGCTGCGAGCGTGCGAGAGAGACAGACAGTTCGCTGCTCACCGGTGTCCGAGCACCGAAGCTCCGTCGGGAGAGCGAGCGCTTGACCCACCTCTACCCCCCACCCCCCACCCCCACTCCCTACTCCCTCTCACTCAGCTGCCAGCAGCGGCCAGCAGCGGCCAGCGATGGACGAGAAGACGAAGACGCTTCTCCGTGAGTGCACGTGAGTGTGAGTGGGGATTTGAAGAACTCATCCCGACGTTTCAAGGTAAGATAGTTTATGCTGTCTGAGCAATTAAAAAACGAGAGCAAAATGCTACAACTGAGCCAGTGTACAATATCAGTATATTTATTTACGCGAGGGGCTCGGACAGCAGACTGATTCCGCAAATGCGTTTTGTCGCTCTGTCTCTCTCGCACACATGGAACTTTCTGTATAGGTGTGAGCGAGACAGAGCGACGAGACGCGTTTGCGGAATCAGCCTACAGGGCCGCAGGGCAGTGCGTATGAGGGGACAACTCCGCAATGTTGACATTTTTGAACGCACGGGGCAGGGCCGCAGATCAGGTCTTCTGAAGGGCGTAATTCAGTGATGTTGACGGACACGAAAGTGACCGTGTCTGAGTCGGCGAGCGCGGCGGGGCCGCCGTGCCGGCGCGACGGGACGGTGTGTCGGCGCGGCGGGCCGGTGGGGGCGTAACTCAGTGATGTTGACGGACAAGAAAGTGACCGTGTCTGAGTCGTCGTGTCTGAGATGTCGCGTTTTTGGTGTACCTGTACGACAAATAATAAGTCTGTACTAATGACTTTATATTTTCTTTTGTAGCTGAGGATATTGATTTCGATAGTCTACTGCTGCTTGACAACGAGACATTGAAAGAGCACATTCCGAAAGCAGGCAATCGGCTTAAATTTCTCAACAGGCTAAAATCCTTCTCACTGGAATCGGTAAGTAACGCGTCTTTTCGAAGTGCGAGTGTCCCTACTACCTGATGAAATATTTAAACATTTTAATTTCCAGGTCACGGTACCCAACAACGAAAAGGGTTTACAGCCTATAGCGTCGACTTCACACAGTCATCACTGTCATTCATATAAGGTGCTAGAGAGTGATGAGTGGATGGCAATTGCACTGAACAGGATGGTAACCCCTCACTCTTTAATGATGAGGACCCTACCAAATGGTGTGAAATATGTCAACGCAAAATATGACTTGTAAAAACGGAATAATTTAATGTGATTATGTCATGTGATGTGATAATGTATGCGTCGGTACAATAAAGTTAGTTTTGCATTTATATTTTACTAATTTTCCTATACATACTGCCTTTTTCAAACGCATTTTGTACATCACCTGACATATAGGCAATATGCAGTAACATGTCAATTTGAAAACGGAAAAAAAAACAGCTAAATTGCTGCCTCAGAACGTTTCGATAAAGATACAGGCAAATATTTTAATAAGTGCTGTGATATCTCCTTGAAACACTCATTTCGATCTGCTACCTTTTCTGGCTGTCGTAAGAGAAGGTCTGACATGTTTTGACGTCAGAAAATTCAATGGAATACCACCAGATCCTCAAATTAACGTAAAATGGTCGTTTAACCAATTCTCGAACACCTTCTGTTAATTTAACGAATTATACAAAGAAAATCCCCAACACCATTTGTCAATGCTAATATTCGACGCTAAATAACATTAGATCCAGTTTCTCCAAATCTACAGATATTTTGACATAACGCCATGGATGTTTCTCTCGATAGTAGGATGTAGCCTTTGAAATAAAGGCAACCTCAAGGGAAAAAATCCCCTACTAGTACAGATATTTCTGGTATTCCGCGAGCGAAGAAAAAGTTCCCATAATTCAACAGCGTCGACTTTAATTCAACGGAATCGTTTTCTGGGTGTAGACTACATTGTTAAAACTGTTTGAAATTTAATGACATTTTGTAGATCAATTTTAATGAAAGTGTTATGAAATTTCATGACCCACTGAAATTCAATACAGTGTAATGAAATTTCATGATCATTTCATTACTCTGTTCTGAAATTTCCTATCATCTGTAAATTCATTACTTTTTAGGAAATTTTCATGACATAACGTAGTATTGATTTCTGCCGCTAGATGGAGTTACGGTAACCGAATGGAATTTCTTGCGCGCGGCTGACCAGAAACGGCAGCGAGATGACCTCCACTGCCTATTTCCGATGCATTCGACATAGAGGACGATTCACACCTCACGTGCGTCCTTCATTTTTTTATAGCGTTCGAGTCTCTCGAACTACACCTCTGCGGAGGACGGCGGTTCAATATGAAACCCTTTACCACATATTTCCATACTACGCATGATAAAAATTAGAAGAGTAATTGTTGGAAGAAATTTCCGTATTAATTGTGTGTTTTTGATTTAATGACCCGTGTCAGTAAATTTCATTACATAAAAATAATGAAAATTTCATTACATTGTCATGAAATTGTAATGAAAATTGCTTCATTACAATGTAATGAGAATGTAATGAAATTTTTTTCACAGTGTACGAGCCCGATGAGGACACAGAGATGAAGACCGACTGAATTTTATGTCCCTTTTGTGTCCCTTAGTGTCCTGTCGTTTGTTTTGTCCGGTCCTTTTCATTTTAGTTCAATTTGTTTTCGTAAATGTTTTTGCAAATTGCTTGCATGTTACTTTTCCTTTTTACGTGTGACTGACCTACATGACGAATTTGTCTAATAAAACCAAGGTTTTATTTTAGTGAATCTAAAACTGTTCTGGTTTTCCCCCAAAATTGAAATGTTTTCAATTCAAAATGGAAAAGAAATGGTCTCGAGAATGCAATGGCCAGGAGCGGTTTAGCAGATGTCTGCTTCTACTTGATTTTCCAAGTTCAATTGAAGGGAGCGTGAGGAGGAGATGGGATGGTGAAAGGAAAATTTTGAACAAAAAATTTTGGTCTTGAACTAAACAGCAACACTTTATTATAATTTTAAAGAATGGCACGAATAAATCTGAACACTAATCAAACTTTGGGGCCTGCTTCAGTAACTGGAGCAGTGGGCTGTGGTGATGGTGATGGAGCTTGATGGAACGGAGTGCCCAGGATAGCGCGGGGACACAAACTCTGATGTCAGGGTTGAAACGGCTTTTCACCTCAAAGGGTAAATAGGCTCGGGGGACACAGTGCCGCCAGGGCCTGAGATTAGGGAAAGGAAAATTATTGGTCGTGGCAACCGCTAGGACTGAGCTCAGTCCAGTTTGAATTTACTCTCAGATGCTGGAGTAGAGACGGAAGAAATAAAAAGAAGAAAAAGGGCGCTAAGTCCGAACAGAAACCTGATAAAAGTTCATGGTCACAGGGTGACCATTGTGCTAATACTTCCCTCGAGGAAGGAGCAGCTATTTTGCCGATTTTTTCAGCAGAAATGCTGATAGCAGGGCTGGGCAGAGTAGCAACCGACCCAGGAGTGGGCGAGGACAGCTGCTGCCGGCTGTATCTCATGGGGAACTGACGGAGAGACACCAGCTGGAGAGCATACTGAAGGCCACTTGGAATTCAGGCTGAGTCCGGAATGGTTACAACATTCTAGCCTGAAACTAATGGTTGAAGTATAAATTTTATGCGTTAAAAGATAACTCTTAAGAGGGAGATTTATATGCTGAGCCTTATTTTGATTTTCTCGGTTGAACTTGAGTGATAAATAAAAAAGTTAAAATAACGGAGTTTGGCGAAATTAGAAAATTATAGCTCTACTTAAATGGGGAGAATTAAAATCAAAAAGAAGGAAATACTGTGGTAATGTAAAACTGTTTCAGCTTACTCTCTCTCCCTGATCCCTGATGGTGTCGACCTGAGCAGCAAGCTGGTTCCTGGTTCCTGGGTCATCACGTTAAAAGAGCTAGGACTGCGAAGGACTGAGCCACGATCCTGGCACCATCCGACGGCATTCACAAGAGCTAAAAGTCACAAGCGCTAACGCCACAAGCGCTACGATTCACAAGCGCTAAAGGTCACAAGCGCTACGATTCACAAGAGCTAAAAGCCACAAGCGCTAAGATTCACAAGAGCTAATGTTCACAAGAGCTACAAGCCACAAGAGCTAAAAGTCACAAGCGCTACGATTCACAAGCGCTAAAAGTCACAAGCGCTACGATTCACAAGCGCTAAAAGTCACAAGAGCTACAAGCAAATCAACCGTTACCGGTAACGGACTTTACTTTTTGACACGAGTGAGAACAAGGGCGAGGATCGAGGCATCGGCTGCCGGTAATACTGGGGTGGCATAGAATGTATAACAGCGGTCCAGCTTCCGTCCAGCCTCTCCCGAACTTTGCCTACTCTGTGCCCCACTCTGTGCCCCTCACGTGGATGGGACCGCGAGTTCGCGCAACCCCTCAGGAAAGCCGCGAAAGGGATGCATAGAGGACTCTCGAATCGCGATCCGCGGGTCGCGATTTGACGTGCTTGGTGCGGTAACAGTTCGCGTATCCTGCTGGTGTCCATTGCGGTCGCGCCTCCTGTCGCGGGTTCTCGGAGGTGATTCGTGAAGTACACCCCGAGTCAAAATAGAAGGCTGCAGAAAGGCTGACGTATGGCTGACGTATGGCTGTATGCGCGTTTTTTTGGCTGTATGCACGGCTGCAGTGGCTGCCCTGCAGCCATGCCGCAGCCAAAGCGCCACCAAAGGCTTGCAGCCATGCACGCTGCATTAGCTGGCGTGGCTGTGTCACGCAGTGTTTTTGCTGTGAAACGCTGCAGAAGCTGCGTACTGCAGCGAGTTGGCTGCGGGCGGCAGCCAGGCCACGGCTGGACTCTCCAGCCAGTAAAGCTGCAATGGCTGCTGGCTGTGAATCGCAGCGAGTTGGCTGCGGGCGGCAGCCAGGCCACGGCTGGGCTCTGCAGCCAGTAAAGCTGCAATGGCTGCTGGCTGTGAATCGCAGCGTGTTGGCTGCGGGCGGCAGCCAGGCCACGGCTGGACTCTGAAGCCAGTAAAGCTGCAATGGCTGCTGGCTGTGAATCGCAGCGTGTTGGCTGCGGGCGGCAGCCAGGCGCCAGGCCACGGCTTGACTCTGCAGCCACTCTGCAAATCTAAGTGTGATACTACATGTCAGTTTAAACTGCGAAACTTTAGTTTCGCAGTTACAACTGCAAAACTCATGAGTTCGTCAGTTTAAACTGCAGAACTCCAGAGTTCGTCAGTTTAAACTGCAAAACTCCCGAGTTCGTCAGTTTAAACTGCAGAACAGTTCCTCGGTTTAAACTGACGAACTCGGGAGTTTTGCAGTTTAAACTGACGAACTCGGGAGTTCTGCAGTTTAAACTGACGAACTCATGAGTTTTGCAGTTGTAACTGCGAAACTAAAGTTTTGCAGTTTAAACTGACATGTAGTATCACACTTAGATGTGCAGAGCAGGTAAGCTGCAATGGCTGCAGGCTGTGCACCGCAGCATGCTGGCTGCACTTTACAGCCAGGTTCGCTGCAAATAGTATCTATGACGTAGTGCCGACAAGTTTGAACTTGTTACCGTGGGAATATATCGTGAGCCAGATGTGCGCGTGTGAATATTGTGCGTTTTTTGTGTTAAATTACTATCGTTGTTGTGCATCGCAGATCGCAGCTTGTCCTTAAGTCCTGTATGAACGCCTGGAAGGTAGGCTATGTGCCCGCGAAAACCGAACGGTATACGGCCATGTATACAGGTGACTGTACATGGCATGTATACATTGCACTTATAAAGTTTGTATACAAGCCTCATCCAGTTTGTACACACTTCGTACGCACGTCGTAAGCAATTGGCTTTATAAGGGCTGTATGCATCTGTAGGTGACAACCCAAAATAGGAACACGAATCTGTAATTCTGACATTTTCTCCCCTCCTTCTGTTTCCCTTCCTACCCTCCCGCTCTTATACTCAACATTTTAATAATCATTACAGTGATGTACGAAATACCCTTACCTTGCGGGAGTTGAACCTCGGACCACTGCGTTACGTATTTAGCACGCTAACCTCTAGACCACTGGATCGTGATCAGAAAGGAACTTTAGTGTCCGCATGTCACTCGACAGCCTGGCGCCAGACGTATGTGCCCATACAACTTTTTTATACAAGTCATATACGAATTGCATACAACCCAGGTTTCACGGGTTTTTCAAGCGGACTGTGGACTCAGGTTCCGAAAGCCCTTCTAAACAAGTCAAGATTGACAACCAAACTCCGAGAAAGCCACTATCAATCAAAAATTGAATTCTTAATTTAGTTTTTTCTTCTTTTAATTTGACTAAACCAGTTGGTTGGTCTCGATCATGGGTAATTAAACACAAAAAAGGAAAATAAAAAACGTTTTAAAAAGAGCACTCTAAGTGTTTTGACTGTCATGTATTTAAGTGTGTAAGTGTTACTCTTTTATTTATTTCAATTTCAATTAATGTTAAATTAAAAGTATGGTCAAAATGATGTGATCAAAAATAAAAGTAGTTAATTAAGGGAAAAGGTTACAACAGTTAAGATAAATTTATTTTTTTAAAAAAAATTGTTTTTCTTGGACAAATTTTTCTCTTGGACCCAGATGCAAGCTTATCCCAGACATTAATAAATATATTTACTGGAGTATATGGAAATTAGATATCATCCCACAACCTCATGGCTGTCAGAGGCGAAGGGCAGTAGCAGATCCAGGGAGAGGATGAGGAATGCTTGACGTAACATATTGCCTTCTGCATAGTGCGAATTTTTGCCTACATCCCAGGCGGCTCCGACATCTTCAGGGGAGATCGACTGGATCCGTGCCTAGCGAGGTGAGGTTACCAGCGGCATCCTGAACGCTGCGGGGTGCAGCCTATAGTGCAGCGCCTCGCAGCGCCCATGGCTGCCGGGGGCAGCCTGGCACGGGCGAGTGAAGGCTGCCGGCGGCATCCTGAACGCTGCAGGGTACAGCCTAGTGCAGCGCCTCGCAGCGCCCATGGCTGCCAGGGGCAGCCTGGCCCGGGCGAGTGAAGGCTGCCGGCGGCATCCTGAACGCTGCGGGGTACAGCCTAGTCCAGCGCCTCGCAGCGCCCATGGCTGCGAGGGGCAGTCTGGCCCGGGCGAGTGAAGGCTGCCGGCGGCATCCTGAACGCTGCAGGGTACAGCCTAGTGCAGCGCCTCGCAGCGCCCATGGCTGCCAGGGGCAGCCTGGCCCGGGCGAGTGAAGGCTGCCGGCGGCATCCTGAACGCTGCGGGGTACAGCCTAGTGCAGCGCCTGGCAGCCTTATGGCTCCCAGGGGCAGCGCTGACCTGGCTGGCAGGTGCAGCCACGTAGGCTGCACTGCCTGCGGTGGCTGGATATTGGCTGACGTATGTCCGATTACAGCCAATGTTTGCAGCCATCAGAGACCAATCCGAGCGCTATCGTCCCCCGAGCATAGCCAGCCTGCAGCCGATCTGCAGCCTCTTATTTTCTCTCGGGACGCATCCCTTCGTGGCTGTCCGCTGAAGGGTTGCGTGGACTCGCGGTCCCATCCACGTGAGGGGCACAGAGTGGGGCACAGAGTAGGCAAAGTTCGGGAGAGGCTGGACGGAAGCTGGACCGCTGTTATACATTCTATGCCACCCCAGTATTACCGGCAGCCGATGCCTCGATCCTCGCCCTTGTTCTCACTCGTGTCAAAAAGTAAAGTCCGTTACCGGTAACGGTTGATTTGCTTGTAGCTCTTGTGACTTTTAGCGCTTGTGAATCGTAGCGCTTGTGACTTTTAGCGCTTGTGAATCGTAGCGCTTGTGACTTTTAGCTCTTGTGGCTTGTAGCTCTTCTGAACATTAGCTCTTGTGAATCTTAGCGCTTGTGGCTTTTAGCTCTTGTGAATCGTAGCGCTTGTGACCTATAGCGCTTGTGAATCGTAGCGCTTGTGGCGTTAGCGCTTGTGACTTTTAGCTCTTGTGGTTCGCTCCCGCACCATTCTGCCCTGACCAGCCTGTTATCAAGATTCGAGATTTACGGGAGGGGCTCGCAAGCGCTACAGCTCGCTAGCGCTACGGGTCGCAAGCGCTACCAGTGGCGCCAAGAGGGGGTCCACGGTGATGCCAGTGCATCACCTGAAAAGTGAATAACCGGGTGCGAGTAGGATAAATGGGTGGGTGCAAGCAAGGAGGGAAAGGGAAAGGAAGGGGAAAGGGAGAGGAGAGAAAGAGAGAAGAGAGAGAAAAGAGGAGGGAGGAAAAGAAAGGAAAAAGAAAGAGAAAAGGGAAAGAAAGGCGAGTAGTATTGGCAAGGCATAGGGGTGGGGGCGGTGGTTGTCAGTATGCCGTCATGCCGTCGGCGGGTCGGCGACACATTGGGGGAATACTCCTCGCTGCAGGTCCCGGCCCGCCAGCCGCCGGCCCAGCCGAAATCACTCATCTCTACCGCCACCGCCGTGCCGCTGCGCCCCCGCCGCGCCCCCGCCGCGCCACCACCGGAGCCCCCCCTCCCCCCGCCCCCTCCCCCTGCCCGCCCGCCGCTGCGCTCGGGTGACAACAATCAACAAACGCGTCGCGACACGCACCGGTCTTGTGATCCGTGTTCGGTGTTCGCTCGGCCGAAGCCGAGGACCAGCGCCCAGCCGGTACTGTCTGTGCTGCACGCTGAGCTCAGTTTTAGTTTTGCTGTTGCTGTTCCTTTTCCTTCCTTGTGTGAGCCAAAATGGGCCGCGTAAAGCTAAAGTGCCCCGTGTGCAAGCGGACGCGTGGGACATTGAACAGCAGAGATTGGGAACTTCACAAGGAGAAGTGCAAGTCGGAGGCAGCCCTGAGAGCGAGCACACCATCAATGCGACAGTTCATGGTGCCGCAGACCTCACCGACCTCGTCACCACCAGCCGTAGAGGCCCTAGCTCTTGCTCCTGGTGAGTTTTATTGTGTAGGTTAGGTGGGTCAGGGGTCAGTGCCGCTTTAACAGTGTACTGCTGTTGCTGTACGTCAGGGCTGTTAACGTTAATTTAACGAATAACGCCGTTAACGTTAATTAACGAGAAACGTGAACGCGTTACAAAGTCTCATGTAAAGTAACGCTAACGCGTTGCGTTACTTTGGGTGGTTAACGTTTCAACGCCGATAGCGTTAATTGAACCGTCATAAGAAGGTACAATATAGTCGCTCGAGCTCGAAAACTCTAAAAAAATAACCGTTACACCGACGAAGCATTACTTAGAAAATTGTGTTTTGGCCGACCGGGCCGACCGACCCCTACTCTCTGCATGCACGTCGCCCACCGCTGCAGTGCCAGCCGCGCCGCCGCGGCGCTGTTGTTGTCGTTATGGCTGGTGTTGCTGTTTGGAACGAGCGACGAGTTACAAGAGGTGTTTGTTCCATTAGTCATGTGTTCGTGTTCAATTTTACTTTATTAAATGTTAAATCTGAGCATGATTTAGTTTTTAGAAAGAATTGTTTCTTTTAGGAAAAAAAAAAAAAAAAAAAAAAAAAAAACTTTTGCAGTCCTGCGATTATTTTCGTAGTTTTTTTTTTTCAACCTAAAAATTGCGTTAACTTTAACGGCGTTACGCGTAAAAATTAACGTTAGCGCGATACGACGACTGGAAAACGTTAACAAAACGCGTTACGCTAATTTACCCCGGTTAACGAATTAACTTTAACTTTATCGCGTTCACCTCTGACATTAACGTTAACAGCCCTGCTGTACGCACGATAGGCTGCGCGGCTGCGCTTAGGGCACGTATCGCGTATTGTCTCCTTATTGTCTTCGTCTCGCGTAACAGGTTTCACTAATTACATTATTACATTCCAATGGCGCCTCGTGAATCCTGTCATGTCATGTCTTACAGGTGAAGGCGATGACGATGCTTCGTGTTTGGTGTCTGGGGTAAATCTTGACGGTGACGGTGTTGGTGGAAGTGGAGTGGCGGACGCATGTGCTACCTGTGAAGGTGGTGAAGGTTTTAAACGTACGAAAAAAAATCAGTCGTTTTCTTTACTGTTTATAACATTTTATTTGCAGTTTAATTTTTATTTTGCTATCGTATTCCAAGTATGCAATATCATATCATAAACTTACCCCTCCCTTTTCAGATGGTTATGATGTTATGGGTTATGGTGACGGTGGTTTACCTCTTGATGTGCAACTCCACGTCGACGACAGCGACGTGGAAATGGAAATGGCAGAAGCAGGTGGTGGCTCCTCCTCCTTGACTTTTTCTCCTGGTACTCGTTTTGGTCATGCTGGTGGCGGCGCTGGTACTAGTACTCCTCAGAGTAGTACTGACTGCAGCGATGCCAATTGCCCTACGTCACATCAGCACCAGCTTTTTTCACCGACGGTGACGGTGGCATCCTCATCTCCAGGCGCTGCTGATGGTCTTGAAGAAATTGATAGTGACACTCAATCAGAAAAGAGTGACGGTGACAGTCCAAATCCCGTTCAGTTTACAGCAGATCCTGCAACATTCTGCAAAATACAAACTTTCACTTCAGAAATGGTAGATAAAATACAAAAATGTGGGCCTCACCAACCGGTTGCTGCAGATCTTGCTTCTCCCAATCACGAATTTCCTCAGACAAACGGACGGTCCTTCAGACCGTCGTGGTACTTTCGGCGTCTTCCAGATGGCTCGGAACAGAAGCGTGACTGGCTTTCTTATTCTGAGAAAAATGATGCAGTTTTTTGCATCCATTGCATTCTGTTTTCTAAGTCCCATCATCGTGCCAAGCACCCTTCGTTCATTTCAGAAGGGTTTAATACTTGGTTCAGAGCTACAACTGCATTCCTATATCATGAGACTTCAGAAATGCACGTGGAAGCAGCGTTGGCGGCCAATCTTCGTAAGTTATCACTCCCTCTGAACGCACAAATGGAGCGTGCTAAATTAACGAAGAAAGCTGAAAACAGAGAAATTGTTCGACAATTAGTTGACATTACACTGTACTTGGCAAGACACTGCTTGGCATTCAGAGGGCATAGAGAAGGGGCGAAAAATGACATTAGAGGAAACTTTCATGATCTGGTAACGTTACTTGCTAAATACTCACCTGGCTTGGCCACTTACCTAACCAAACTCCAGGAAAAATGCAAGAGTAGAAAAGGCAAGTTGAAACGGAAGCCTAGAAATTTCTTTTCATGGAATCGTCAAAATCAGTATATTCAAGCTGTTGCTCAGTACATCAAAAACAGTGCAAAAAAAGAAGTGCAAGAAGCTCGGTTTTTCAGCGTCTCTCTTGACGAAACATTTGATTTCTCTCGCAAAGAACAGTGCTCATGCATCATTCGCTACGTGAATGAAAACACAGGTACCGTTTGTGAGCGTTTAGTGGCTTTGAAAGTGAGCGCATCGACGACTGGTGAACAGCTCTTTAATGTCCTTGTTAATATTTTGGAGGAAGAGCTCGGACTAGATTGGAAGAATTACCTTGTTGGCCAAACCTACGACGGTGCTTCCAACATGCGCGGACAATACCAAGGACTTCAGGCTCGGATTCGTGAGGAGGCTGCTAGCGCCATATATATTTGGTGCTATGCACACCGCCTGAATCTTGCAGTTAAGGATTGCGTCAATTCGTGTGTTGAAGCTGTGGACATGTTTAACAACATTAAAGCACTTGGCAACTTCATCAATTGTAACAAGCTGCATGTTGATCTGTATGAAAAATATTTCATAAAATATTATCCTGGTAAACAAACCCTCCGACTCAAACGGGTTGATACAACGAGGTGGAACTCTTATGATTTCTCTCTATCAACTGTAGTAGAAGCATTTGACGCCGTAGTGGACACACTAGTTGATATAGAAGCTAATGGGATCAACAGCGACGCAAAGATAACTGCCAGTGGTCTTCTTAAATACTTCATATCAGAGCAATTTGTTCTTGTGTCACAGACTTTTTTGTCAATATTCGATGTAATCACACCACTGAGCCGAGGTCTGCAGGCCGCGGACGTTGATATGATGGCTGCAGTCAACCATGTTAATTCAGTCATGAGCCATCTTACTGCGATGCGCTCTGATGAAGCCTTTCAAACCCTGTTGGAGAAGAAAAATGATTTTATTCAAAAACATGATGAAATAGTGTTCAAAGAACTTCCCACTCCAACAGAGAAGCGAGTTAGGCGTGTCCGGAGGCGCGATGGTGAGCAGGCACACGACACCCCTATAGTAGATGCATTGACGAAGTTTCGGGTAGAAACATATTTTGCATCCCTTGATAATATCATACAACTGTTGACTGAAAGATTTAGCGACAGAGCCCAGGGCGTGCTCAAGGACATTAGCCTTTTCACCCGAAAACGAATGTCGGAGGTAGAACGTAATAAATCTGTATTGCCAGATGATGCATTTAAGGCATTTTGTGCAGTTTATGCAAAATTCGTCAACGTTGAAGATTTGCGGCGCGAGTATCTTCAGATGTGTAAAACATTCGAACCATATGAATCTGCTCTAAACTTGCCCAAAAATCTACATAGTGATGCTGCTGATTGGATAGACATCGACGAATGCGAAGAGGTCGCAATTGATGACGGTCACGACGCGGATGTTGATGATGACAGCGTTGCCGAAGAACTGCGCACAGCTGCAGCTGATCCTCCTCCTGTAACAAACGAACAGGCTTTACACAGCTTTGAAAGTATTGGCCACATTTATAAAGTAATGCATCAAACTGGGCTGAGAGGCATTTTCCCAACCTTGTGTATACTGCTTTGAAAATTTCACTTACTCTACCAGTTTCTAGTGCGTCCACTGAGAGATCTTTTTCTAAACTCAAGCTCATCAAAAATCGCCTCAGAACTACAATGCTGCAGGGCCGCCTTGAAGATCTCATGATCATTTCATGCGAAAATGATGTTCAAATAGATGTTGAGGAGGTTTTGAAAATACTTGCATCATTCAGTCCTTATCTTTCAGCACTTTTGTTCTAGCTAGTTGCACGGTGCATTGTAACCTGAAATGTAATTTACATGTGTCATTGTAATGTATAACATGAAATAATTTTATTTATAATAAATATTAAATAATGCACTTAAAATTGGTGTTTGCCACTTACCTAAACATTTCTGTAATAAAACGTCTTAGTAAAGTAAGCGACACGTTGTTAACAGTGCCAAAAAATAGTCCTGGTAAAATAACGAAAATAGGAAACAGGGACGGGGGGGGGGGGGGGGTCGAAAATCGATAATAACCGGGTGTAAATTAAATAAATGGGTGGGTGTACCGCCGGCTTGCATCACCTGGCGAAAATCGTCTTGGCGCCACTGGCCGGACAGTGCGCGACGTGCGAGGCGGCGCACACTGCAGGCTGCTCCGGGGCCGGCACCGGCTCCGGGCCCGGGCCACGTCCGAAACAGCAGTGGCAGCCTCGTCGTCGATGGCGTTATTGGAAACAATTAAAATCCCACAGCAGGCGTTGCACGCTGACACAAAACACGCGACACTTTGAGGACGACGGACGGGTGCAACGGTTCGCCCCGGAGTTGCGAGACTTAAGTGGTGGTGCGGGGCGGGGTGGGGCGGGGTGGGGGGCGGTGGGGTGGTGCGGGGCGGGGTGGGGTGGGGCGGGGCGGGGCGGGGCGGGGGTGCGCGTACTCCTCCGGTTGCCTCGCGGGTCACAGGCGCGTGAGATGGCTCCGGACCGACTGCGCTGGCCGGCCGCGCTCAGACGCGACAGACCGGCTGCGGCTGTGGAGACACATGACGCCGCTACGCCCCGCCCCGCCCCGCCCCGCCCCGCCCCGCCCCGCCCCGCGTCTCGCTCCACCCCACCATACGCACGCGTCGCGAGGCCCGGCCCCGGATCGGCCCACGGCGGGGCAGGCGTAGGGTAGGCAGTCCGGCCGACGCTCCTTCTGAGTGGGTTGCCTAGTCTCGAGTTCGCAGGGTGCCGGCGTCAGCCAGGGAATCGCACAACGGGGGCCCTGTACGGAGTACCACTATCATAATGTATTATGGGTGTTCTAGATGTATTATAGGTAATATTATTATGGAAGTGCTTTCGGTTATCTTTTAGATTTTGTCTAAACATCATTGTAATAAACTTCATTGGCAGGGGAATCCTCAGGGGCCCATTTCTTTTCAACACTCCCCAAATTTCCGCTTTCGCCATGTTTTTAACTTTTAATAGGGAAAATGGGAATTACTTTTGTTTTCAAAATAAATAATTCTTGTTGAATGTTACATGGTTTCATTCTACAAAAGCAATAACAGGTAAATGGTAACAAAAACAACATAGATGTCCAGATCGCGATTACTTTAAAGTCCTGTATATCGATTCGATCAATCAAACGCGAGCGGAGCGAGCGGATTTTTATTTTCACAGTAGCAAAAAGGACCCATTTTTTGATAAGCTTCTGACTTTTGTCACGCAAATCGCAGTGTTTTTGTTAACATCAGGCAATATCATAGGCTCAGTCAACTTATCGGGAGGTGACGAAACGAAATTTTGGGTTCCAGGAGTTGAATTCCTGCTTCCCCCTGCGCTTGTGCTCTCCGGGTAGGCCGACACCTTCACACGAGTGCTTGGCGGGTTGGCCTATCCAGTTTGTCGCAGGCGTTCCGCCTCGGTAACGGCCATTGTGGGGGCGCCATTACAGTATCATCTGCTTTCAACTTCAATAAAGTGCGTCTACCTTGGCCTTTGCCTGCAACACGTTCGTCTGAAGCACACTCTGTGGCACTCCTCCAGTTACATTGAGTTTGCCGAACCCATCCTACCTCTCACTGCTCTCACCAGCTTCGCCGTCGGCGCATTCTGTGAGGGCTGGGCACTTGAGCTTGAATAAAAATTTATATAGACCATATTCGAAACCGAAAAGAAAGAAGAAGCAAAGCTTATTGCAAATTTGACATGTGCCATCTCTTCCTGTTCAGCAGCTGTTTTAGAGAGAAAAAAACCTGCAGAGCTTTTGACATGAAATCGACACTTTCAACAGAATGTTTTAACGTTATGCGAGTCGCATTAATCGCCAAATTACGACGGGAAAACTAACGCCGCATTATGAATCTCTCATACACGCCTTATTTGCTTTTTCTTTCTGTTCTTCGCGTTCTTTTTGATTTTACCAACATGGTCTATTTATCTCAGCCAATTAGTCCGCGGTGGCCTCTGGAGCGGTGTTTGTTGTTTTTGTTTCAGGCCGGCGGGTGGGTGGGTGGGTGGGCCGATCTCACATCTCACCGTCCGGCCCCGGCGGGGCGGCGTGGCGTACGGCCGCGTGTAACGAGCACGAAGCACACAAACGCTTTGTGGTGGAGTTGTAACAGAACAGTGGCGCTCATGCACTGGTAAAACAAATGTATAGTTCTAAACATCAAATGATGTTTAACTGCTAATGTTTAATACTTAAACACTATATCATGTTTAGTTCAAACTATACATCAGCAGATGTTTATTTTCTAAACACTTTGCAAGTGTTTAGTTGGCTATACACTTGGTGCAGCGTGGTGTCCCTATGCTTTTCCATGTGAAGCCTCGCCCAAGTGTATACTTCTATACATCACAAAATGTTTAATCTTTAAACATTTGTGAAGTGTATAGGTGTTAAACATCTTGTCATGTTTAGTTCCTGCTATACATCATGTCATGTATAGAATTGCCAACTATACACCATGATGTATAGAAACTAAACATTTGTTTTACCAGTGTGCTCACGTGTCTCGTGTTTGCGGGAGCGGGGCGCTGCGAGCTAAAGCGGGCATAGGGACTCGGACTCGACAACCGCGCGCCCGGGCTAGAGACCCTCCCGTGAGAGATGCGCAGAGAGGGGGCCCCTCTCGGCCAATCACAGACGACTGGTAGTACCATGCGGAGCGGGCGGCCCGATTTCGCGCCCCGCGTGAGGCTACACAGGCTAGCATCTGGTGCGGCAGAGCAGGTATAAAGCGGTCGCCCGCTAGCCTGGCGCAGGGTGCCTTTACCTCCACGATACTACCAAGCGCTCGGCTGCGCATCTCTTACGGGAGGGTCTCTAACCCGGGCCCGCGGAGCGGGGGGCCAGGCCAGAGGCCAGGCCAGGCAGAGAGTAGCAGGGCCGGGCCGAGCCGAGCCGGCCCCTCAGATACACTGTGGAAAATATCCTCGTAAATTTACGACATTTTTTGTAATTTTGATTTACAAAATATGTCGTACATTTACGGCAGCCCATTTTTGCTTGTCAGTCAATTCCAAGTCGATAGAGAGTGCTTGTAAATTCACAATTTCAAATTGTAATTTTACGACTTTTATCATGGAAAATTTTCCCGTAAACCTTACGAGTATTTTTCACAGTGATGGTGTCTGCTCCGAGAGGACAATCTGTCGCCACAAACTAGTTCGACTAGGGAGGGACGCCCGCGCCAGTGGAGATATGCATCGGTCAGCAGCGCGGCCGGCTGGGGCTGCGTGAGCACGCTCTGCATGGGCATCATGGAGTGCCCGGCGAGGGTCACGACCGTGCTCGCGGCCGTCCTAACCGTCATCCTTGCATCCGTCACCGGGAGCTCGATCAACTCGTACGCCGTAAGGGTCCTGCCCGGGCGGGAAACGACTCTGAATTTCGGTGTGCAAATTTTCGTAAATTTTTTGAGAATTTTCGTGAATTTTCGTGAATTTTTGATAAAATTTTCCTTTATGTTTTTCTCTGAAATATTCCGAATTTTTCTAAATTTTCCTGAATTTTTCTGAATTACGAAGTGTGTGTACAAAACTTTCAGAGTTGTTTTCCCCTCAGTCCCGCCTGTCCCGGATGTTTCTTTGAATGCGTATCAGTGTTGCGGGATTGCATACTCGCCAGCGCCACAGGGGCTATGGCGCCTTACGGGTGAGTGGGGTAGGCAAACCCGCGACATTGTTACACATTCAAAGAAACATCCGGTGCAAAGAAGTTCGCATTTGTGACTCTTGTTTAATTGGAAACATTTTTAAAATGTATTTTTCGTGTTTCCTGCTTGTTTGCCTTTGCGACTGTCACTGTCTCGCAGGGCCCGTTTACAGTCGTGTTCAGGGACGTAGGGCAGTGTCCCGAAGGCACCGTGCCGCCGGGGCAAATGCTCACCAACCTCACGGGCAACCTGCACTACTCCAGGCCCCTCAAAGGCACGGTGTTCGACGGGCAATTCGTTACGTCCAGGGAAGCCCGCGCTGGCGATTATGCGGTGAGGACTTTTCTGCTGGCGAGAAGGGTATTCCGGTCAGTCGTAGACCGGAAGTTGGAAGATGTAAGGACGTGACAAAACGGAGGCGGAAACAGCAGCCAATTGCAGCTCCCAGGCTGCTATGTTCGGGTTTCTTTGCCGGGAAAGATGTTTCATATGGTTTGGTAGTGCATTGCTACTTTCTGAAAGTTTTACACCCAAATACTTAAAGAATGCCAAATATTTACACGAAGAAACATCCTGCCCGGCACTGAAACCCGAATGCAGACAAAGGCGACGTGTTCGGTGAACCTCTCATAGCAGCCCGAGAGCAGCTGCTGTTTCCACCTCCGTTTTCTCACTTCTTTACATCTTTTTACTTCCGGTCGACAACTGAGCGGAATACCCTATTAAGGTGGCCTTACACTCAGCGTTTTCGCATGGAGTCAAGCCACTAACGTAGGGAGTCGCAAGGTTCTGTGCACCCTCCCCTTCTTAAACGATTTCCGAATATTTCCCTTGAAGTAAAGGTCAAACCAAGCTACTCTATCGATTCGTTAAGAATCACTGATCATAACCATAACATTGTTTTAACTCTCACGCTAAAAGAATTTGGTAAAAAAGCGTTATGTTAACATGGTCCGATGTCCGGGAGGATCGTTAGAGAGAGACAGACATATCCATCATGGCGGCGCTACCCCCTCCACCCATGTCCCGACACGGCAGAGTGAAGGTGAAAAGTGCACTAATGCCTTCTGTGAGGTAAGATCCGTTCTCTAAATGTGATGTTAATAGTCCTTGAACTTTAAAGATTCCATTTAGTACCTACATATGACGTAAAAATTATTCTTTCTATGCGTAAACTGTTAAAGAAATTGGAACCCTATCCGCTTGCCGGTCACAGTGTTCGAAAAGAAACTCAGTTTCTCGACAAATTCTTATTGTTTGGCTATCATTGTGCCTTCCCAACAATAAAAACGAGTTTAATCCCTCGTTTTTCGGTATATTTTAGTATGACACTCTTGTTAAAACCTTCTACTCGACGATTTTAAGTAAACCTAACCTCTCTACCTTGAAGTTCATTGTACAATTTTGTGTAATTTCATTTGTTATTCCATAGGAATAATGGCGAAACAGAGTCCACAAGAGAACATAACGAATTATATTTAACTTCAAAGCAATTAACTTCCAAATAAATTTCACGGCACCGTGCTCTAGCCGGTCTGCTACGGGACACAACAACAACAACCACACCACAACAAGCGTCTGCCAGTCTCACGCCAACCTACGGCACAACTTAACAATTTCGTACAGCATGAACCAAAGCTTTTTTTCAAAAAAAAAAAAAGTATTTAAACACATCAAGATAATAAATTTTATTCATAGATAGTATGAAAATCCCTTTGTGGTGCAACAATAAGTGAAAAATCAGAACGATTTGGTTTGCTAAAGTTGTCAGCACATAATAGAGAAGAAAGGAGGAAGAAGGTACAACTGCCGACCGTTCCGCCATCGCCACTGCAAGGCGGTGGCAGGATCCTCCCGGACTAGGTGTCGCCAAACCGGACCTTGCGACTTCCTACGTTAGTGGCTTGACTCCATGGTTTTCGAGCAACGTAAAGTTCCATAGCTATAGCGGCGAGCTATAGCTATAGCTAGGGCTCCCTGGCGCGAGGCTATCACAAAGAGAGTATGAAAAACAAAACGGTCGGAAGTCCGGCATTGGGGAGAGTTTTGTCTCGTGGCAATTTCTAATGCTTATACTATATACCACTTGTAAATTGCGCATTTTAGGTCCCTAAGGCGTATTTGAAGCACTTATTCGGCATTTTAGATGATACATGTCATGCAGTCATGATGCTGATTTTGCTATGGGTATAGCTAGCTGAAGCTATAGCTATGGCGATTATAGCTGCGGAGCTATTATAGCTATAGCTATGGCTATGGCTATAGCTATAGCTATACGTAGCTATATGGCTTTAGCTATAGCTGTAGATTTTGTAAAAGTCTGACTGCATTACATGTATCATCTAAAATGCCGAATAAGTGCTTCAAATACGCCTTAGGGACCTAAAATGCGCAATTTACAAGTGGTATATAGTATTAGCTTTAGAAATTGCCACGAGACAAAACTCCCCAATGCCGGACTTCCGACCGTTTTGTTTTTCATACTCTCTTTGTGATAGCCTCGCGCCAGGGAGCCCTAGCTATAGCTATAGCTCGCCGCTATAGCTATGGAACTTTACGTTGCTGGTTTTCGTCATGTCCGTCTGTGTCCGTTTTGCATTTTTTGACAATTTTGTATTCACTCAAGTCCCAAAGGTTTTGTTGAGGTGTACAACAGCAGTAACTTACATGTTCCCTACACTATCAGACAAAATATCAACGAAAATCGACAAACAGACATAGGCGGATGCATCAAAAATGTTGAGTGTAGGGCCACCTTTAACCGCCTCGATTGTCTGTACAATGTGAAGCCGAGGTCGCTTCGGCTGACACTCGGTAACTTTAAGCTTTCGCGCGCCGCGCAGGTCAAGATGAGACTCGCCAAGTGGGACACTGTGGCGGGCTGGAGGAACAATTTCTTTCTCATAGAGGGCGGCGAGGTATGCAGCGCAATCGTGAAGTACGCGCAGGAAATCATCGGCGAGATCCACCGCAACAACCCAAAATTTCCAACAACTTGCCCGATCCCAAAAGTAAGTACTTTATTCTTTCTTTCTTTTTTAAATAAAAAAATACGATTTCACGAAATCCTGGTAGACAACGGAGTTTCTATAACTATGGTAAAATTATTGTGAGTGTATAATAAGACAGTAAGAAAACGCAGTAGTTTTGTTTAGTTTACGATAGTCAAGATAGTGACTAAATAATAATAAGTTCGATTTGATAAGGCGGGTTTCAAGCAATGAATACTCTCCGGCAGTTAGGCCGTCATCTAAACGGCAGGAATACGAAAGAAGAGAAACTTTCCTTCTGACGGCAAAAAAATGGGCGGCGAGATCACGGCCGGAGCGGAACGGCAACAATATCGTCCCCTCCAACGGGTGCTCGGAGGGGCGAACCGGGGCCCTAACTAATACCGCTGGTACGCCCAGGACCAGCGGGCAAGCGCGCCGCGGCCGCGACAGGGGGTGCGCTCTATTGGGAAAACGCGGAGTTAGGGCGTTGTTTACACAAAATGGTACACGTAAATGTACATCATTTCAAGAATTCTGCTCACCAGATCGAAGTCAAACTTACCAAACCGTTTTCCGCAGGTTTAAAATTACTATTTACGCATTCAGTTCGCCTTGTCAACGTTTCGATAACTTTAAAAAATGATTTAAAGTCGCGAGGTGGGCACATCAGCCACCGGCAATGGCGGACATGCTTGGCCTGCTTTCGCGTTGTTGACACAACATGCCAACCAAATAAAATGAAAAAAATCACTGCTCTCATAACGTTACGATTGGAACTCATTCTTTGAGGCACACATTTAGTTGGCAGAACCGGGGCAAGTTTCAGTAAAACTGAAGTAGTTTTAAAGAAGGCAGTACGGTGGTCACGTGCGAATTTCAGTGGTGTTATCTCATTCTTGCGCTCGAAACTAAAGGCTGGCTTTGTTTGAACGCAGACTTTAGAGGTTTCTCTTTCGCTCCGTGTTGGCTCGCCTCGGCCTACCCCCTCCACGGAAAAATATCCCCTTCCCCTGTTCATTTTGCCTGACGAGTCGAGCATTACCATAGAAACTCGAATTTCAATTCAAATTTACAAAATTTCTGCAATACAGATTTCAACTAGACTTCAGAATCGTATGTACTAGATTACATTCTAAATGTATGCTTAATATTATCGAATTCCCTTCAGCAGATTTTTTTCTGTCGTAAGGGGCCATATGAAACAAAACACGCACGTTTTCCAGCGATTTTAGAAGGCAACTCCGTTGCCTAAAAAACAAGAAGCAAAGACATCAGTCTAAATATAACATGTTTGGAAATATCAATTTTGCACTTTGCAAAATTGATATAAAGTGAAGGAACTCGTTCTTTACAAACAGAATGTGTATCAAAACTGGTTTTGTTAAGAGTGGAATTATGTTGAAACATAAACTTGCCGAAATTTCATGATCTCAATGACACTACACTTAGGAAGAAGTCCAACAGGTTTTTGATTGTTGGCTATTGTTGGAGTTCAGCGCCGTTTCGAAATTACCGAAATATCGAATTGAATGCGTCAGCACCCACTTTCCCGATACCAGAGTTGCAGGGTCTGAAAGAACTTTCATTTACAGGAAAAGTATAAATTTTATCTCATTACATCAGAGGAAAAGAAATGTTTACCAAAGCTAGAAGATAGGTTTTCCAGTGTAAATATGTTGAAGATTGAAATGTTTTTCGTAGGATATTTAAGTTACAAATATATGTTCCAACGCGGTTAAAACGGATATTTTCAAACGTGATTTACTCAATAATTTGCATTGGAACGAAAAAAATACTTCGTTTACGGATGAAAGAACGTCTTTCAAGCTTTAAAATAAGTATACAGTTATGTTATTTAGTTATGTGGTTTGTGAGAAAAGGTAGGTCACTAAAAAAACCAAGTTTTGAACACAATACTCGTTCTCTTCACATTTACCTAAGATGTAGATACTGTTGTAAAGAACGAGTAAAAATCAATACGATGTACGATAAATTGATAAATCCGCTAACATTGTTTCATGTTCAATATTCTTATTGGTTGCAGGGTGTGTACACATTTCGTAACTTGAGCACAGGGTTACTTCAACGTTTCGAACATTTTCCAGTTTTCCCCTACGGCAGGTTTAAAGGCAACGTACTGTTTTATGAAATGAAATCGAAAGATATCGTCGGATGTTTCCAGGGCAGCTTTGATGTTGTTCCGAAAGTAAATAAAAGTTGAGAATAGTTTCGCTTTGTGCTCTTCTTTATGTGAACGTACACGTTTCATCAATTTACCTTCCCTTAGAAAGCGAGAACACGCAGGCGTATGCAGTGGCGCCAAGAGGGGGTCCACGGTGATGCAAGTGCATCACCTGAAAAGTGAATAACCGGGTGCGAGTAGGATAAATGGGTGGGTGCAAGCAAGGAGGGAAAGGGAAAGGAAGGGGAAAGGGAGAGGAGAGAAAGAGAGAAGAGAGAGAAAAGAGGAGGGAGGAAAAGAAAGGAAAAAGAAAGAGAAAAGGGAAAGAAAGGCGAGTAGTATTGGCAAGGCATAGGGGTGGGGGCGGTGGTTGTCAGTATGCCGTCATGCCGTCGGCGGGTCGGCGACACATTGGGGGAATAAGGGGCCATCCATATACTACGTGACCTATTTTGGGCCATTTTTGACCCCCCCCCCTCCCCCTCCGTGACCGTCCGTAGTACGGCGCCCAACCCCCCCCCCTCCCCCATGGTCACGTAGTAAATTTTTTTCTTCTAATTTTAGCGTTAAAAAAACGTTCACGACTTCGGGAACGACTTTCCATGTTTCTAGAGGTGAAGTATGCGGCATGTATACGCGAACTAGACATGATACTGACAGAATTTCCTTGGCATTAATTTTGTTAGCCAGCCGGCCGGGCGAAGGTGGGCAAGCCGTGCCGGCGCCATGCCACGCCAGTCAGCAGGGGTCCGTAACGTAACGACTTTTTGCGTTACTTGAGTTCGGTACTGCGTTACGTTTCAGTAACGTACCGCTGTACCGCAAATAGGGTTGTACCGTTACCGGCATTGTAACGAATTTTAAAGTTATCGAGAACGTAACGCGCTGAAGTAACGGTACACCTGATTGTAACCACGAATTGTACATAGCGTCAGATGGTCGTCACAATGGTATCGTTTCCAAACCACCGCATCTTTTGATACCGGTACATTTCCTCGGTACGGACTGCTATTCTGGAAAGTAACGTTACAACTACTTTGATACAAGGCGGCAGTTACCGATGTTGTATCGTTATTGTCACAGATTAATTTCGGAACCGTTCCAGCAGAGCTATACAAATGTAACGTTACTGTAACGTTACTTGTGCTGGCCACGCCACGGCAGCGTTCAGTATTGTCGCTCTCTTTCTTTCTCTCTCACTCTCTCTCGCACTCCTCAGCTGGCGGGCCGGGCGGAGACCGACCGCCCATTAGGGTTGAGCGAAAAACCACTTTTTGAGAAATTGATGTTGGCTCTATCTGCATTTTGTTCTACGTCAAATTCTAAGACTTTTTTGTAAAAAAAAATTTTTTGATCCGGATTCATCTTTGGGTCTGATTTTGGCCTTGAAAATCCGGAAAAAACGTTAATTTGGCCTAAATTAGGCAACCCGCAATACGCCGTCGGTCGGTGTCCAGACGACTTCCGGTGGTGTCAGAGGTAAGTCTAAACATCAACTAACGTCTAAAACCAACCTAGAAGTGTCCACGAAGTCTGCATCGTACTCTGAACGCGCGTTAAATAATAGGTAAAATGCTCATAAAGTTGCTCTTATATGATAGTTTTAGTATGGCTCTTGGCTTTTTTCCTACAAAGGAAAAAACTCAGGACTCACCACGGGAAGGTGGCCATACATCGAGTCCCGCCCTATCCCTACCCAACCAACCAACCATGAGGGATATGACTGCTTAGCTGCAGTTATAACTAGCTTTTGTCATAAATTTAGGCAATTTTTCCCTAGATTTAATAGTGTTTCAGATAACCCCGTCCCTTCTCTTTGCACCTGTCACAGATTTCGACACCTTTGTAACAAGCTGCACCGTTCTTTCCACTGCTTGAGTGTGACAGGGATAGGCGGGCACATTTTCCTCTAAAAAGAAGGGGTCTTCGACCGCCTGCTCGAGGGCAGAGTCATCAAAGTTCCGAAGAACTGGTGGAGGAGTGACTGACTCTGCCCTCCAATCAATCAGGTTCGGGTAGTCCTCTGCATCGAAATTAATCGTCGGCGTGCGGAACTGCCTCACCAAGCCCTGGTCTGTCTGTCGCGCTTTCTGAATCATAGAGACAGCTGACTGCCTGACTGTTTTGCGGCTGTCACGCAGCATAGTGACAAGCAGATTTTCTGGGTGCAGAGCAAATGAATTTCTCTCTATTACAGGATCAATTATTTTTTTGTATTTGTCAGGTAAGTACCTTGACAGTTTTATTGCTTTCCAGATGTGGAGACTTGCATTATAAAATTTCCAATTGACTTTAATCGAAAAACAGACTTGAGCATCACAGAATTTATTATGAAAGTGTATGCTCAAGTCTGTTTTTCGATTAAAGTCAATTGGAAATTTTATAATGCAAGTCTCCACATCTGGAAAGCAAAAAAACTGTCAAGGTACTTACCTGACAAATACAAAAAAATAATTGATCCTGTAATAGAGAGAAATTCATTTGCTCTGCACCCAGAAAATCTGCTTGTCACTATGCTGCGTGACAGCCGCAAAACAGTCAGGCAGTCAGCTGTCTCTATGATTCAGAAAGCGCGACAGACAGACCAGGGCTTGGTGAGGCAGTTCCGCACGCCGACGATTAATTTCGATGCAGAGGACTACCCGAACCTGATTGATTGGAGGGCAGAGTCAGTCACTCCTCCACCAGTTCTTCGGAACTTTGATGACTCTGCCCTCGAGCAGGCGGTCGAAGACCCCTTCTTTTTAGAGGAAAATGTGCCCGCCTATCCCTGTCACACTCAAGCAGTGGAAAGAACGGTGCAGCTTGTTACAAAGGTGTCGAAATCTGTGACAGGTGCAAAGAGAAGGGACGGGGTTATCAGAAACACTATTAAATCTAGGGAAAAATTGCCTAAATTTATGACAAAAGCTAGTTATAACTGCAGCTAAGCAGTCATATCCCTCATGGTTGGTTGGTTGGGTAGGGATAGGGCGGGACTCGATGTATGGCCACCTTCCCGTGGTGAGTCCTGAGGTTTTTCCTTTGTAGGAAAAAAGCCAAGAGCCATACTAAAACTATCATATAAGAGCAACTTTATGAGCATTTTACCTATTATTTAACGCGCGTTCAGAGTACGATGCAGACTTCGTGGACACTTCTAGGTTGGTTTTAGACGTTAGTTGATGTTTAGACTTACCTCTGACACCACCGGAAGTCGTCTGGACACCGACCGACGGCGTATTGCGGGTTGCCTAATTTAGGCCAAATTAACGTTTTTTCCGGATTTTCAAGGCCAAAATCAGACCCAAAGATGAATCCGGATCAAAAAATTTTTTTTTACAAAAAAGTCTTAGAATTTGACGTAGAACAAAATGCAGATAGAGCCAACATTAATTTCTCAAAAAGTGGTTTTTCGCTCAACCCTACCGCCCATCTCGGATCTGCCAACCGCTGCTCTCGGCTCGCCGCAGCAAGACCAAGCGCAGAAAGAGTGAGACAGTTTAGCAGGTTCGAGGACAAAATAACTAAGCGTTTTGACATATACGATATTGTTTACCTACCAAAACAGCGTTAAAGATAAAATTTCAAATTTCCTTACTTCATTGTTATATCAGTATGCCTTGCGTTCTGCGTTGAAGTCAGTGGAGATTTCTATGAAATACCAGACCGAACGCACACCCGCAACCCGAAAGGCACGATCTCTCCACCTTCCACCCGCTGGTCGCCTCCGTGGCGCAGTGGTCTCCGTGCCTGGCGGCTGGATAGTAAGTGCGGGTTCGACTCCGGTCGACGGCCAACCAGTTTCTCCTTGCGCGGTGTATTCTGACACTGCACGTAGTTAACATAAAGCAGGGAGATGGACTGTAGATGAATAAAAGGCTACAGGAAAGGGAGACCACTATTTTCTCTCTCTCTCTCTCTTTATGGAAAAAGGGGGGGGGGGGGCTGATTGCAGTAACTAACCATTCGGCATGTACGAATGATGTCGGGTCATGTTCGGAAACACTCGCAAAGAGTTCGAATGCAATTGAACAGCGTCTAGAAACGCTCGTACAAACGGGCACTGCCAAAGAGTTTCGGAACTGTACCGATTTAACTGATCCCGAAACTCTATATCGCTGGTTTCACAGAGTTACTTGGTAGACGTACCGGTCTCTGGAAACTTATTCATAGGAGACGTTACTCTCCGGACTTCGTTCCGTAACGCGTTATCTCTTGGTACCGGTACTATAAGCTGTTACATGGGCACCGTTATCTACCATAACGTTACGCGTGACTTCGTTACTGCCTTGTATCGTTATTCCGAGCTGTGCAGATGGGTAACGGTACAGAGTTGTAACACATTTGTAACGTTGCAATCGTAACAGAACGGTGACGTGTAACAGTATGTTTCGGTACTCGTGGAATTTGTAACGTAACGTAACGATGCTGCGTTACGGACCCCTGCCAGTCAGGCGTCGGTCTCCATAGCAGACGACGCGGCGTTAGTTCTTTGTATTTTGCTGCGTTTAGCAGGCATTCTGACGAATACTAGGATACTACGTGACCAGCGCTGACCCCCCCCCTCCCCCCGTGACTGACCGTAGTGTAAGGCCGAACCCCCTCCCCCCCTAAACAGGTCACGTAGTATATGGATGGCCCCACTCCTCGCTGCAGGTCCCGGCCCGCCGGCCGCCGGCCCAGCCGAAATCACTCATCTCTACCGCCACCGCCGTGCCGCTGCGCCACCGCCGCGCCCCCGCCGCGCCACCACCGGAGCCCCCCCCCCTCCCCCCGCCCCCTCCCCCTGCCCGCCCGCCGCTGCGCTCGGGAGACAACAATCAACAAACGCGTCGCGACACGCACCGGTCTTGTGATCCGTGTTCGGTGTTCGCTCGGCCGAAGCCGAGGACCAGCGCCCAGCCGGTACTGTCTGTGCTGCACGCTGAGCTCAGTTTTAGTTTTGCTGTTGCTGTTCCTTTTCCTTCCTTGTGTGAGCCAAAATGGGCCGCGTAAAGCTAAAGTGCCCCGTGTGCAAGCGGACGCGTGGGACATTGAACAGCAGAGATTGGGAACTTCACAAGGAGAAGTGCAAGTCGGAGGCAGCCCTGAGAGCGAGCATACCATCAATGCGACAGTTCATGGTGCCGCAGACCTCACCGACCTCGTCACCACCAGCCGTAGAGGCCCTAGCTCTTGCTCCTGGTGAGTTTTATTGTGTAGGCTAGGTGGGTCAGGGGTCAGTGCCGCTTTAACAGTGTACTGCTGTTGCTGTACGTCAGGGCTGTTAACGTTAATTTAACGAATAACGCCGTTAACGTTAATTAACGAGAAACGTGAACGCGTTACAAAGTCTCATGTAAAGTAACGCTAACGCGTTGCGTTACTTTGGGTGGTTAACGTTTCAACGCCGATAGCGTTAATTGAACCGTCATAAGAAGGTACAATATAGTCGCTCGAGCTCCGAAAACTCTAAAAAAATAACCGTTACACCGACGAAGCATTACTTAGAAAATTGTGTTTTGGCCGACCGGGCCGACCGACCCCTACTCTCTGCATGCACGTCGCCCACCGCTGCAGTGCCAGCCGCGCCGCCGCGGCGCTGTTGTTGTCGTTATGGCTGGTGTTGCTGTTTGGAACGAGCGACGAGTTACAAGAGGTGTTTGTTCCATTAGTCATGTGTTCGTGTTCAATTTTACTTTATTAAATGTTAAATCTGAGCATGATTTAGTTTTTAGAAAGAATTGTTTCTTTTAGGAAAAAAAAAAAAAAAAAAAAAAAAAAACTTTTGCAGTCCTGCGATTATTTTTGTAGTTTTTTTTTTTTTTTTTCAACCTAAAAATTGCGTTAACTTTAACGGCGTTACGCGTAAAAATTAACGTTAGCGCGATACGACGACTGGAAAACGTTAACAAAACGCGTTACGCTAATTTACCCCGGTTAACGAATTAACTTTAACTTTATCGCGTTCACCTCTGACATTAACGTTAACAGCCCTGCTGTACGCACGATAGGCTGCGCGGCTGCGCTTAGGGCACGTATCGCGTATTGTCTCCTTATTGTCTTCGTCTCGCGTAACAGGTTTCACTAATTACATTATTACATTCCAATGGCGCCTCGTGAATCCTGTCATGTCATGTCTTACAGGTGAAGGCGATGACGATGCTTCGTGTTTGGTGTCTGGGGTAAATCTTGACGGTGACGGTGTTGGTGGAAGTGGAGTGGCGGACGCATGTGCTACCTGTGAAGGTGGTGAAGGTTTTAAACGTACGAAAAAAAATCAGTCGTTTTCTTTACTGTTTATAACATTTTATTTGCAGTTTAATTTTTATTTTGCTATCGTATTCCAAGTATGCAATATCATATCATAAACTTACCCCTCCCTTTTCAGATGGTTATGATGTTATGGGTTATGGTGACGGTGGTTTACCTCTTGATGTGCAACTCCACGTCGACGACAGCGACGTGGAAATGGAAATGGCAGAAGCAGGTGGTGGCTCCTCCTCCTTGACTTTTTCTCCTGGTACTCGTTTTGGTCATGCTGGTGGCGGCGCTGGTACTAGTACTCCTCAGAGTAGTACTGACTGCAGCGATGCCAATTGCCCTACGTCACATCAGCACCAGCTTTTTTCACCGACGGTGACGGTGGCATCCTCATCTCCAGGCGCTGCTGATGGTCTTGAAGAAATTGATAGTGACACTCAATCAGAAAAGAGTGACGGTGACAGTCCAAATCCCGTTCAGTTTACAGCAGATCCTGCAACATTCTGCAAAATACAAACTTTCACTTCAGAAATGGTAGATAAAATACAAAAATGTGGGCCTCACCAACCGGTTGCTGCAGATCTTGCTTCTCCCAATCACGAATTTCCTCAGACAAACGGACGGTCCTTCAGACCGTCGTGGTACTTTCGGCGTCTTCCAGATGGCTCGGAACAGAAGCGTGACTGGCTTTCTTATTCTGAGAAAAATGATGCAGTTTTTTGCATCCATTGCATTCTGTTTTCTAAGTCCCATCATCGTGCCAAGCACCCTTCGTTCATTTCAGAAGGGTTTAATACTTGGTTCAGAGCTACAACTGCATTCCTATATCATGAGACTTCAGAAATGCACGTGGAAGCAGCGTTGGCGGCCAATCTTCGTAAGTTATCACTCCCTCTGAACGCACAAATGGAGCGTGCTAAATTAACGAAGAAAGCTGAAAACAGAGAAATTGTTCGACAATTAGTTGACATTACACTGTACTTGGCAAGACACTGCTTGGCATTCAGAGGGCATAGAGAAGGGGCGAAAAATGACATTAGAGGAAACTTTCATGATCTGGTAACGTTACTTGCTAAATACTCACCTGGCTTGGCCACTTACCTAACCAAACTCCAGGAAAAATGCAAGAGTAGAAAAGGCAAGTTGAAACCGAAGCCTAGAAATTTCTTTTCATGGAATCGTCAACATCAGTATATTCAAGCTGTTGCTCAGTACATCAAAAACAGTGTAAAAAAAGAAGTGCAAGAAGCTCGGTTTTTCAGCGTCTCTCTTGACGAAACATTTGATTTCTCTCGCAAAGAACAGTGCTCATGCATCATTCGCTACGTGAATGAAAACACAGGTACCGTTTGTGAGCGTTTAGTGGCTTTGAAAGTGAGCGCATCGACGACTGGTGAACAGCTCTTTAATGTCCTTGTTAATATTTTGGAGGAAGAGCTCGGACTAGATTGGAAGAATTACCTTGTTGGCCAAACCTACGACGGTGCTTCCAACATGCGCGGACAATACCAAGGACTTCAGGCTCGGATTCGTGAGGAGGCTGCTAGCGCCATATATATTTGGTGCTATGCACACCGCCTGAATCTTGCAGTTAAGGATTGCGTCAATTCGTGTGTTGAAGCTGTGGACATGTTTAACAACATTAAAGCACTTGGCAACTTCATCAATTGTAACAAGCTGCATGTTGATCTGTATGAAAAATATTTCATAAAATATTATCCTGGTAAACAAACCCTCCGACTCAAACGGGTTGATACAACGAGGTGGAACTCTTATGATTTCTCTCTATCAACTGTAGTAGAAGCATTTGACGCCGTAGTGGACACACTAGTTGATATAGAAGCTAATGGGATCAACAGCGACGCAAAGATAACTGCCAGTGGTCTTCTTAAATACTTCATATCAGAGCAATTTGTTCTTGTGTCACAGACTTTTTTGTCAATATTCGATGTAATCACACCACTGAGCCGAGGTCTGCAGGCCGCGGACGTTGATATGATGGCTGCAGTCAACCATGTTAATTCAGTCATGAGCCATCTTACTGCGATGCGCTCTGATGAAGCCTTTCAAACCCTGTTGGAGAAGAAAAATGATTTTATTCAAAAACATGATGAAATAGTGTTCAAAGAACTTCCCACTCCAACAGAGAAGCGAGTTAGGCGTGTCCGGAGGCGCGATGGTGAGCAGGCACACGACACCCCTATAGTAGATGCATTGACGAAGTTTCGGGTAGAAACATATTTTGCATCCCTTGATAATATCATACAACTGTTGACTGAAAGATTTAGCGACAGAGCCCAGGGCGTGCTCAAGGACATTAGCCTTTTCACCCGAAAACGAATGTCGGAGGTAGAACGTAATAAATCTGTATTGCCAGATGATGCATTTAAGGCATTTTGTGCAGTTTATGCAAAATTCGTCAACGTTGAAGATTTGCGGCGCGAGTATCTTCAGATGTGTAAAACATTCGAACCATATGAATCTGCTCTAAACTTGCCCAAAAATCTACATAGTGATGCTGCTGATTGGATAGACATCGACGAATGCGAAGAGGTCGCAATTGATGACGGTCACGACGCGGATGTTGATGATGACAGCGTTGCCGAAGAACTGCGCACAGCTGCAGCTGATCCTCCTCCTGTAACAAACGAACAGGCTTTACACAGCTTTGAAAGTATTGGCCACATTTATAAAGTAATGCATCAAACTGGGCTGAGAGGCATTTTCCCAACCTTGTGTATACTGCTTTGAAAATTTCACTTACTCTACCAGTTTCTAGTGCGTCCACTGAGAGATCTTTTTCTAAACTCAAGCTCATCAAAAATCGCCTCAGAACTACAATGCTGCAGGGCCGCCTTGAAGATCTCATGATCATTTCATGCGAAAATGATGTTCAAATAGATGTTGAGGAGGTTTTGAAAATACTTGCATCATTCAGTCCTTATCTTTCAGCACTTTTGTTCTAGCTAGTTGCACGGTGCATTGTAACCTGAAATGTAATTTACATGTGTCATTGTAATGTATAACCTGAAATAATTTTATTTATAATAAATATTAAATAATGCACTTAAAATTGGTGTTTGCCACTTACCTAAACATTTCTGTAATAAAACGTCTTAGTAAAGTAAGCGACACGTTGTTAACAGTGCCAAAAAATAGTCCTGGTAAAATAACGAAAATAGGAAACAGGGACGGGGGGGGGGGGGGGGGTCGAAAATCGATAATAACCGGGTGTAAATTAAATAAATGGGTGGGTGTACCGCCCGGCTTGCATCACCTGGCGAAAATCGTCTTGGCGCCACTGAGCGCTACGGTCACAAGCGCTACAGCTCGGGAGCGCTACGGATCGCTAGCGCTACAGCTCGGTAGCGCTACGGCTCACTAGCGCTACGGGTCACAAGCGCTACAGCGAGAATCCGAGCGTTAGGCTGAACCGACTATTGACGCGGGGTCTCGGACGAGAGCGAGACATCGATCTCAGCGCGTATGAGAAATGAAATGCCCCGGTAGATTCTCGCCAAGGTGATTCTCGCTCTCTGTCTCTCTCTCTCTCTCTCTTTCTCTCTTCCTCCGGCGCCGGTTACTTGTACCTGTTATTATTATTACAATCAGCTGTTTCAGTCAATAGCTACGTTTAGTTTTTATCGTAACTCAATAAAGAAATCATGATAATGATTTCTACTGGTCTCGGTGGGAATCGGAATTCTTGGATGTGAGTTGCCGAGTTTCGTCGGAGTCTGTTGTGAAACCCATTTTGTCGGAAATCTTCGCAATGCTTGACTTTATCATCTTCGTCCTTGCTAAATGAGCCATTGATCATTGGCAAAGATTGTAGCAAAAGAGGAAAGATTGTACTGTTCTTTGCATTGGTGTTGTGGCGCTGTAAGCGGGACATGTTACGAGTGAAATAAGGTGCCGTCGACACCTAACGTTGAAGGACTCTACTTTGTTGTGCGTTCTGGTTGGATGTTGTTGCGTGTATTCGTGGTTTGTTTATATTACGTTATCCATCACTTGGCGGCAAAATGTTTTCCTTCTGTACAACTCGTGTTGTGTTTCTCCAAAGGTGAGGAGACGAACTTAACCTCTGAGCTTTCACTTTGTTTGCGTGACAAACTCCGCTCGTTTGCCCATGTAAATGCTTATCTTGTGCACTGGTCACTCGGCTTTTCTCGCTGCGTATGATGCGCTTGTGGCATTATCATGCGATATATTTACATACTTGATTGCTTGTAACAATGATACCTGCCTGCACAATGCTATCTTTCCATAACTGTATTGCTGGTCCAGTGATGGGACTCTTACACAGTGCTGAGTACATTTACCCATTACACCATTAATGTTTGGTTTCAGGTGCAGATGTGCCTCGCCGATACAGTTCCCTCCCCCTGTCTTTGTGGTCTGAGTCCATTTCACCCTGCGGATCATCCATGGGTGCTGTTGGTGGGAAGAGTTTGTTATATTCTTGCAGTCTTCTGTAACAAATTAGAATTTTGTCATGGTGGTATGTAATGCTGAATCCTTTTATGTCTTTAAACTAGAAGCATTGCTCCTGAGATGGTAATCAATAGAATGCAACCATAAGGCTCAAAAATAATTACTGTTTTACTCTTTTTGGGCCTTTAATTTTATTTTGATTCCTCGGAATGAACTTGAATATTCACAGTGTTTCCGGAATTTTGAATACTCTCTGGTCGTAACACAACTGTCACTTGAAATCCCTTGAGATGGATCAGAGACCACATTTTCGTTCTAGTTAAAGAAACTATTCAACTGAATCCCATGTCCTTTTATATTCTCTTGGCAACTGTTTCAGATGTGTGGAGTAGCACGAAGCCACAGTCTTCATGGCCGCTGATGCAGTGGTAAAGTCTCTGTGTGTTGAAGATTCTTTGTTTCTGGCAGAACATCTGCATAAACAAAAGAAAAAAGAAGTGAGGAGTCTCTGTGGAAGGTGTGTAATGAGTGAGAGAGAGTGATGACCAGGTAATGTAAGCATGATTTTTTTTCTTGTTTTAATTTTAGGTTGAGTCCTTTGCTGATATAAGTATGATGCAGATGAGATTTGAAATTTTGATTCCCTACTGTCTATTGTCTAACATTTGGACAGTTATAATTGTATAACAAGAGAGTTGGGTAGTTATATCTGTACAGCTCGAGGGGTTGTTAACTCATTTTCACCGTGCATGGAGGAATATATTGAGTACTTCATTTCTCGTAATATTGGTAATTTTGAAGCTTATTGTGTGTATTGGCAGAAAACATGAAAAAGAGATGTGAAATATTTATGTTATACTACCAGTAATAAGAGTAATATTCAGTAAATATTTTCGGTATTATTAACCTAGAAGTCAATGACTCCTCGGTTCAACTCTTTGTCAGGTTGAAGAGGACTGCTCAACATTTTTGCATGTAGAATTTTACAGTTTAAATTTCAACTTATGGAGGAGCAGTTCTTATACACTTAATATTTACTTTGACGGATGTCTTTTGTATGCTGCTGAAATGTTCCTCTTATTCATTATTGTTAGCAGCTGAAGACATCTTTTTAAATGACATGTAAAGTTAAATCAGTTCCTGATTCTTAAAATTCATTTATAAAGTCATAGATGGAGAAGTGTGTTTCTTTGGAGTTAATGCTCTCGCTTTTGGGATCTGTTTCTCAAGGGGAGGAGACCTAACCTCTCGCAAAGAAGAACTCTTTTGCTTTAATTTGTATCAACTCATCCTATTTTGTAATTTGGCTGCTCACTTTGTTTTGTTTCATTTACTGCATCCTTTTTTCAAACCATGATGGCGTGACAAAAACAAGCATTGCCGTAGTATTTGGCAAAAGTGTTTCTTAACATAAATTTATTGCTTTTGTACTGGCACATTTTTATCTGATGACTTGCTGTACATTTCTTTGCTTCTTTTGTATGAATGAAACAGATTTGATTGATTGACGCTCATGCAATGCCTAAAATTATGTTGCAGGTATCATCGTTTCCCTGATAGGCCTCTGTACTTGCACAGAACTGTCCAGCTGACGAATGGGCAGACTGTAGAGTGAAACGGTATGTGTCTTGTAACATGTTTTACTTGTCAACATTAAAAGCATTCCTGTATCTGATTTTTTTCTTCTTACCCTTACAGTGGCAATAAGCGTGCCTGTAACCTGTAGGGGATGAAAGTAATATGTTGGATCCAGTGCGAAGATTTTGAGGCGGTGGAGAATTGAAGTTACTTGCATGCACGGAGCTGTGTGCAGGAAAGTCAGGGCTCGGAACATTTTGAAGTATTTTTCATTGATTAGTTTGGTCATTGTGAATGTCAGTGGAGAAATCGTGTTGGGTATAACTTTCATGCTGCAAAAGAGAAGCTACAAGGTAATCCTGGTTGTGTTTTGTGATCACCATTGTAAACAGTGGTGTACACATTGGCTCATTATTCTATTTCTATTACAGGTGCAGATAACTTACTTGAGGACACCTGACATTTGCCTCCACTAACTGTCAAGAGTTTGAGGTGGTTTCTACCTTGCTTTGCTGGGTGTCTCTCAGTTGGTCTGAAGATTAAGGAATGTTCTGATGTTAAGGTATAACTGTTCAATCGAACAAACAACATATCGGTACAGAAGTGTCTCATTATAACTTTAAGTTTTGAGGGTCAAACAAGCTATGGATGCATTGAAGATTAAAATAGGGTTGTTTTATTTTTCCCTTCTGTATTTTGCAAGGGGTATTTCTCCCTAAAAAAGTATTTCTTAAACCTCAGTTGCTGCAGCGTTTAGGGCAGATGATCTCACTGCATACTAGTCTTGTTAGAATGTCAAAGACAGATGCGCTGCTTGAAAAGGACATGATGAATTGTTGGATTCCTCACCTTAAGTCTTTTGGAAATTTTATTAAGTTCATTGTATGACCTCATTCTCTTTTGGTGACAACTGTTGTAGGTGACAGCTATGTGCTTTAACACCAGATTGCTTCTCTCGCATCCAACCTGCATCTCGGTTAATTCCTTGTGAGGACAGAAGGACTTGTTTCCGTGCCAGGTAAGACTAACTATTGTGTTTCAGTTCTTCCCCCTCTCCAAATTATCATCTTTCCTAAAATGTAATTTTTATCACTATCACTTTTATTATTTTTTAGGTGCTTTACCAATCTAAGCCCTGCAACTTTTGTCGGAGCTGGAGCATTATAGATCAGAGCATTATAAAAGCAGCAACAATGTCCATGAAGTTTTCGAAGCAGCAAGACAGCATTCATGTTTTTTGCTTGATGACGTTGTTGCCTGTGGCACATTATTAGGCTGTTTGTTGGTACTTTTTATCTTGTCCTAACTGTATCTACCATGTTTTTGTATTGGAGATTTCTTTGGGTTTATTTTTGTGGGATATGTGAATCTATGAGGACTTTCCTGAAAGTGTGGTGTGTCGCATGGTTAAAAAATCCATTTGATAATGTGTGAATATAGGAGGAATCACCTGATGAGTGTGCCCAACCCTCTCAACTTTGGTCAGAGATTATTGTATTGTATTGGGTCTTAACCTAAGACCAATCCCTTTCTTTTAATTATTAAATTTTTTTTTATTATTAGTACTATGTTTGAGTAGTTTGAAACAGCTCCAATTTTCAAAACATAGGTTCAAGAAAACAAATTAAAACCCACCAAATTGAAATTAGTTTTTGACAAATTTTAGAGGGTTGGGTACACTTTATCATCATCAGGTGATTCCACATGAATTAATTCAACACCAAATGAAGAGAATTTTGAGCTCATCCATTTTCAATAGGCGTTGTTAAGGAAATGTGGATGCAGTGTCTTCACAGAGTCCCAGTGTCATTTGGAATAAAAGTGGCACAGGCCCTTGAAATACTATTAATATTATATATTCCCTGTTGTAAAACCATGAATTCTTGACCTCAAGTATGCCTTTTAATTCAGTTGTGTGAAGAAACTTGCTAAAGGGGAAACATGGTTATTGCTGTACACTGTTCAGAATCAATCTATTAGTACTTTTTCTGAAGTTTGTGAAGTTCATTTTATTTAGATAATGCTGATTTGCTTGGAGAGTTTGTGGATTATCTCCCCGTGAAATATGTGATGCAATTCCCTGTGTAACTTCTGACAACTCTCCATCACTATTCAAAGCAACTATTGGATGGTGTCGTGCATCAAATCCAGGAAGAAACTGGTATTACCCTTAGTTTTTCTTTGTTTTTCAACTGCGCTCCTGTCATTGTAATGTTGTTTTCGTTGTGCATGTGATTTTGGATTTATTTTAAAATTTGATAATGTCTACTTTTTTGTATGTTGTAAACGCATTAGTCATGCCTTAGTTATTTCTCCTTTGTTCTTTGAGTGGCAAATTGAACCTCTCAATTTAATGGAGAATATCGTAAATTCACCTTAAGACTTCCCTCTTGTAAGAGGACTGATGTTAATATTCCAACTGAACAGTTTCATTATCGTGTGCCTTCTCCAGCACCCCTGTCATTGTCATAGTAATGCTTGTTCTTGTACATGTGAACTTAAACTATCTTCGACAGGCAAACAATATTGGCAAGAGTGCGCAGACATGGTACCCATGTTCTTTGAAGCAATTCTGTTTTACACATTCCCAGTAGCTCGTAACCGTTTTCTGAATGTTTTGGACGGATTAACTGTATGATTGTCAGATTATAGATGGTTTTTTTTTTGTGTGTGTGTGTGTGTGTGTCTGTGTGTGTGAGTTTGTCTTTGAAATTTAAAATGGATTTCTTTAATGCTCTGGGTTAGCATGGAGTGGCTATTTTGTGACACTGTCTTCCTGGTGAAATTTATCAGAGGTATTCTCTGCTGGGCCTTTGTCGATTTTATGCATTTGAAGCATTTTACGATTCTATATTTTTGTAAATTAAACAACTGCCACGGTCAAAGTTACTCTTGAAGGCAAGGCAATGTCTGGGTAAGGCAGAAGAAATAATTATGTTGTGGAATAATACATATTTTGCCACAGTGGGGAGTTTGTCTTGTAGAAGGCATGGGATGGGGCTCTAAAGGCTCGCCCCCTCCTGTTTGTGTGTGATGGCATTAAAGCCCTCTTTTGTGATTTCAAACTAGTTAATTTTTATTTTTATGCTTTTAAGAAGGTTTTATTACTTTGACTTTGAGACTGTTGTCAATCCAATAAGAGATAGTTTGCAGATGTTTGAGTGTGTTTCTTGTTTAAAGCTTAAATATGTCATTGAGATCTTGTTCTTTAATTCTCTCACTCTTTTGTTCAAAGTTGTCTTCCCATTTAAAAAAAAATCTAAATACAGTATATTTAGTCTATTTTTAAATAAGTTGTTTGTTCCCAAAATATGATAATCTTGCCTTGTTCTTACATTATTGCCTTGTGTAATCCTGTTGTTTTGTTATGAAGATAAGGTGAGAGTGACGCTCAGAAATAGTTGTATCAGCATTTCATGTGAAATTGAGAGACCTGTTTGGGTATAAGCATGAGCTGTGATAACTGAAAATTAAAACAAATTACAATCTGTAATTTCTTACTGGTATCACGTTCTTTTATTCTTATGTGAACGGCATTAAATTCAATTATCAAGTTCCTCATTCGATGGAGTGAACACATGCGCACATTTGGTCGTACCAGAACTGTTAATCAAACCGGGTCCTGTTCAATTTGGAGATCGAGGGTGCCTCTCTTTCCTCTGTCTTTGTGTCTTATCCCATGGGGAGATCGTTGGTAGGACAGGTACAGCAGGCTGATTCAGAGGATCGCTCCTGTGCATCTGTCCTCGTCGCACACCACGTCTGACACGAGGACAAGACTGGGGGCGGGCACTGCCGGTATCCCGGATGCCCGTCGCATCTCTCTCTCCGCCAGTAAGAAGTGCTGTATGTGGTTGGGTAGATCTTTATTTTTCCTACAATGCTGCGTTTTCAGATTTTCGATATCACTCTTACACGCTGCTGAAGAGAGCTGCATTAAACAGTGCACCTTACAAACAGAATAATTTGACATGGGGACGGGGCGGGGGGGAGCGGAATTTCGGAGATAGGCACAGCACAGACAGGCGCAGAGCACAGTAGTAAGCGTGCTAAGAGTACCCGCGGGGATGGCGGACGAAAGGCGAGAGGCTCATTGACCGATGCGCTGCGCGGCCGCGTGCTCTGCCCCCTCCACCTCGGCCGGCGTGCGCCGCGCCGCCAGCAGCACGCTCCCCTCCTACTACCCCACCACTCCTGCTCGTGCCTGCCACCTGCCACGCACGGAGTGCCAAGGGCGGCGTACTTTTGCATGAGGGTCACGTGCCTGTTTGTAGCTACACAATTGTAGTTACAACAGTGGCGGCTAGAGTCAGCTCAATGTGGACCGACTTTTCAAAGTTCTCGGAAAGCTCTAATATCAACAATGCCGGGACGGCTGCCAGGAGAACGACGGCATCTTCCTGCCCGCGCCCGGGTCGGGACGTTGCGTGTGGGCGAGTAGTGCGCAGCTGGCGTGGCTTCGCCGGCCCCCGCACCGCCTCGACGAGTCCCTCTCGAGGACAAAACTGATTCTTTCTCTGTGGAGACTACGACATGCCCCGCCACAGCGCAGCGGAGCGCAGGCAGCACCGAAGGCACGCTAATGCGTGCGGTTTAATGCGTGCGGTTGCCTACGCCGTCAGGGGCTCGACAGCAGCCATGCGCGGCTATCTCTTGCAGCACTAACCCCACCTGGGCCTTCCCCGCCGACGTGAACATTCGTTCTCGGGCACTCAGCGCCCCCAGCCGCGGCTGCAGCTGAGGGCCAGGCCGGGTAGGGGTACCTGCGCTAGACCGTCGGCGAGGCCCTTGACGGCGCGGCGGGTATACCTTCGCCTCGGCCTCAGCCACGGTGGCCTCAGCAGACTGATTCAGAAGGCCGCTCTCTTCGCCCTGTCTCTCTCGCCCTGATGGGTTCCTCTGTATAGGTGCGAGAGAGACAGAGCGAAAAGAGCGCTCTGTTGAATCAGTCCGCAGCTGAGGGACGCACCGGGCAGCGGTACTTGCGCGAGGCCCTTGACGGCGCGGCGGGCCTCACTGCGCCACGGTCTCAGCTGAGGGACGCACCGGGCAGCGGTACTTGCGCGAGGCCCTTGACGGCGCGGCGGGCCTCACTGCGCCACGGTCTCAGCTGAGGGACGCACCGGGCAGCGGTACTTGCGCGAGGCCCTTGACGGCGCGGCGGGCCTCACTGCGCCGCGGCCTCAGCTGAGGGACGCACCGGGCAGCGGTACTTGCGCGAGGCTCTTGACGGCGCGGCGGGCCTCACTGCGCCACGGTCTCAGCTGAGGGACGCACCGGGCAGCGGTACTTGCGCGAGGCTCTTGACGGCGCGGCGGGCCTCACTGCGCCACGGTCTCAGCTGAGGGACGCACCGGGCAGCGGTACTTGCGCGAGGCCCTTGACGGCGCGGCGGGCCTCACTGCGCCGCGGTCTCAGCTGAGGGACGCACCGGGCAGCGGTACTTGCGCGAGGCCCTTGACGGCGCGGCGGGCCTCACTGCGCCACGGTCTCAGCTGAGGGCCGCTCCGGGCAGGCTACCGCGCGGAACATCGCGGTGCAAAGCCTGAGTAAGGCGGCCCGCGTCAGCAGCCCGAGCAGAGTCTCCGGGAGTTCGGGGTGTAGATGGACATACTGTGCCGGGACGCATACCGAGTGTACTACATAAGCTGGTGCTGAACTAGGAGTACGTGCGGCAGGCACGAAGTGGTGAGCGAAGCGACATTAAAATTTTAAAAAGATGTACAGTAAGTCATATCGTTGTAGAGGATGGGGCACTTGTGGTGCCTTTTAGGAGGCAAGCGTGTGGGCGGAAAGTGGCAAATTGGGTTAACTAGACACACCAGTCGGTCGGCACTCGAATGGAGTGGTAAGCAAGCAGTGGTTGTAGAGGATATGGGACTTGGTGTAGCTTGTAGGGGGCCAAGACACGGGCGCGCACCGACGGGCCGGGTATTGAAATTACTGGAAATGGCAGACAAAACGATTGGCACCCCTATGGAGTACACCAGACGACAGAAAGTCACGTTGTTGTAGAGGATGGGGCACTTCGAGTACCTTCTAGGAGGCTAGCGTGTGGGCGGGATGTGGCAGAATGAGTGGATTGAAGATTTCAATCGATTGGCACCCGAGCGGGAACGATAAGTGGTCGGGAAAGCAAGTTGTTGTAGAGGTTGGGGCACTTGAGGAAGCTTGTAGGAGGCCAGGACACGGGCGCGCGAGGTGCGCGCGGACGGGACGGGCGTTCAAACTATTGGATATGGGGGAAAAAAAACTCGATTGACATCCTTCTGGAGTACACTAGACGGTAGTAAGTCAAGTTTTTGTAGAGGATGGGGCACTTCGGGTACCTTTTAGGAGGCTAGCGTGTGCGCGGGATGTGGCAGAATGAGTGGATTAAAGATTTCAATCGATTGGCACCCGAGCGGGGACGATAAGTGGTCGGGAAAGCAAGTTGTTGTAGAGGTTGGGGCACTTGAGGAAGCTTGTAGGAGGCCAGGACACGGGCCCGCGAGGTGCGCGCGGACGGGACGGGCGTTCAAACTACTGGATACTGGATATGGGAAACAAAACGATTGACATCCTTCTGGAGTACACTGGACGGTAGTAAGTCAAGTTGTTGTACAGAATGGGGCACTTCGGACACCTTTTAGGAGGCCAGGAAGGGTGCGCGCTCTGCGCCCATTAAGGAGCATGAGCATGGCGCTGTCACTGTCTTATTGAGCAGCCAGGCTCATTGAACGCCCTACACAATATCTCTTAGAGACGCCCTTTGTACATGATTTGGCACTTCTTGGCCTTGAACAGGATGAAGGGACAGATGTGGTGCATCGCCCCATCCCAACAAATGAAGCACCCTTTAATAAACGTCAAAGACATCAAATATTTTTCATCAAGAAGTGCAAAGTTCGGCTGCCCCCTCCCCACACACACACACACACACAATTCTGCTACTTCTGGATTATGACTGTCCCCAAGTTGACTCTAACAAAACAGTGTCTCATTAATAATTTTATATGCTAGAATGTTATAACCATGAATATTTCTTACGGGCGCTTAGAATTGTGGATTCAATAAAAACGGCAAATGTGTTCTGAAATGAATGTTCGGAATGTTACAGATACACTCCATTAACAGTGAAACGCATCTGTCATTTCATTGATCATATGAGTCTACTTAAAAGAACACTTCAGTGAAACACTTGGGCTGATGCACTGCAAATATTTCTATTTCCACTAAAAAATAATATTTTTTGTGTAAATCACCCAAAAGGTAGAGCTATACTACCAGATTTGTAAAAAAACAACTAGTTATAATATTTATTACGCCCACTTTCTCTTGTATAAATTCTAATCCAAAACAACTCAAAAATATTTTAAGTTTAACACACAGGACAGCTCGACGTGAAATCATACCACTAACATGTAATAACAACTCATTTGCCCAGATAGTGTCACATCTACTGTTTTCAGCATTTTGAGTCTAAGAGTTAAAATATTATAATCCACGAACTATACCTAAATGCCCTTTCATTAGAAAAATATGCCTCCAAATATTACTTTGTATACATTATTACTAATCACCGTTGGAGCGTGGCATACGATAGGTCAAAAAATATTACCACAATGGGGGACCGAGAAATGGTCTATAATATATAAAGGGAAACTAAATTAAATTCAGGAAACCATGTCTGAGATGGCACCTTTCACTTAGGCAGTATGTTTTTTTAATACTGAAACTATCCATACCTGCGTACTGTACAAAACAGACATGGGATGCTGCTTTGCAGACAATATTATTCTTGACTAATAAGGTTAGGTTACTCACTAAAAGAATAAGTCCAAAAGCAAGTTGACTCGACACTGGCTGTCATTTCCGTAATCCATGTTCATTTCACAAATGCACAACAAGTTTATGTCATCTTGAACTATTACCTACTTCGGGACATATCCACCCACCACTCCCCTTCCCCTACCCCTCGATGTAAACATTCACAACAGAACATTCGTTTCTTACTTCTACAAAATGCAGGCACTTGAAACTTTGTGAGGGGACTTCTGTCACTCTAAAAACACTTGCAGACCACACACTTTGTTTATCTGACGGCAAAATATTTAACTTGAATGTTATTAAAAGCCCAGCAGAGCCGAGCCCAGAGACCCGGTCGGCCACTCCACAAATTACGCGTTCGCACACTTCCACACAATGACGACACTTGAGACATCATGCGGTGACGTCCGCAACTCATAAAACAACTTCAAATAGCACTATTCGTCTATCAGACGCTTAAATTTTTAACTTTCATACTGTAAACAACCGAAGTGATGACGGTAAGACGGAAGGACAAGACAGGCGCTGCAGCGGTGGAGCGGTGCGGAGCGGTTGCCGCTAGATGGCGCTAGTGTGGCGTTGCCAACTGCTGAACTTTTAATCCATTCACTAAAATAATTATTTCAAACTCCGTCAAATGCAATGTCCTTTCATTATTTTGAAAGCCCGTGACTTGATGTTTCGAAAACATATTGGGTTATCGCTGTACTTGCTGTAGTATAAGAGGAGAAGACTGTTGTTACGCTTTCTTCTCACAGACAGACACACGACCAAAACCTCCCCGGGTCCCTTGCTCAGGAGAGTGAGCTTCGCCCACAACAACTTCTTGGTCAGCATCGCGGCACCGGCAACCCAGGTTTTACTGCTGATGTCGCGCCCCACCGACCTGACGGCGCAGTTGCCGGCGGCCAGAGAACTAGAAGACGCTCCGCCACCTGGAAGCGCGTCCGCCAGGTAGAGGTCGAAGCCGTCCCCGCAGTGCCCGTCCTGGACTTAACCGGTAAAGCACGAGTTCCCGGCCCCGGACTCCGTGCGGTGCAGTCCGCGCCGACACAGTCGCAAGCTCATGCACCCACGTACACGGCAGCAGCGCGCCCACGGGCGGGCAGCCCCAGCGAGTGGCAGGCCTGACATGAAGTGAGCCAGCGACGCGGGCGCCTGATCCCACTGGAGGTGCGATGAGGTCGGCCACATCAGGCGGGACTGCAACCAGCTCCGGGCTATCCGCGGTGACGACGCGGCCGCCGGAACGAGGACGGTCATCGTGACGACCGGCGCTACGGACGCAGACGCAGGCTTCACCAGGGAAACGACCGTTGGTCCCGCCGGTAGGGGCACGGCGCGGACCTGCCGGGGCGACCGGGTCAACCCCTCGCCGCACGCCGATGGCACGTCGCCCTTGCCGCCGTGCGCCCTGCCGAGCGATTCAGAAGATCGCTTTCATATCTCTGTCCTCGTCGCACTCATGGAGCACTACCATTGCCAGCATAGGGCACCGATGTTGGTGCAAGAAGGATGGAGAGACGAGAGCGATCTTCTGAATCAGTCGGCTGGACGCCATCGACCCCGTCATCGGCATCCTGGTCGACGACCAGGCCTGCCACGTGGTAGAGCCGCCGTTTGGGCCAGAAATCTGGGTCTGGTTGGCCCGAAGCGCTTTTTCGCTTGGGCCGCGCCGACCCGATTAAGTCTGAATTTCCTAGACGTCCGCGGCCCATAAGCTAATCAGTTTGAGTCGGTCAAACCGGTGCGGGCCAGTCCGGCCCGTGCCAACCTGTGCAGGGCCGGCCCGGCCCGCACTGGGCCAGACCTGCCCAGCTATTTTTTAAATGTTTATGTCTTCCCCTCACCCCCCGTCTCCCTTCCCCTCACCAGCGATTTTGCAGTCTGCACGCGCGGGCCGGATGGGTCTACTGATCCGCTGCCCGGGCCAACCTGGCCCATGCAGGTCCAGGCGGGCTCGTCAGACCCAACATCGCTCAGTGCGGGCCAGCTCGACCCGCACTGGGCCGGCCCGGCCCGCGTGTCAGTAAATTGAAAATCTAACACCAGAAATGATACGCAGCTACGGTCTGGGCCGGTTGGGCCGCCCAAACGGTGGCTCTACCGCGCGGTAGTCGACACCGGGGCCGTCATTACTCTGGTCCGGTGCCGACGGCATTCACAAGAGCTAAAAGTCACAAGCGCTAACGCCACAAGCGCTACGATTCACGAGCGCTAAAAGTCACAAGCGCTACGATTCACAAGAGCTAAAAGCCACAAGCGCTAAGATTCACAAGAGCTACTGTTCACAAGAGCTACAAGTCACTAGAGCTAAAAGTCACAAGCGCTACGATTCACAAGGGCTAAAAGACACAAGCGCTACGATTCACAAGCGCTAAAAGTCACAAGAGCTACAAGCAAATCAACGGTTACCGGTAACGGACTTTACTTTGCGATACGGGTGAGAAAAAGGGCAAGGCTCGAGGCATCAGCTGCCGGTGCTGACGGGGTCGCATAGAATGTAATAGCGGTCCAGCTTGCGTCCAGCCTCTCCCAAACTATCCCCAACTGCCCTTAGCATCGAGATCTCATGGCCCCGCGCGCGGATGGGACCGCGTGTCCACGCGGACAGCCGCGAAGGGATGCGTGGACTTCGCGAATCACCTCCGAGAACCCTCGACAGGAGGCGCGACCGCGATGGACACCAGCAGGATAGGCGAACTGTGACCGCACCAAGCACGTCAAATCGCGACCCGCGGATCGCGATTCGAGAGTCCTCTACATGTATCCCTTTCGCGGCTTTCCTGAGGAGTAGCGGTCCCATCCACGCGAGAGGACGTGAGATCTCGAAGCCGAGGGCACAGAGTGGGCAAAGTTCGGGAGAGGGTGGACGGAAGCTGGACCGCTGTTACACTTGAAGCCACCCCGCGGGTAGCACCGGCAGCTGATGCCTCGATCCTTCATGCCCTCGTTCTCACCCGTATCGCAAAGTACAGTCCGTTACCGGTAACCGTTGATTTGCTTGTAGCTCTTGTGACTTTTAGCGCTTGTGAATCGTAGCTCTTGTGAACATTAGCCCTTGTGAATCGTAGCGCTTGTGACTTTTAGCTCTTGTGACTTGTAGCTCTTGTGAACATTAGCTCTTGTGAATCTTAGCGCTTGTGGCTTTTAGCTCTTGTGAATCGTAGCGCTTGTGACTTTTAGCGCTCGTGAATCGTAGCGCTTGTGGCGTTAGCGCTTGTGACTTTTAGCTCTTGTGGTTCGCTCCCGTCCGGTGCGGCCTCCTACCTGGTCCACCCCCTTCTTAAGCCAACCTCACGTTCCGTGGCCGTGGCGAGTCGGGAGAGGTCACTAACGCCTTTGGCCCGCGACGGGTGATGATGTTCCGGTTCTGCCAGGTTACCGTCGCCAGGGGGTTCTTCGATGTCGACATGCCGGAGGACTGCCTGCTCGGTGCTGACCTCGTGGTCCATCTGAAGGCCTACGTCAACATGGGGTCCGCGCAGTTCGTCCTGCGCTAGCTGAGCCCTGGCTGAGCTCTCCCGAGGCCGCTGGCCGTGGCGTTCACGCGCGCGCCGGAGCTGCGGCCCTATCACTTCGACGCGTACCTCTGCATTCGCTCAGCTGTAGAGCGACGGGTAGGCTGTCCCAGAAAAAATGGATCGGCCATTTCGCGTCTCAAATGAGAGTACATGTCCATACGATCACAACGAGCACCCCAAAAGCCTCGTCCGACAGGCGGATTGCAATTCAAGTTTCTTGTCCGATTTGGCGCGAAACACGCGTACCATTTTCTCGGGCCAGCCGTGCACAGGCCGTGCTGCCGGAGACGACGCCGCGACATGTGCTGACTACCGAGGAGATATACTTTTACCATCCGACATGTCCCGCCCCCTCCCCCAACCCTCTCAGGACGCAGGGCGTAAGAACCCGTATGCATCCACCCCTGTCCGAGCCCCTGTCCGCGTCCGCCTATGTCCGCGCGGACAAGTCAAGAGACAAGTCACGGCGCGGCCGTGACGAAGGGCGCGTGGCAGAGACGCACTGTAAAGCGTTGTTAACGATAACAAAAAAAGTTATCGCGATACGATACGTTACGTTAATTTTCAAACTGAGTTATCGTATCGCGATACGATACAGCTTTGCGCCTGGAGACCGTAGCGTAGGCAGGCCCGCACACCACGCACGAGCTTCGCGGTTGACTACTTACGGACGGCCACCTGCGTCCGGTCGGTCACCGCGCACCTGCGAGCTGCACTCCTCGTCACGGTCACAGCCTCGGCGTCACGTTGCAGTAACGCCCAAACAGTCCGTCTCTATATCACGGAGGTGCCCCTCGACACGACCCGCCGTCACGTTGCAGTAATGCCTCCACGGTGCGTCTCAGTCACGGAGGGGATTGCACCCCTCGTCACGACCACGCCGTCACGCTGCAATAGCGCCTGCCGTCACGTTGCAGTAACGCACTGTGCCACGCACTACCTTGTGCTGGTGAGAATGTATGTACTGCGCTCCTCCATTTGCGAGTTTCTTAGGAAAACTACTTGCTCTACACGGGTCGTAGAAAATGTAGGTCGTAGAAAGTGTAGGTCGTACAAAATGATGTCGTAGAAACGCGGGTCGTACAAACCACGCGTTCCCGTGGTGCAGGCGTGGATCTTGGCCGTTATCTCACCATACCGGGCTAGCACACTGAGGGGCGGCGCGCTGGACTCGCGAGATTCCCCCGCGCCGCAGATCCCACGGACCGCGAGCTTTCCCCGCGGACTCGCAGGTTACTCCCGCGAAACCGCGATCTCCCCCCTGTCACGCCCCGCCGTATACACCGCGCAAACCGCGAGAGGGCTCTTTCGGGGCGTTGGCTGCAACAACAGCGGCAGGGCGGAGCGTCCGCGCTTGGAGCCGGTCCCAGGCGCCTGATGGGTATGCAGTCCCGGATGGAGCGGTGCGGGCGGGTTGCATAGTACAAAAAGTGCCCGGGGTTAATCAACCACCTGGTGCAGACACTCCAGCAAGTGTGTGGGTCAAAGCGACACGACAGAAGTTCAAGGTTTAGGCTTTCTAAGTGTAATGATTTTTGAGCCCGAGCGCTGATGAAAAAGAAAAAAAAATGTGGGAAATTTGGTACTCCCAGGAGGGCTTCCCGCGAGCAGAGTAGCGAGCGAACCGGGTACCGAGCCGAGCGAGCGAACATCACGACCGAGCATTCAAAGCGCATTGCAGTGCTCGCTCGCTTGCCCGGTTCGTTCGCTTGGTGCTCCCGTTCGCTCACTCCGTATTCGCTAGCTTGCCTGCAGGCGGATTCAGGGTATCGTTCAGTAGTGTCTTCTCTCTCACTCCTAATCGGCCAGCCCCGTAAGTGCAACAAGGACAGGGAGACAAAGTCGACGCGCGGAATCGCCCTGCTGGTTCGCTCGCTCAGCAGCGTTCGCTACTCTGCTCGCTTGTCTGGCACGAGCGGCCGTGTTCATTTCGACGAAGCCCTTCAAGCGTACAAAGTAGACAGTGACAGGGAAGCGAGACAAGATCAAAGTTTGAGCTTTCCAGTGGTGCAAAGGCCTTACTTTACGTTTTCGTTTGGCGAGGAAGGCGCGACCCTGCGACGGACTGAGGGTGGGGGGTTAGCGGCCTCGGTGCGGTGTGCCGCTGCCTAGCGGCAGGCTGGGTAGGAGGGGGGAGCGGGCGCTGCTGGGTGTTGCTGCGGTGCGGGGCGCGCGCCCGCTCGGTCGTTGACCCCGGCCACCCTAGCTCCTCGCTCGCTCCGCCCGCTCCGCTCGCTCCCCTCCCGTGGCCGGCGGCCCTCGCAGCAGCTCCTGCGTTGCGTTGCGGCCTGACTTCGCTCAGGAGGGGGGGACCATGGGGGGGACGCAAGCGCTGGGTTCGTTGGGGTGCGGGGCGCGCGCCCGCCCGCCCGGTCGCTTACCTCGGTCCCCTAGCTCGCTCCGCTCGCTCCCCTCCCTTGGCCGCAGCAGTCCTTGCGTTGCGTTGCGGCCTGACTTCGCTCAAGAGCAGAGCGAGTTGGCCAGTACTGTTCAGGCGTCCAGTTCGGGAGCATCGTCCTGCTCCCCGTAGCGCGTCGTTCACCATGGACGGCGATGGTGATGCGGGCGCGGGCCCGGGCCCAGGGCGGCTCGTCCCTCATAGTAGCGGGAAGCGGTTTGGTGGAAATTTGTTCCGGGACGCCGAGTACAACGTGTACAGAGTGTACAGAAAAGTGCAGGACAAGGAGTTCATCAGGTGTCGGCTAAACTGCGGGGCTGTAGGGAAGATGGAAATGGGGCGGTTTACTCTGTCCACTCCTCATCAGTGCGTACCGAACCCTACGGAAGTGAAAGCAGAAGAGATGAAAAATGCGATGAAGATTGAAGCCAGCAAATCCGGGAAGATGGAGGCGTCATTCCGAAAGGTGGAGGACCTGCCCCAGTGAGTACAAGTCTACGCTAATTCTTTGGGGGGAAAAAATTGTCAAAGTTCTCGTCACTTTTCGTTCAGCCCCTGCGTCCCGCGCGACGCGGGCCCTCATCCTCGACGACTCCTCACGCGCGTTAGGCGCGAGCGGGGGAAGGGACTCAAGTTATAAATGTAGATCGTAATCACCTTAATATAACTGAGTATTTGAACTATGGCAATACGAATGCCTACCCATCCTCTAATGAACCCCGTGTAGCCTGCTTTCAAATGTAGAGTTATAAACAAGAGGAGAAAAACAAGAAAAAAGGAAAGCATTCAAAACGCCTAAGAGGTAGGCGCTACCTCTTCACACGTGTGCTTACGTTGCCTAATCGTCAGGCGTTTCAAGGCGCAGGCAGCCAAAGTGTAGGAGCAGAGAAACATGTTGCTTCAGCTGCACAGGCGGCCGGCCGGTGTAGGGTGTACGCGAGATCGAGACGAAATACATCACCACGATGTACATCGTAAATATCATGCCGACCTTCTATAGTGTTGTTGCTTCTCGTGCCAGGCGCAGGCATGCTGTCGGCGTGGCCGAGTCGAGAAACATCATGTTAACCATCTCGTGCCTTGCTGCTTCTCGTGCCGGGCGCGTGCGCGCTGCGTCAGCGTGATCGAGTCGAGGATCATCATGCCGACCTTCTGGTGTTGTTGCTGCTCGTGCCGGGCGCGTGCGCGCTGTCGGCGTGGGTCAGTCGAGCTTCATCATGTTGACCTTGTGGTGCAGGGCGCGCGCGTGCTGTCGGCGTGGTCGAGTTGAGGATCATCATGTTGACCTTGTGGAGCAGGGCGCGCGCGTGCTGTCGGCGTGGTCGAGTTGAGGAGGATCATCATGTTGACCTGGTGGTGAAGGGCGCGCGCGTGCTGACGGCGTGGGTCAGTCGAGCTTCATCATGTTGACCTTGTGGAGCAGGGCGCGCGTGTGCTGTCGGCGTGGTCGAGTTGAGGAGGATCATGTGGACCTTGTGGTGCAGGGCGCGCGCGTGCTGTCGGCGTGGTCGAGTTGAGGAGGATCATCATGTTGACCTTGTGGTGCAAGGCGCGCGCGTGCTGTCGGCGTGGTCGAGTTGAGGATCATCATGTTGACCTTGTGGTGCATGGCGCGCGCGTGCTGTCGGCGTGGTCGAGTTGAGCATCATCATGTTGACCTTGTGGAGCAGGGCGCGCGCGTGCTGTCGGCGTGGTCGAGTTGAGGAGGATCATCATGTTGACCTTGTGGTGCATGGCGCGCGCGTGCTGTCGGCGTGGATCAGTCGAGCTTCATCATGTTGACCTTGTGGAGCAGGGCGCGCGCGTGATGTCGGCGTGGTCGAGTTGAGGAGGATCATCATGTTGACCTTGTGGTGCAAGGCGCGCGCGTGCTGCCGGCGTGGTCGAGTTGAGGATCATCATGTTGACCTTGTGGTGCAGGGCGCGCGCGTGCTGTCGGCGTGGTCGAGTTGAGCATCATCATGTTAACCTTGTGGAGCAGGGCGCGCGCGTGCTGTCGGCGTGGTCGAGTTTAGGAGGATCATCATGTTGACCTGGTGGTGAAGGGCGCGCGCGTGCTGACGGCGTGGGTCAGTCGAGCTTCATCATGTTGACCTTGTGGTGCAAGGCGCGCGCGTGCTGTCGGCGTGGTCGAGTTGAGGATCATCATGTTGACCTTGTGGTGCATGGCGCGCGCGTGCTGTCGGCGTGGTCGAGTTGAGCATCATCATGTTGACCTTGTGGAGCAGGGCGCGCGCGTGCTGTCGGCGTGGTCGAGTTGAGGAGGATCATCATGTTGACCTGGTGGTGAAGGGCGCGCGCGTGCTGACGGCGTGGGTCAGTCGAGCTTCATCATGTTGACCTTGTGGTGCATGGCGCGCGCGTGCTGTCGGCGTGGTCGAGTTGAGCATCATCATGTTGACCTTGTGGAGCAGGGCGCGCGTGTGCTGTCGGCGTGGTCGAGTTGAGGAGGATCATGTGGACCTTGTGGTGCAGGGCGCGCGCGTGCTGTCGGCGTGGTCGAGTTGAGGAGGATCATTATGTTGACCTTGTGGAGCAGGGCGCGCGCGTGCTGTCGGCGTGGTCGAGTTGAGGAGGATCATGTGGACCTTGTGGAGCAGGGCGCGCGCGTACTGTCGGCGTGGTCGAGTTGAAGAGGATCATCATGTTGACCTTGTGGAGCAGGGCGCGCGCGTGCTGTCGGCGTGGTCGAGTTGAGGAGGATCATCATGTTGACCTAGTGGTGAAGGGCGCGCGCGTGCTGACGGCGTGGGTCAGTTGAGCTTCATCATGTTGACCTTGTGGTGCAAGGCGCGCGCGTGCTGTCGGCGTGGTCGAGTTGAGGATCATCATGTTGACCTTGTGGAGCAGGGCGCGCGCGTGCTGCCGGCGTGGTCGAGTTGAGGAGGATCATCATGTTGACGTGGTGGTGAAGGGCGCGCGCGTGCTGACGGCGTGGGTCAGTTGAGCTTCATCATGTTGACCTTGTGGAGCAGGGCGCGCGCGTGCTGTCGGCGTGGTCGAGTTGAGGATCATCATGTTGACCTTGTGGTGCAGGGCGCGCGCGTGCTGTCGGCGTGGTCGAGTTGAGCATCATCATGTTGACCTTGTGGAGCAGGGCGCGCGCGTGCTGTCGGCGTGGTCGAGTTGAGGAGGATCATCATGTTGACCTGGTGGTGAAGGGCGCGCGCGTGCTGACGGCGTGGGTCAGTCGAGCTTCATCATGTTGACCTTGTGGAGCAGGGCGCGCGCGTGATGTCGGCGTGGTCGAGTTGAGGAGGATCATCATGTTGACCTTGTGGTGCAAGGCGCGCGCGTGCTGCCGGCGTGGTCGAGTTGAGGATCATCATGTTGACCTTGTGGTGCAGGGCGCGCGCGTGCTGTCGGCGTGGTCGAGTTGAGCATCATCATGTTGACCTTGTGGAGCAGGGCGCGCGCGTGCTGTCGGCGTGGTCGAGTTTAGGAGGATCATCATGTTGACCTGGTGGTGAAGGGCGCGCGCGTGCTGACGGCGTGGGTCAGTCGAGCTTCATCATGTTGACCTTGTGGTGCAAGGCGCGCGCGTGCTGTCGGCGTGGTCGAGTTGAGGATCATCATGTTGACCTTGTGGTGCATGGCGCGCGCGTGCTGTCGGCGTGGTCGAGTTGAGCATCATCATGTTGACCTTGTGGAGCAGGGCGCGCGCGTGCTGTCGGCGTGGTCGAGTTGAGGAGGATCATCATGTTGACCTGGTGGTGAAGGGCGCGCGCGTGCTGACGGCGTGGGTCAGTCGAGCTTCATCATGTTGACCTTGTGGTGCATGGCGCGCGCGTGCTGTCGGCGTGGTCGAGTTGAGCATCATCATGTTGACCTTGTGGAGCAGGGCGCGCGTGTGCTGTCGGCGTGGTCGAGTTGAGGAGGATCATGTGGACCTTGTGGTGCAGGGCGCGCGCGTGCTGTCGGCGTGGTCGAGTTGAGGAGGATCATCATGTTGACCTTGTGGAGCAGGGCGCGCGCGTGCTGTCGGCGTGGTCGAGTTGAGGAGGATCATGTGGACCTTGTGGAGCAGGGCGCGCGCGTACTGTCGGCGTGGTCGAGTTGAAGAGGATCATCATGTTGACCTTGTGGAGCAGGGCGCGCGCGTGCTGTCGGCGTGGTCGAGTTGAGGAGGATCATCATGTTGACCTGGTGGTGAAGGGCGCGCGCGTGCTGACGGCGTGGGTCAGTTGAGCTTCATCATGTTGACCTTGTGGTGCAAGGCGCGCGCGTGCTGTCGGCGTGGTCGAGTTGAGGATCATCATGTTGACCTTGTGGAGCAGGGCGCGCGCGTGCTGCCGGCGTGGTCGAGTTGAGGAGGATCATCATGTTGACGTGGTGGTGAAGGGCGCGCGCGTGCTGACGGCGTGGGTCAGTTGAGCTTCATCATGTTGACCTTGTGGAGCAGGGCGCGCGCGTGCTGTCGGCGTGGTCGAGTTGAGGATCATCATGTTGACCTTGTGGTGCAGGGCGCGCGCGTGCTGTCGGCGTGGTCGAGTTGAGCATCATCATGTTGACCTTGTGGAGCAGGGCGCGCGCGTGCTGTCGGCGTGGTCGAGTTGAGGAGGATCATCATGTTGACCTGGTGGTGAAGGGCGCGCGCGTGCTGACGGCGTGGGTCAGTCGAGCTTCATCATGTTGACCTTGTGGAGCAGGGCGCGCGCGTGCTGTCGGCGTGGTCGAGTTGAGGAGGATCATGTGGACCTTGTGGAGCAGGGCGCGCGCGTACTGTCGGCGTGGTCGAGTTGAAGAGGATCATCATGTTGACCTTGTGGAGCAGGGCGCGCGCGTGCTGTCGGCGTGGTCGAGTTGGGGAGGATCATGTGGACCTTGTGGAGCAGGGCGCGCGCGTACTGTCGGCGTGGTCGAGTTGAAGAGGATCATCATGTTGACCTTGTGGAGCAGGGCGCGCGCGTGCTGTCGGCGTGGTCGAGTTGAGGAGGATCATCATGTTGACCTGGTGGTGAAGGGCGCGCGCGTGCTGACGGCGTGGGTCAGTTGAGCTTCATCATGTTGACCTTGTGGTGCAAGGCGCGCGCGTGCTGTCGGCGTGGTCGAGTTGAGGATCATCATGTTGACCTTGTGGAGCAGGGCGCGCGCGTGCTGCCGGCGTGGTCGAGTTGAGGAGGATCATCATGTTGACGTGGTGGTGAAGGGCGCGCGCGTGCTGACGGCGTGGGTCAGTTGAGCTTCATCATGTTGACCTTGTGGAGCAGGGCGCGCGCGTGCTGTCGGCGTGGTCGAGTTGAGGATCATCATGTTGACATTGAGGTGCAGGGCGCGCGCGCGCTTTCGGCGTGGTCGAGTCGAGGAACATCATGTCGACCAGCTCGTGCTTTTTGCTTTTCGTGCCGGGTGCGGGCGCTCTGTCGCTTAGGCTGAGCGTCGGTCAAGTGTTACGCGCGCTACCTGCTAGGATTGTTAGGATCACTGGTCGCCCGCCGGCTGCCTGGCCTGCTTTAGATCTGCCGAGACCACTGTTGATTTTTTTTTGTGCGTGGTTGGTTGTGGAAGCTGGTGTGGGCGTGCTGCGATGGATCAATTTTTTTCCTTTCTTTTAATACAGGTTTAGAGAGGTGCGTCTTGAAACCTCGCTGAGAGAGTTGACCAGCTCTCTTAAAAGAGGCGTTAAGCGAGGGCGGAATCTCCCGAACCCAGGCAGCGCTGAGGAATTGGTGAATCTCCTCGGTAGCGATGACGCGGAGAAGCAAGATAAACTGCAGTCTCTTTTATATACTTTCAAAACCTTAAAGTGCAGCCTCTCAAAGCGGAAGTTTGCTTTTTGAACTTGAATACTTCCCGTGCAGTATGGCCTTGATATGGTCACCAAATTGATAATTGTAGATCATGTTTTTTAATTCTGTTACTTTTCATCCTGTTTGACAGTGTTCCGTTTTGTTGTTGTTGCCTTGTATTTTGTTCTTTCAAAGCATTGATGTATTATTATTCAGGTTCCGTCTCAACAACAGCGGAGAGACTTTTTATGAGGGCTCCGTCAATGTGGATGGCTACAAGCACCTTGTTTTTAGGAACTATAAAGTGACAAAGGCGATGTTCGACAACGTTCCAAGACGGGGGGAAATCCACATACATCTGGATGGATCGTTCAAGTCGCAGCCCCGTATGTTTTGCCAGCTGCTGTTGATGGGAGTGGCGTATGCTGAAAACGTAAGCTACTATGAAAAATCTGAACACTCTGCTAATCTGAGTGAATAACAAGTTGACCGTTTGCAGTTAAACACAAGTATGGCGGTTGTAAGTAAACTGAGCGAAAACCGATAAATTTTTAACTTGCTCTATTTCTGTTCTAGGTGTTCTGTGCGTACATGATCTTGATGACGAGGCGTAAGACGGCAGACTACGAGGCAGTTTTCAGATTCATTCAGGCCCGCCACCCCAACCTGACCATTGACAGCTTTATGCTTGATTTTGAGACTGCCCTGAGGAATGGTGTGAGGGCAGTATGGCCGGAGCCTCCTCGGCACGGGTGCTGGTCTCATTACGCCAGGGTAAGGGAATAGGGAATGCCAATAATAGAATCCTCGTTGACTGCATTATTTGACGCATTAAGGTGGTGAACTATCTATATTTTGGTTATGAGCAGCGGATCGACCGTGCTACCTCAGTAGCCCCGCTGAGGGCCATGAAGGCTAATGAGGAAGGACTGATGCTTTTCCGGATGGTCAGCTGTGTGGCGCTACTCCCCCCGACCTCATGGAGCGCGCCCTTGATGAGGTGCTGGTACCTATGGTAGCCGAGACACCGGACCTTACTGCCGGCGAGCGTGCGGCAAGCAACGCACTGCTCGGGCACGTGCGGCGGTACTGGCTGGGACAGGAAAAGCATAATGTTTCCAACTAGAGGCCTTCGGTATTTCGGGCACTCGTATACAGGGTGGCGCGTTTGACCCGGTTGATTTCGTAAGTAGGCAGACCCGCCACAGCACGTTCTCGGGCGAGGGCCGGTACGGGAGCGGGCTGGCCGGCTCTCTCTCTCACTCGCACGCTGGCTGCGTCTCGTTCTAAGGCGGGGGGAGGTGCGGGGCGGGCTCCCCTCCACACCTCGACTGGGCAGCCAGCGCTCCTCGCCCCTCCCCCCTACCTCGGCGTCTGGCTTGCTCGCCTGGACCAGCCGAGAGGGGGGAGGTGGTGGAGACTGAGGGAGAGTGGGGGAAGCTGTCTGCTCGCAGACGATCCATCGGCTGCTAGCAGCAAACAAAACAGACGTCGTGGTAGCTGGAGAGGGGAAGGAGCAATGGCAGCGCAGCGAGGGCGCGCAGGCCGCGGGGGTGAGCACAGGACGCCGGGGTGAGCGCGGGCCGCGGGGGTGAGCGCAGGCCGCGGGGGTGAGCGCAGGCCGCGGGGGTGAGCGCGGGCCGCAGGGGTGAGCGCAGGCCGCGGGGGTGAGCGCAGGCCGCGGGGGTGAGCGCCGGCCGCAGGGGTGAGCGCAGGCCGCGGGGGTGAGCGCAGGCCGCGGGGGTGAGCGCGGGCCGCAGGGGTCAGCGCAGGCCGCGGGGGTGAGCGCAGGCCGCGGGGGTGAGCGCGGGCCGCAGGGGTGAGCGCAGGCCGCAGGGGTGAGCGCAGGCCGCGGGGGTGAGCGCAGGCCGCGGGGGTGAGCGCAGGCCGCGGGGGTGAGCGCAGGTCGCGGGGGTGAGCGCGGGCCGCGGGGGTGCGCATGAAGTACGCGGAGCTGCCAGGCGGGGCGAGCAAGACAGACGCCGAGGAAGAGGGGGAGTGGCGAGGCGCGCTGGCTGCCCAGTCGAGGTGTGGAGGGGAGCCCGCCCCGCACCTCCCCCCGCCTTAGAACGAGACGCAGCCAGTGTGCGAGTGAGAGAGAGCTGGCCAGCCCGCTCCCGTACCGGCCCTCGCCCGAGATCGTGCTGTGGCGGGTCTGCCTACTTACGAAATCAACCGGGGCAAACGCGCCACCCTGTAGAGCAAATGATACTTCGCTTTGCATTCAGCTACTCTCAGTCGATTAGAAAACGTGGCGCACACCCCAGTGACAGCTGCTGTCCCCATGCGGTATTGCTTGGCCTGGATGGAAAGAGTTGCTTTCCGCTGGTTTTATTTTTATCTACTACCTAGTCTCCTCCGTCTGCCTGCAGGTGGGCGCAGCCACTCTTTCTGCTGCGCACGGTGAAAGGCGCACCAACAATGATGCCGAAAGTTGGAATTGCTACCTCAAGAGGAAGGCGGGTGGCATCCACCTGAATTGCTGGGAGTTCATCCGTAAGTATGAATAGGATTTCTTTGCATTTTTTTGAGTTTTGCACCATAGCGGATTATGTTGCGGTATGCTTCGTGCACGGTGGAGGGAGTGACGGTGGTGGCACTCCAGGCATATCCGTGCGACAGAAATTGTCACCACCTGGCCGGGTCGGGGCATACTACTAAGTCTGTCCGCCGTAACTGCGGTCGGGGCAGCCCCATCAGCAGGTAAACGCGGCGCCCCGACTCAGCTTAGGTGCAGCTGACCCTCCCACCGGGCCGAGTGTGCGAGAGAGAAAGGTCACTGTGCGAGAGCGAGAGAGACAGACATGTTTCGGTGCGACTCGCAACGCCACGCTACGCTACTCGCACCGAAACATGTCTGTCTCTCTCGCTCTCGCACAGTGACCTTTCTCTCTCGCACACTCGGCCCGGCAGGAGGGTCAGCTGCACCTAAGCTGAGTCGGGGCGACGCGTTTACCTGCTGATGGGGCTGCCCCGACCGCAGTTACAGTTACGGCGGACAGACTCAGTAGTTTGCCCCGACCCGGCCAGGTGGTGACAATTTCTGTCGCACGGGTCTGCATGTGGGAGGCCCCGAGTGCCGCCACCGTCTCTCCCTCCACCGTGATGGAAAGCAACGGCTTACTTTACACTTCCTCCTGTTAGGTGTTTTGCAAGATGTTCAGGCACGAGATGCAAATGATTTTGAACGGTCGTTTGAAAGGGGTATAAAACCACGGCGAGACCAGAGCTTGGTCAACCGCCAGACAGACGCCGCCATCAGACAGGCCCAAAAAACCCTGAATGAGTCGAGGAAATCCACAGAGGACATAAGGCGGTTTCTGCGGGCCATGGCGCACCGCGCAGCCACTCACGCGATCTCCGCCCAGACCAACAGGGAGCATGACGAGAGAGAACGTGAAGATCAGGACGAGGATGACATCATGTGGGAGGACTGCATGGCGCAGCTGGACGACAACCTGGAGGAGCAGCACCAGCTGGAGCAGCCACTACAGGAGCAGGTGCCCAACCAGCTGCAGCAGCCTCTCCAGGTCCAGGTGCCCGACTAGCTGCAGCAGCCTCTCCAGGTCCAGGAGCAGGTGCCCAACCAGCAGCAGCCACAGCCGAGGAAACGTAAACGTCAGGCGACACTAGAGACGGTACGTGTTTCAACAGGGCTTCACAAAGCCGCTTACGTTATTTGCACCTTCGTGTTCTCAGTGTGATGACTTGTGACACGTGTTATAACAGTTTTTCCAGGCGAGAAACCCTTCGGGATCAGCCGTCGGGCAGGCTCAGGCTCTCACTCCAAAGCAGGACAGCAGCAGCCTTGAGGTACCTGACATGACGGAGGTCGCCCTGTCGACACAACAGGTGCAGCAGGTCAGCAGCAACACTAATGCGGCGGGCCGGAAGCAGCTGGTCTCATCACGTCATTCGTGTATTCAAAGAGGTGTGCGCCTACTCCACATACACATACTTCTCTCCGGTGACCCGCGAACGCTACTACCTCTGAGGTTATTTGCTTGTTCTTCCTTCCCATAATGCTTACGTCTATGTCCAGGTAAAACTAATGACATACCACAGAGACACAAGAAGGCGTGTGGGCTTGCTGTCGCGAACGGATCGCCGAGCACCTGGCTGGTTGAGAGCGAGACGCAATCGGGCAGGACATACACCGTGGAGAAAACGGGTTCCGCCTTCTGCTGCTGTGTGGCCCGTTGTGCGAGCTGCCCGACGCCTTTGTGTGGCCACATGTACAAGTGCACGTGTCCGGATCGCAACAGCCTGTGCAAACACATTCATGCTGTGGTGCAGCATGTAGCGACCAAGAAGGGTACTTTGTCACATGACAAAACAGTGATGGTAGCATTATACCAGGTGCCTTATTAACCCCGGGTACTTTTTGTACTATGCAACCCGCCCGCACCGCTCCATCCGGGACTGCATACCCATCAGGCGCTGAGGACCGACTGCAAGCGCGGACGCTCCGCTCCGCCCCCGTTGTTGCAGGCAACGGCCCGAAAGGGCCCTCTCGCGGTTCACGCGGTCTACGGCGGGGTGTTACAGGGGGAAGGTTCGCGGTTTAGTGGGGAAAGCCAAGGGGAAAGCTCGCGGGTCACTCGAGGGAAACCGCGAACTTCCCCCGCGGTGCGGGCGGGTTGCCTAGTAAAAAAAGTGCCCGGGGTTCATCAGCCTCCTGGTTTGAATAGTGCTCTTCCTTCTACAGCAAATGTTATTTCCATTTCCTGACAGGGCCTGCCGCGAGCAACTCTGCAGGCGCACAGTCCTTGCCGCCGCCGCCTCCCCTCCTCCAGGAGCCGCCGCCTCCCCTGCAGCCGCTGCCGTCTCCCCTCCTCCAGGAGCCGGCATCCGCCCACCTCCACGAGCCGGCGCAAGATCAGCTGCTGGGAACTGCTGGAGCAGACTTGGACGACCAGGATGACCAATACGGTGAGATTCGCCATGGCGACCCTGGGTATTTTCAGTGGTACAACCGGGTATGTATAATACCGGGCGTAACAGAGCTAGCACCTCAGTGCAGCGGGTTTGTCACCCCATTGTAGCTGTGTACAAAACCATCAACCATGCATGATGCATACACTGGTCGTGGCCGCGAGCGGCTTTACCACTGACCTTTTTTCTTCTTCTTTTCTTTTCTTTTCTTTTCTTTTCTTTTCTTTTCTTTCCTTCCAGAATTATACGTTTAGATTTGTGCTCTACAGTTCATTTGTGAAGTCATGTCGAATTCAAAAATACCTTCCTAACATTGGTGTTAGTTTGTGAAGTTGGCCTGAAGCGGACTTCCCTGCAAAATCTGGGAGCTCTTCTTCAAACTTTTCCTGAGTACTGAGCTACAATTAATGAATGTTTTTGTTCCAACAGTTGAACTTGGACCTTGTGATGTAGGTGGACGGTATCAAGAGGCAATGGATGCTTTTAATGCTGTTGGGGGTAAGCCCTTTATTTTGTAACAGTAGTGAGTTACCATCTTCACTGCCTCCTCTCATTTGTAACATTTGCATTGCATTCCTTTCAGATGGTTTGGTAGTCGTAGACGAGTACACTGGAGATTTGCTGGGAGAGTATGTAAACCATCTGCCTGTGAAACATGTAATGCAGTTCAGCCATTATTCTGGACTGCCAATGATTTTCACAAATCCAAATGTGACTTCTGAGAACTGGATGATCATAGGCCTTCATCACCATTCTAAGGAGCAGTTGGATGATGCTGTGCATCAAATTCAGGAAGAAACTGGCATTTACCTTTTATAGTTTTTTAACTGTCTGATTGATTATAATTTATGTAGAAGTCCTCGTTCTTGGTACAGGTCATGCTTCTTCTTGTTTTATTCAGATATTTATTTAGATATTTCATTTGCTTTGAAATTCCGTACTTTGATATATGTGTTAAGACTGATGTTAATTTTCTATGGTAGTTTTAGTACTCTGTGCCTTTTCTAGCACTCCTGTCATTGTAATGACTATTCTTATTCTTGTATATGTGATTTTAGGTATCTCATTTGATTTGAAGTTCCTTATTTTGTTTGATGTGATAAATAGATTAGTCATTTCTAGCTATTTACTCTTTAGGTTTCTAAACTGGCAATTTGTCCCTGTATTGTTGTAAAATGTACATTTAACTTATGTTTTATTAATATAAACTACAAAGGTTTGCTCTCAAGCATATAGCATTTACCCAAAGACAGTTTTCCAAAAAGGGGGGGGGGGGATATTGCAAGGATAGTACTCTGATAAGGGATAAGAATTTAAATTATTTTCTATATTTTACCATATTTCTACATTTCGGGTATAAAAATATTTGACAATACCATCTTATCTCTGCTAATTGGAATCAGCATTATAAAACTACATCTTTATTACCTACCGAGGAGTTTTTATGTTGTGTCTAAGATGGGTTCCTAATAAAACCATATTTTACAATAGCGAGTGATGCTATTTCTCCAAAAAGAAAGAATGCCAAAGATTTTCCTGCGGCCTTTGGGTTTCACTTAAGGGTCATTCCATGCCAGTTCACCGTAAGGCCCGACATGATGGTTTTTAGTTTGAGTTAGGGATAGTCTAGTTCCATTCAGGAACACCCTAAGACCTCAAATGTCACAGGAATTATTTTTTTAAAATTTTTGTTTTTTTTAATTTTTATTTTTGCTAAAGTTACAGTTATATAACTTTTACGGAAGTTTACTTAATAAGTTTCTCAAAAATTTTCAACAATACAATCTTCACATAGCTCATTTGAATCACCATAAAAAACTTAGTTTGAAACACCCAGACCAAGGCATGTTAAGTATTTCTTATAGGGTACAAAAAATCATTTACATATTTTCTCGAGCTTCCAGACACCAAATTTAAAACTGTTATATCTCCTAAACAAAATTTTTTTTAAAAAATTCCTTTGACATTTGAGGTCTCACGGTGTTCCTGATTGGAACTAAACTATCCCTAACTCAAACTACAAATCATCATGTCGGGCCTTTCGGTGATCTGGAATGGAATAACCCTTAATGGTATTTTGGGGTACTATGTCACATATTAAGTAGTATTTTGAACTATTATGAGGGTATTATTGGTCCCGTGTACGAAGTATTAGGCAAGTTGGCGACCCCACTAGATCCCAGGACCACTGTTTTGGATCTTGGGTCAATTTGGCCTAGAATGGCACATATGTGACAGTAGGAAGGACGCGAGACTATCACATTTATTGCAATAAAAGAATTAAAATAGGATCTAAATCAAAAATAGTATCACCCAAACAACGACTTGTAGAAGGTATCTTGCCTTCGGCCTTTATTTTTTGTAAACATAAAGCCACAGAAAAACAGCAATACAAACAAATACATTTAGGAAGCTTAGGTAAACGTCTTTGTTAACAAGAAACAGTGTATTATCTTTTCAAAGCTGCTAAGCTTAGTCCATGGTTAGAAAAACCACATAGAAATGATGAACCTTCATTACAAATGACACAAAATCCTATAGGAAAATGATTTACGCCCATACTCGTTCTTTAAAGAACAACAGAATTTTAATCTCACGCGCCAAAATATTCTACGCATCAAAATAATTTCAATCATGTTTATCTATCTGTAGAGCAGTTGTGCTTAAACTATGCATGAACATATTCCAATTTAAACTTCAAAGACAAACTCACACACACATAAAAAACATCTAGAATCTGCCAATCATGCCGTTAATCAAGCCAAAAAAAAATATTCAAAAAACAGTTACGAGCTACTGGGGATGTGAAAAACAGCATAGCTTCAAAGAACATGGGTACAATGTCTGCGTACTCTAGCCAATATTGAGTGAGAGAATTAAAGAACAAGATCTCAATGACATATTTAAGCTTTAAACAAGAAACACACTCAAACATCTGCAAACTATCTCTTATTGGATTGACAACAGTCTCAAAGTCAAAGTAATAAAACCTTCTTAAAAGCATAAAAATAAAAATTAACTAGTTTGAAATCACAAAAGAGGGCTTTAATGCCATCACACACAAACAGGAGGGGGCGAGCCTTTAGAGCCCCATCCCATGCCTTCTACAAGACAAACTCCCCACTGTGGCAAAATATGTATTATTCCACAACATAATTATTTCTTCTGCCTTACCCAGACATTGCCTTGCCTTCAAGAGTAACTTTGACCGTGGCAGTTGTTTAATTTACAAAAATATAGAATCGTAAAATGCTTCAAATGCATAAAATCGACAAAGGCCCAGCAGAGAATACCTCTGATAAATTTCACCAGGAAGACAGTGTCACAAAATAGCCACTCCATGCTAACCCAGAGCATTAAAGAAATCCATTTTAAATTTCAAAGACAAACTCACACACACAGACACACAGACACACAAAAAAAAAACATCTATAATCTGACAATCATACAGTTAATCCGTCCAAAACATTCAGAAAACGGTTACGAGCTACTGGGAATGTGTAAAACAGAATTGCTTCAAAGAACATGGGTACCATGTCTGCGCACTCTTGCCAATATTGTTTGCCTGTCGAAGATAGTTTAAGTTCACATATACAAGAACAAGCATTACTATGACAATGACAGGGGTGCTGGAGAAGGCACACGATAATGAAACTGTTCAGTTGGAATATTAACATCAGTCCTCTTACAAGAGGGAAGTCTTAAGGTGAATTTACGATATTCTCCATTAAATTGAGAGGTTCAATTTGCCACTCAAAGAACAAAGGAGAAATAACTAAGGCATGACTAATGCGTTTACAACATACAAAAAAGTAGACATTATCAAATTTTAAAATAAATCCAAAATCATATGCACAACGAAAACAACATTACAATGACAGGAGCGCAGTTGAAAAACAAAGAAAAACTAAGGGTAATACCAGTTTCTTCCTGGATTTGATGCACGACACCATCCAATAGTTGCTTTGAATAGTGATGGAGAGTTGTCAGAAGTTACACAGGGAATTGCATCACATATTTCACGGGGAGATAATCCACAAACTCTCCAAGCAAATCAGCATTATCTAAATAAAATGAACTTCACAAACTTCAGAAAAAGTACTAATAGATTGATTCTGAACAGTGTACAGCAATAACCATGTTTCCCCTTTAGCAAGTTTCTTCACACAACTGAATTAAAAGGCATACTTGAGGTCAAGAATTCATGGTTTTACAACAGGGAATATATAATATTAATAGTATTTCAAGGGCCTGTGCCACTTTTATTCCAAATGACACTGGGTCTCTGTGAAGACACTGCATCCACATTTCCTTAACAACGCCTATTGAAAATGGATGAGCTCAAAATTCTCTTCATTTGGTGTTGAATTAATTCATGTGGAATCACCTGATGATGATAAGTGTACCCAACCCTCTCAAATTTGTCAAAAACTAATTTCAATTTGGTGGGTTTTAATTTGTTTTCTTGAACCTATGTTTTGAAAATTGGAGCTGTTTCAAACTACTCAAACATAGTACTAATAATAAAAAAAAATTAATAATTAAAAGAAAGGGATTGGTCTTAGGTTAAGACCCAATACAATACAATAATCTCTGACCAAAGTTGAGAGGGTTGGGCACACTCATCAGGTGATTCCTCCTATATTCACACATTATCAAATGGATTTTTTAACCATGCGACACACCACACTTTCAGGAAAGTCCTCATAGATTCACATATCCCACAAAAATAAACCCAAAGAAATCTCCAATACAAAAACATGGTAGATACAGTTAGGACAAGATAAAAAGTACCAACAAACAGCCTAATAATGTGCCACAGGCAACAACGTCATCAAGCAAAAAACATGAATGCTGTCTTGCTGCTTCGAAAACTTCATGGACATTGTTGCTGCTTTTATAATGCTCTGATCTATAATGCTCCAGCTCCGACAAAAGTTGCAGGGCTTAGATTGGTAAAGCACCTAAAAAATAATAAAAGTGGTAGTGATAAAAATTACATTTTAGGAAAGATGATAATTTGGAGAGGGGGAAGAACTGAAACACAATAGTTAGTCTTACCTGGCACGGAAACAAGTCCTTCTGTCCTCACAAGGAATTAACCGAGATGCAGGTTGGATGCGAGAGAAGCAATCTGGTGTTAAAGCACATAGCTGTCACCTACAACAGTTGTCACCAAAAGAGAATGAGGTCATACAATGAACTTAATAAAATTTCCAAAAGACTTAAGGTGAGGAATCCAACAATTCAACATGTCCTTTTCAAGTAGCGCATCTGTCTTTGTCATTCTAACAAGACTAGTATGCAGTGAGATCATCTGCCCTTAACGCTGCAGCAACTGAGGTTTAAGAAATACTTTTTTAGGGAGAAATACCCCTTGCAAAATACAGAAGGGAAAAATAAAACAACCCTATTTTAATCTTCAATGCATCCATAGCTTGTTTGACCCTCAAAACTTAAAGTTATAATGAGACACTTCTGTACCGATATGTTGTTTGTTCGATTGAACAGTTATACCTTAACATCAGAACATTCCTTAATCTTCAGACCAACTGAGAGACACCCAGCAAAGCAAGGTAGAAACCACCTCAAACTCTTGACAGTTAGTGGAGGCAAATGTCAGGTGTCCTCAAGTAAGTTATCTGCACCTGTAATAGAAATAGAATAATGAGCCAATGTGTACACCACTGTTTACAATGGTGATCACAAAACACAACCAGGATTACCTTGTAGCTTCTCTTTTGCAGCATGAAAGTTATACCCAACACGATTTCTCCACTGACATTCACAATGACCAAACTAATCAATGAAAAATACTTCAAAATGTTCCGAGCCCTGACTTTCCTGCACACAGCTCCGTGCATGCAAGTAACTTCAATTCTCCACCGCCTCAAAATCTTCGCACTGGATCCAACATATTACTTTCATCCCCTACAGGTTACAGGCACGCTTATTGCCACTGTAAGGGTAAGAAGAAAAAAATCAGATACAGGAATGCTTTTAATGTTGACAAGTAAAACATGTTACAAGACACATACCGTTTCACTCTACAGTCTGCCCATTCGTCAGCTGGACAGTTCTGTACAAGTACAGAGGCCTATCAGGGAAACGATGATACCTGCAACATAATTTTAGGCATTGCATGAGCGTCAATCAATCAAATCTGTTTCATTCATACAAAAGAAGCAAAGAAATGTACAGCAAGTCATCAGATAAAAATGTGCCAGTACAAAAGCAATAAATTTATGTTAAGAAACACTTTTGCCAAATACTACGGCAATGCTTGTTTTTGTCACGCCATCATGGTTTGAAAAAAGGATGCAGTAAATGAAACAAAACAAAGTGAGCAGCCAAATTACAAAATAGGATGAGTTGATACAAATTAAAGCAAAAGAGTTCTTCTTTGCGAGAGGTTAGGTCTCCTCCCCTTGAGAAACAGATCCCAAAAGCGAGAGCATTAACTCCAAAGAAACACACTTCTCCATCTATGACTTTATAAATGAATTTTAAGAATCAGGAACTGATATAACTTTACATGTCATTTAAAAAGATGTCTTCAGCTGCTAACAATAATGAATAAGAGGAACATTTCAGCAGCATACAAAAGACATCCGTCAAAGTAAATATTAAGTGTATAAGAACTGCTCCTCCATAAGTTGAAATTTAGACTGTAAAATTCTACATGCAAAAATGTTGAGCAGTCCTCTTCAACCTGACAAAGAGTTGAACCAAGGAGTCATTGACTTCTAGGTTAATAATACCGAAAATATTTACTGAATATTACTCTTATTACTGGTAGTATAACATAAATATTTCACATCTCTTTTTCATGTTTTCTGCCAATACACACAATAAGCTTCAAAATTACCAATATTACGAGAAATGAAGTACTCAATATATTCCTCCATGCACGGTGAAAATGAGTTAACAACCCCTCGAGCTGTACAGATATAACTACCCAACTCTCTTGTTATACAATTATAACTGTCCAAATGTTAGACAATAGACAGTAGGGAATCAAAATTTCAAATCTCATCTGCATCATACTTATATCAGCAAAGGACTCAACCTAAAATTAAAACAAGAAAAAAAATCATGCTTACATTACCTGGTCATCACTCTCTCTCACTCATTACACACCTTCCACAGAGACTCCTCACTTCTTTTTTCTTTTGTTTATGCAGATGTTCTGCCAGAAACAAAGAATCTTCAACACACAGAGACTTTACCACTGCATCAGCGGCCATGAAGACTGTGGCTTCGTGCTACTCCACACATCTGAAACAGTTGCCAAGAGAATATAAAAGGACATGGGATTCAGTTGAATAGTTTCTTTAACTAGAACGAAAATGTGGTCTCTGATCCATCTCAAGGGATTTCAAGTGACAGTTGTGTTACGACCAGAGAGTATTCAAAATTCCGGAAACACTGTGAATATTCAAGTTCATTCCGAGGAATCAAAATAAAATTAAAGGCCCAAAAAGAGTAAAACAGTAATTATTTTTGAGCCTTATGGTTGCATTCTATTGATTACCATCTCAGGAGCAATGCTTCTAGTTTAAAGACATAAAAGGATTCAGCATTACATACCACCATGACAAAATTCTAATTTGTTACAGAAGACTGCAAGAATATAACAAACTCTTCCCACCAACAGCACCCATGGATGATCCGCAGGGTGAAATGGACTCAGACCACAAAGACAGGGGGAGGGAACTGTATCGGCGAGGCACATCTGCACCTGAAACCAAACATTAATGGTGTAATGGGTAAATGTACTCAGCACTGTGTAAGAGTCCCATCACTGGACCAGCAATACAGTTATGGAAAGATAGCATTGTGCAGGCAGGTATCATTGTTACAAGCAATCAAGTATGTAAATATATCGCATGATAATGCCACAAGCGCATCATACGCAGCGAGAAAAGCCGAGTGACCAGTGCACAAGATAAGCATTTACATGGGCAAACGAGCGGAGTTTGTCACGCAAACAAAGTGAAAGCTCAGAGGTTAAGTTCGTCTCCTCACCTTTGGAGAAACACAACACGAGTTGTACAGAAGGAAAACATTTTGCCGCCAAGTGATGGATAACGTTTTTTTTTAATATAAACAAACCACGAATACACGCAACAACATCCAACCAGAACGCACAACAAAGTAGAGTCCTTCAACGTTAGGTGTCGACGGCACCTTATTTCACTCGTAACATGTCCCGCTTACAGCGCCACAACACCAATGCAAAGAACAGTACAATCTTTCCTCTTTTGCTACAATCTTTGCCAATGATCAATGGCTCATTTAGCAAGGACGAAGATGATAAAGTCAAGCATTGCGAAGATTTCTGACAAAATGGGTTTCACAACAGACTCCGACGAAACTCGGCAACTCACATCCAAGAATTCCGATTCCCACCGAGACCAGTAGAAATCATTATCATGATTTCTTTATTGAGTTACGATAAAAACTAAACGTAGCTATTGACTGAAACAGCTGATTGTAATAATAATAACAGGTACAAGTAACCGGCGCCGGAGGAAGAGAGAAAGAGAGAGAGAGAGAGAGACAGAGAGCGAGAATCACCTTGGCGAGAATCTACCGGGGCATTTCATTTCTCATACGCGCTGAGATCGATGTCTCGCTCTCGTCCGAGACCCCGCGTCAATAGTCGGTTCAGCCTAACGCTCGGATTCTCGCTGTAGCGCTTGTGACCCGTAGCGCTAGTGAGCCGTAGCGCTACCGAGCTGTAGCGCTAGCGATCCGTAGCGCTCCCGAGCTGTAGCGCTTGTGACCGTAGCGCTTGCGACCCGTAGCGCTAGCGAGCTGTAGCGCTTGTGACCGTCGTCGAGAAATAATAAGCTTCTCCTGTTAGATTTCTTGCTAGAGAAACAATGTAGACATTGCAGAAGCATGTGTATGAAGGTCAAATACAATAAGTGTGAGAGTTTTCATAACATTTTATTACAATTCACATCCAACACAAGCAAATAGACCAATCCAACAATGGTGATTGAAACTAATAGCACAAGGTTCAACTCATTAAAGTGTTTCTCCAAAAGACTTAAATTTACGCTACTGGATGAACAGTTCTGCAAGTCACCAGCATGATCTTGATTGAAGCAAGAAATCCCAGCCGTATTTCTAATGAACTGAAAAGAAACCAGATAAAAATAATTAGGCACTGTAAAAACAGACAAATGGATGCAAAATACTTCGTGACAAACTCACTTGAATAGTGAGGCTACATCTTTTATGTTGGACGGTGACTGGCAAATGTGAACTTGACGTTGAGGAAGGGAATGCCATCAATTTTTCTCACATGCTGGATTCCGTTGCATAACAGTACCTGAAAACAAACAGAACATCGGTATAATATTAGAAAAAGTCTAGACATGAGCTTGACAGCGCTTTGACAGTCGAAAAGGGAGAATTAGTGCAAATGCTTGACATTTTACAATAAAATAAATAAGCAAGCAAACACACAAACAAATAAACAATAACAAAGAAAGAACCAAATATTTCCAGCCAAGCAAAACAAGAAAGGTGTTGTCACAGTGAATTTTAAGAAACAAACTCAAAAAACGCAAAGAGGAAAAAAAATTCTACTGAAATAACAGAAGAGCGAATGTTTTGAAGAGCATTCAGTAAAGTTTGTAGAGCTTAGAAAAACTCATTCCACATTTAGAGCAGGGTTAGGAAGACTACACAGCAGGTTTTGTGTGAAAAGCCAACGAACCACAGAGAACTTTAAAGTCACTTACGCTCGCCTTGCGTAGAATCGAATGGAGAGCTATGAGATAAAATCACGAAAAATCAAGAATCAAGTAAGTATACTCAATTCTGGAACTGGTTCCAGCCCAACAACACAGCAGAGCAGACAGCCTACGAGCCGCGCTCGTCTCGTCGCGCTGCCGATAAAGAAACCGTAGTGCGCACAATGACGTGAAAACAAAACACGTAGCGCTGTCAAAATGGCGCTGTCTGTTTTTGTGTGTGAAACCGTCTTAACAACTAATGACTTGTGTTTGCGGTTTATTCTCTACTGTCACCACAACACACCGATAGAATGTTCTCAATAACTTTTGTGGTCGCCCGAAATGAGTTGCTGCATGAAGAAATCATATTTCCTGCTCGTTTCGGGAGGAGTACACAGTACACAACCACCACCTCGTCTCAAGGTAACCAGAAACTTTCAGTTCACTGAGTGCCGCTCAAGTCGATTTTATCTGTCCCTTTACTGGTTTAAATTGCGTTCCAGCAAGAACTACATCGAAGAAGGGAGCAGCACCCTTATATTCTTTATTAGTGATAGGTTAAAGTCATTGCTCAGGTGGTAACAATACTGTCATCAAAATGCACCTTATCAACTAACTATTGAAGTGTGGTGTGGAGGCCTAAAAGTCCTCACACACAAAGTGTTTTCAAATCTAAGAATCAAACATTATCTCAAAATTAGTACACATGTCAGTGTCATCTGACAGACATGCGCAAGTCAGCATCAGTCCTCATCTGACAAACATGCGCAAGTCAGCACCAGTTCTGATCTGACAAACATACGCATGTCTGTCATCCCACAGAACATACGTATGTCTCATATCATCTGATAGAAAATGCGCATGTCACTCAAAATCTTGCAAAAACTACGCATGTCAATGACATGCGTTCTTTGTGTCAGATGACACAGGACATGCGCACTTTTTTTCCATGGCTGTCAGGTGCTTTCCAATGTGTTTACATTGTTGCAGTGGATGCAGATATTGTATTTGGTTACTTTAGTTGAAAAAGGTGATTTTTGAGAAAATAGTGACATGCGCACTTATGTCAGATGACAGGTGAATTGATGGAGGTATTAACAAAAAAAATTAAACAAGCAGAAAAGAAAAACACAAAATTAATTTTGAGCTAATACTGGTATTTGTTCTTTACACAGCCACTGCTAATTTTCATAAAACATAAACTATATGAAACTGGAAATGCTGATAGTTTTGTCACTGATGACGCTATTCTGGGTATTCCCTTCAGGGCACAAGAGCATTGTTGCAAAAGTCAACGCTTTCTTCTACCATCAAGAGAAATCCGGCTGTGTAAAAATGCATTGTGAAAGCAAATTCAAAAGGGATACTTTTAAAGAAAACCAACTAAAACGCTCGAAAGTTCCGTGTTCAATCGACTGCAGACGGAAGGACAAAACAAAATCACAGTGTACCAGGTGGCTGACGGACGCCGTGCACTTTTTGTACTATGCAACCCGCCCGCACCGCTCCATCCGGGACTGCATACCCATCAGGCGCTGGGGACCGGCTCCAAGCGCGGACGCTCCGCTCCGCCACTGTTGTTGCAGCGAACGCCCCGAAAGGGCCCTCTCGCGGTTCGCGCGGTCTACGGTAGGGCGTTACAGGGGGGAGGTTCGCGGTTTCGCGAGCGCAACACGCGAGTCCGCCGGGAAAGCTCGCGGTCCGCACGTCCTGCCGCGAAGGGCGTACCGCGGATCCTCTGTGGGTCCTTCGCGGACTGCGAGCAACCCACGAGAATGATCCGCGGACCTCGACCTTCCTCTGCTGAGGATCCGCGGTTCGCGAGATACCCCCACGGAGCGACTCGCAGACCGCGAGCTCTCCCCGCGGACTCGCGGGTTACTCCCGAGAAACCGTGAACCTCTCCCCCGGTAACGCCCCGCCGTAGACCGCGCGAACCGCGAGAAGGCCCTTTCGGGACGTTCGCTGCAACAACAGTGGCGGAGCGGAGCGTCCAGGCTTGGAGCCGGTCCCCAGCGCCTGATGGGTATGCAGTCCCGGATGGAGCGGTGCGGGCGGGTTGCATAGTACGAAAAGTGCACGGCGTCCGTCAGCCACCTGGTATATAGTGTTTCATTATGGACTGTGTAGGCAGTTGTGACTTGGTGCGAATAGTGTTCGTTCCCTTGTTCGCACCCTTGGTGCAAATTGTAACTTTGATACTATTTGCACTGCGCCACTGGTCCAAATAGACTTTGTCGGGTTAGAGGGACCATCAACTGGTGCAAATATAATAACCACATTAATTTGCACCTAGTGGTGCAAATAGTTATTACCAAAAAAAAAAAAAGGAAAGAAAAGATAAAATATTCATGAAGTGAACTGTGGCTAAACATCAATAATTTTTAAAACTTTGTCAAAAAATTCAGTTAATTCACCTTTTCTTACTTTACACCCCCCTCTCCTAATTTCCTTCTTCAGGTCCCAACACAACAGGAAATCTCTTTTATGAATTCCATCGTATATTAGTATATCTGTTGGAAGCAGCAAAGAGAAATGGGCATAAATTTTATTGGCTCTTTGAAAATACATTTTCTATGGAAACAGGAACTAAAGAAGAGATTTCAAGGTACCGGTTATTCATTGTTTGTGTTAATGTCTTAATTTAATGGATTTTAAATGCCGTTTCTGTTCTTAGTTGCCTTGGTTGTGAGCCGGTCGTAAGATGTGCATCAAACCATCTCCCAATGGTGAGGAAAAGGTACTCTTGGGGAAACATACCTAAACTCCAAGAGGACTTATCTGCTTTTTCTAATAAAAACCACCAACTTCAAGATTTTCTTGAGCCTTATCGCATTGCTGCAGTGAAATGCCTGCCAATACTCACAACTAATTCTCATTCTCAACGTACAGGTAGAGTAGCCTTTTATTTTTTATTTTTTGTTTCCGACTAAGCAAAACTCCTCAAGAAAATGTTTCAAGAAACATTGCCTTTTTCTTCTTCAGAACCATTAACCAAAATATTTTATCTTATTACATTTCTTTCTTTGCAGGAAAGAACAAAATCCTGCCGGTATTTGAGGATGGCAATGAGACCGGTCTTTTAATAACCGAAGTAGAGGCTTTGTTTGGACTACCCACACATTATACAGATGCTTGCAACCTCTCAATAACTGATAGAAGAAAGTTACTTGGGAGAGCATGGTGTGTTCCAGTCATCACTCAAATATTAAAACCTTTGGCTGAAGAGCTGAGCAGGCTATAGCTCAATTGGAACCATTTCCACTGAATTTTTTTCAGATTGATTTTGTATTTTTTAGTGTAAAGAATAAGAAACTTTTTTTTTTTTGAAAAATGTTTCATCTATCAATATACCAACTGCGACCATCTGTGAAATACTAGCCACTGCAAGTGTGAAAAATTCAAAACAAAAACTGAAGCCGCCCAAACAAAACAAATTTTTAATGCAACATTCTTAAGTGGAGAAAGTCAACAATGTCACTTCTTTCCATAAAATTTTAAAATTACAGTATGGCATGACAAAATGCAATCTAAATTTTGAGATAAGGATTCGTTTGACATTTCAATGTCAGACAGGGGAGCAGGTGAAATTTCTTTGAAAATGTGTTCAATTATGAGCCATCTCCAGCAGGGAGCAGATCACCCACTCAGCTCGGCTCTTGTAAGTAAGGCCAACTAAAAAATGGGCGGAGGGTGCGAGTGTAAAGAAATTATTGGACGATTAAAATATTACGGATTGTTTTCGCTAAGATTGCGAAGGATTGCGGCAGCTTTCGGAGGGATTGCGGAAGATTGCAAAGGATTGGGGCGAGGGATTGCGTGAGATTGCAGAAGATTTCGAAGGGATTTCGGAAGATTGCAGGGGATTTCGCGGGATTGCGGTAGATTGCGGAGGATTTCAAAGATTTCTGATGATTGCACAGGATTTCGGTAGATTGCAAAGGATTGCGGATGGATGGCGACACGAGTGAACACATGATTTCAGGAGTTGTGGCCCCCTCGTCCCGGACCGTCCGTCAGGCGCAACACTTCGCGGACGAAAAAGCGAAATAGGTTCATAAAAAAAAATTAAAACGAGAACGGAGCGAAGAAAAGAGGTCAAGTTTAAGCCAACAATTTCACTGTAAAAATGTTGGAATTTTTCCTATTCTCTTGTATTGGAAGGTTCCTTTACAGCGTAACACACGGATAACTTTTATAATGTGTAGGAATTTTCAAACTCTGTCAATTGCGCTTCGGTTCCCTCGATGGTTTTGTATACGCCACACAAGGCAAAGTAAATGTAAAATGAAGGAAAAGTTCTAGTTGAAGAAGGGAAACCGGGACCGAAATAAAAAGCCGAGATCAAAATATGTAGTCGGAAATCCCTCATACACGGACCACAGCCGCAACTGCCACAGTCAGCCGGCAACCTTCTGGGAAACGGCTTAACATGACTGGGAGCGCGGCTCTGGAATGACGCGGGGACGATGGAGCCCTCTTCCTCAGCTGTCCCCGTGGTCCAGCGGGCAACGTGATGGAATCGCAGTTCAGAGGTCCCAGGTTCGACTCTCCGTCCGGTAAAGTATATATTCCTTAGTAAAGTTCAAACTGAAGTGTATAAACCACGTGGCAGAAGAGAGGGGAGAGAGTACTCCGAGAGTGCTGTATAGGGGACCACGAAAAAACATTTTTCATTTATGAATCGCAATTTTTAAAAAAATTATTACAATGTATAAATGTTCAGGTAGATCCTGGTCACCCTATTCTCCGGACTGTGTCCGTGTAAGTGGCATAGGACTGTCCGAAATCTTGCTGATTTTGTAACTTTTTTAAGTTTTCTGGAACGGTCCGATGGATAGAGTTGGAACTGTCCGACGGCTAACTACGGACTGTACTTCGGACGTAGTTCGGACTCAATCTTTTTCATAAGGGCAGACAGACACACAGCCAGACAGACGGACATTGAACTTTTTTAGCACTCCAGTGGCGTAATAGGCTTTGCTATCGCTCAGCCAATTATTTCCAGGGGCAGCCTCCATTTCATGGACGGGCATAATTGAACCAACTCCCCAGATGAGTGATTCACGTTTTCCTGTTGGAACCACTGAACCGTTGATGTACGCCAGACACCGTCTCTCGTAGCAGGCTTCGCGATATCTCGCAAAACACTGTTACGCTGCGACGGGCCTGCGTACATCTACGTAGGCCTGCGGCGCTGGCGAGCCTGCATGATATAAGATTTACTGTACTCATTTAAGTCAGGGGGCTGCCGCCTCCTCGACCCCCGCTTTTCTTTGTTACGAGCCTGCATGATTTAAGATTTACTCATTTCGGCCAGGGGGCTACCGCCCCCGGGCCACCTGCTTCTTTTTATTACGAGCCTGCATGATGTAAGATTTACTCATTTAAGCCGGGGGGCTACCGGCCCCTGGACCCCCGCTGTTCTTTAATACGAGCCTGCATGATTTAAGATTTACTCATTTCGGCCAGGGGGCTGCCGCCCCCGGGACCCCCGCTTTTTTTTATTACGAGCCTGCATGATGTAAGATTTACTCATTTATGCCAGGGGGCTGCCGCCCCCGGGACCCCCGCTCGCCTCTTTACATTATCTGACCTATTTTCCAATTTTTTCGAAAAGGGGACGAGCACCCAAACCGTTCTCCGTAGAGCCAAACGGACAAAATTTTTGCCCAGAGGATCGCATCTCGACAAATTACCCTGAAAACGACACCCAACATGCATTTTGACGACTTTTCGTCCACATTTACCGCTGTAGCGGCTAACAGTAAGAGATAGAGCGGACTTATTTCGGACTGCACTGGGTAGTGCGGGCTCATTTCGGGTCGGTCCGCTTCGGACTCGGACTGCAAACGGACAGTCCGGGATCGAAAACGGAACTGTCCGAGGCCAGTGGAATTACTTTGAAACAGTCCCGGGCTTGTTTCGGAATGATTTCTTTTCATAAGGGCATATATGCTTGCATACAGTCATATACTGCCATATACATATCTCTTTACATGTACCCACATCTGACATATATGAACCATATATGAGCCATATATTTTTCATATATGATCATATACAATTCAAATCACCTGGGTTGTCCTAACTGCCTTGCTTGGCCTTCCTGTTTTTCTACAATCTCTTCCTTCTAAATGTGTTCCAACACGGCGGGCAGGTGTTGTTGGTTGGGTTTTCATACATTTCGCTGTCCTCAACCCTTCCCTCATAGCAAAGAGAGAGGACGCTACTCCATTTTCTTATTTGGACTTAATGAGTTTCTCATATGAGCCAACCCAAGCCTTGACACCAGGCAGAAACACATCTGGTTTTGACACCAGTCTCCTATCCAAGTCTTCAAACAACTCCTTTTATTTATCTCTCCATTTTTGAACTTCAGAAGAATTGTCAGTTACAACTAAAAAGAAAATAAATATATATCAATGACAGGTAAAACTAGAAATTTAATAATAAATTACATGGACCAAAACATTATTACATATGTTACAGCTAATACCCGGTTCCCGGTTAATTCGCGAACTAACCAGGCTCCGGGTATTTGCTGTAACACATACAAGAAAAAAAATAATCAAAACTAAAAAATGTAACTTACCTGTGTCTGATACAGCATGCTGGTGGTCTACATGTTTAGTTTCTAAAGTAATGTCATTATGAGCTGCAAATTAAAACCACTCATGAATATCTTAAATACTAACCAAAATCAAAATAGAAGAAGTAAGGTAAAATTACTGTGTAGAACTTACAAGACATTTGAAAGATCTCATCAACAAGTTCATCAGCATGTTGTCCAATAGCATCTCTAGATTGTGGACCATCCTTTAAGGATTTGTACCACTCTGCAGGAAGGTTCACATTGATCACCATGATTTCATGGTATGTAAGTTTGCCTTCGTTTCCAAACGTATCATGAAATTGGGTACTTGAAAGGTCAAAGGTCTTGGCAATGAAGAACTGTTGTTTACAGGGTGCACCAGTAAAACCCATTGGCCAGGAACAAATCTCTGCCTCCATATTGACTAAATGTAATTTGTCTGTTTTACTGTTTTTTACCTCAGACACATGCTCTGCCACCCTTCTAGTACAAGATAAGGTTTCTAACTTACACTGTTAGGGAGCATAAAACTTTGACTTCTGGTGCACATGCACTCTATTGTTGAGTACACTAGCACTTCATGCTTGATAATAAGCTTCTAGCTTGGTAACAAAGAAGTCGAAGAGTTGAACCGCGTTAAAGGCTTTTACACGTTCCATCACTGTACTTTTGACTTGGAGGAAGTTTCCTTCAGCAAGATTGCTGGTGTTATTACCACGTACTACTAGGTCAGATCGATAACATAAAGCCCATTCTATTCGGCAAGGATGAAGGTCCTTTGTCACATGAGTGTAAATTGTCTTGTTTCTAAGTAGCACATCACTAGTCTTGAAATCTTCATACTTGTTGTTATACTCTTCCTCTGTTTGTGACCTTACCAGGTTTCTGAAGGCATCATAGATCACAGCTTTGTCTTCTTTTTTAACCCTATGTTCAGTAGCTGTGACATATCTTAAAAATGCTTGCAAGATATGAAACAGGCATGAGAGAAGAACAGAAAGAGGATACAGAGAAGCAAGACTGTTCCTTTCCTTTTTGCAATCATCAGTAATGAAGACCTTTGGGCCATGTGTTCCCCTGCCAAAGAAGGAAGTATTTGGATAGAGCTTCTGTAGCATCATCAGTCCTTTAGTAATAAGCGCTTCGGTCTCTGCAGAGGTCATGATTAAACCAAGAGGTAAGCCACCTGCGAGGCTTGGGGCAGTTAAAAACCCAGCCATTGTATCATAGCGGTCCATGTTCCCAGAAAAGTCCATTATTACCATTCCAGAGGAAGAATTCAGGAGCTGAGGTACTCTCTTCATCAAAGGAGAACATACTACAACAACAATGTCATCATTGTCAACCCAAATGTCTGCACATTGAGAGCTACATTTTAAATTATACTCATCAATGACATCTTTTAACTTTGCGACCATTCCATCACCATAATTTTCGCCATAAACGGCTTTGAACACTTTGTAATATTGGTAATAGCACCAGTTTAAATCTGGGCATATAGATCCATCTGCATGGCTTTTGAAAAATTCGTCACCATGTTGCACTTGAAGGTCAAATGTATGACACTTCAAAGCAGAGGATGGCGTATGTCTGTTCTCGAAGTAGTCCAAGAAAATTTCTTCGGTGGCCTGATTTGGTCTCCTGAACCGAAGAGCATCAGTGGACAAGATCGGATGGTTGTGCCAATGTCGCAATCTGACTTACATTGGATGGGATTTTAGAAGTTGGTCATTACTTCTGAAAAATAACACACAAAATATTAGAGAAGGAATGAATAATTGGCAGCATAACAAGCAGGTGATACCACACCAAATTTAGCAAACAATAAAGAAGTTCAGCAGTTCAGTTTTAAAAGCCATGAATGTTTCTCATCTCTATCATAATAATCAAACACCATGCTGGTCAGTCAATAAGAAGTCTTTTAACCACAATAAAAAGTAACTATTTACTTTACACTCCTAATAACTATAATGAAAATGTTCATACAGCATTGGTTGAAATAGTATAATTCAACTGTTTAGTTTAGATGGATAAACATTCTGTTTTGGTCAGCCTGTTATTGGCTGTAAACACCTAAAGGATTTTTTTTTCAACCTTTTTTTTAAAAAATAAATACGTACACACTGTAGAAAGTAAGAATTTTTTCAAGGAAACGACTTAAATGTGTGTTCAATAAAACCAAAAGGAAATAATGGATTAAAGAATCTATTAAGACATAATTACGAAGACAATAAGCAAATTACCCATCCCTCAAAAGCCAACAGAACATGTCACCAAAAATATCTTGCAATTACCTTTCACTTACTATTTGTATAACATCCACTGCAGCTCAAACTGGAAAGATATTTGTGACACTTCTTTACTTAAATTTCACAAACCAACCCGCAGAGTGACTACAATAAAACGGTAAAAAAAATTTATTATAACATAGTAATAAGACTTTACATGTGATATTCCTCAAAAGTTCTACTACTGTAGGCACTCTAATATTGGTTGTGAAAGTGATGGACATAGTTAATGTTATAATTGCCAAGTGGCCATATAACATGTGGGTGGTAAATTAATGGGATTTTTTTTTTTTTAATTTTGTTTTGAAAGAAAAAAAGAGAGAGAAACAGGAGCTACTATATGAAATAAGACCATCCGGCAATAATAAAACAGTTCAGCAGCAGACAGCAGAGGTTCTGGAAATCAAAATCAACCCAGATAGAAAACCTAATGCCATCAAGAGTGATTGTGTCATCATGGAGGAAATACTCATTGTGGATGCATACAATGACACACATAATTGCATTGAGGCTTTTGGTATACTTTTCTGGGTTGACAGAAAAGTGATCAGTTTATATGTCTCAGAGACTTTCAACAATTACCACAGAAGTAAAATATAACTTCCAAAAGATTACTTTTTCATTCCTGGGTTCTTAATTGTGATCATTATTTTCGCATCACACTCAGTTTGTTTTTTGTAGTGTTTTTTTTCCTTGTCAGGAAGAGTGTTGTGCTGGCATCTTAACTGCAACTGCAAGAATTCAAAATAAGAAAATAACGCAAATGGGATTAGCAATAATAAGTATGTACCTTAAAGAGTGTTCTTTCCTTGGAAAGTCTTGGGAAGGTCTTATAGACTGTAAAGTCTGAAAATGAACTAGCCTGATAATGAGTTAACCAGTCTCGAGCTTCTATTTCATTACTTATAGGTAAACGAATAACAGCTGTCAAAGATTGATCTCCCAGTTTGTAAAATTGAACAGCTGTCTCATGATGATCAAACTCAACAGGAAGCAGAGTCTAAAAGAAAAAATTCATAATTGAATTTACTTAGAAAAAATAACTATGGCTGGTATAAACAGTAGTTATCCGCTGCATGGTAAACATAACACACCTGTAGGTACTTCAGTGCTTCGCCCCTAATTCCAACCACATTCCAGTCATATTTGTTATTGCTGGATTGTGTAGAAGGTTGAAACGCAGCTGTCTTTCGATTTTTTTTTCTTTCTTTTGTTGGAAATCATCAGAGAGATCAGAGTCAATACTTGAGTTCTGAAAAAGAACAGAAAAAACAAGAAAAAAACACACAATCAGATAGCCAAGATTAATGTTTCTAGAATTGTAATAGATAAACAAATTAAAATCCTCTGCTCTCTGTCCAGGTTTCTTTTTACTTCCGTTGCTTTTAGTTTTAACACTTGATTTCTCTACGCTTAGAGCAGATTGTTGACTTAAGACAATTTTACCTGTCTGAGAGATGAATGAATGTATCTGCATTATATATATTGCTGGATTGTGTAGAGGGTTGAGGGGCAACTGTCTTTTGAATTTTTTTGAGGGGTTGGAACTTTGATAGATCAGAGTCAATACTTAAATTCTGGAGGAAAAAAAAAACAGTCAAATATATTAAAATTTTTCATGATAGCAAAGCTTATTGTTTCTTATAATTCAAATAGGGGGGAAAAAAAAGAAATAAAACTGACCAGATCTTGTGCTTTAAGTTCAGATTTCTGTTTCATTCCATTGCTTTTAACTGTATCACTTGCTTTCTCTATAACTTCAGTGGTTGGTTGACTTACAACAATATTAACTGTCTGGGAACTCTGCGTCTCTGCATTATCCAAAAATAGAGATCTGCACACAGCTTCTTTAGAAGTTCTAGTGGGGTCTGGCATGGCTGTGTGGGATTGAACTTAAAAATCAAAATCAGAATAAATGGAAAGTTAAGTTGGACTTATTGCATCAAATACGTTTGCAAAGATATTTACCAGCACCATCAATAGTTACTTTCCAGGGACTCTTAACATTGGATGAAGAGGAAATAACTTCATTGCATTCAGGGCCGAGAACATCAGACTCTTTCCATGGGCTCTTTTTGGAAAAAGATACAGCAGGAGAGGGAATAGGTTCAGTGCCATGAAGATTACCCACTCTCTCTCCACCGTCGAAGTCAAAGACTGCCTCCCGCCTAGCAACGGCACGGTGTGCACAGCGCAGACTGCCCCTGCCCCACGCCTTCTGTCCACCTTTCTTAAGGTGGGTTTCACCTTTCTTAAGGTGGGGTCCGCCTTTGCTGGGACCTGAATCCACCTCGTGGGTTTGCTTATACTCTCACTCCGCCGAACTGCCGTGAAGCGTCGCGGGGTCGCTTGACCCCGTTACCTTTGGTCGCACCGTCGTATTATCGGGGGTGTAGCGGGTGCTGCCAAAGGGGTTGTCCGGCCGGAGTGGACGGGGTGACGCCCGCCTGTCGGATGAGCGATTCGCCCCGGGTGGGTAGGCAACCCAACCGGCCGCTCGCGCGGAGCAGGTCGCTGGACACGGCGTGTCGCCGTGAGTCGTGATGAGCACGCAGTGCTGATGAGTGCTGCACTCTGGGGGTGGTCCGCTGAATGGCGACGGGTAGATACCCGGGTCGGCGGCCGCCGTAAGGTTCGGGTAGGTCAGGGGAAATGAGAGCACACGACACACACTCGAGGTTTCCGTTGGTATACAGTAGGCGCACTACTGGGAGAAACGGTCCACCAATACGAGAGGTCGGGTCGGGTCACTCCTGGTTCACTATTCCCGGTCACTGATCACTAAGCACACTACTCGCTATCACTCGCGAAGACTTGGCACACACGGCCGCAAACGCCCTAAGTCCCACTCTGGACTCTGACGCTATCACTGGTGGCCACACATGGACCTGAACACTTCCCGGGGGGACACCTGCTCCCGTCCGACGCTAGCTAGAGACTGACTAACACCCTCACTACCTGGCGCCTCATCCGCCAAGAGGGAATGACCAAACTATACAACTAGGGAATGACCAGAGGGGTAATGCCCGGCGCTCCGCCCGAGGCCCCGCGCGGGCGTGCGCTACGCACGAAATAAACCAAAGCAGGGAATGCCCACGCGCGGCTACCCACCTCTCACAGGTGGCTGCCCTTACCTACCCGGTGAACCCGCCTCGGTGGCCGACACCGCGGCGCGTACACAGCGGTACGCTGACACTTCCGACACGTCACGCTCAGTCACAGAAAGTTTCAACAAGTCTAAAAAAAAAAAAAAAAAAAAAAAAAAAAACGCGTTCAAAGGATGCAAACGCAAAGCAGTGTTATGTACAGCAAAGGCAAGCTGTGCCAGAGTGGAATAGGAGAGAGAGGAACATTATGCTTTTTATTTCACTAAATTATGCTCCAAAACTGAGGCCAATTATGCTTGAATATGCTTTAGAAATTCCCCATTTATGCGCAAAAATGCTTGAAAAAACCTAAATTTATGCTCGATTATGCCTTTTTGCTTTCATTTTTTTTTTCTTTTTTGACAGAATTATGCTTGGATATGCTTTTTTAATCCTAAATTATGCTCCATTATGCTCGTTCCATTATTTTATTACCATGCTATCCCCTCCGCGTCCCTCTAGACATAAAGAATAAACTATGATTTCCATAGCAAGGGCTGAGTTATTAAATTAAAGAATATGTAAATGGTTAGGTAAGAATTTATTTCTCAGAAAATGTAAGAATATTAAGTAAAGTAAAGAAAGGAAGGAAGGAAGAATCAAGAATCACATATTTGGACGTAAGGTTAGGAAGCGAAAGCGACCCCGAAGCCCCTCCACACCATCACTGTTATTCAATTAATGTGACGTCACGAGTTCTTTTTCATGTGAAAAGTGTCACATTGTTTAAATTGTAATGTCCCTTTCTTTTCAACGTGAATCGGCCAGAATATGCGGCCTAAATTTTATTGTCACATTCAAAAGAATGTGACATTGATATTAAAAGGAATGTGACAGTTTTCACATGAAAAAATAAATGTGACGTCACAGTATTTGAAAACCAGAGATACCCACTCCCCCTCTCCGCCCGAACCGCTTTCGGCGCGCACTTTAAAATTAACGAAGTAATTCCTAGGAGCACAGATACCGTTCTAATAGCTTTTCTGGGCAGGTATGTTTCAATGCTCGAAAAAGATCGTTATGCTGCTTCAAAGGAAAATTGTGCTCCATTATGCTTTTTTAAAAGGTGTACTTTAAGGGTCGTGAAGTCAAAAAAGATGAAAATTATCACTTTCGGATAGTTTTGAAATATTACGCTCCAAATGCTCCAAGCATAAAGTTCCCCTCTCTAAAATAGATTAGGACCAAGCTATATCTCGCTTGATCACGCAGGGGACTCACCAGTACTTACAAAACAGCCACATTGGGTGGTAGAAAAACGCGAACGTGCCGCATTGGGCGGCTACGCGATTGCCGTAGACTGAAGTAAAAAATAGCCCTGCGTCTTTTCACGCTTGGGGCAAAACATGTTAAAAGCGTGGTTGAAAACAACCACGTCATAGCCACAGAGCATTTTTAAGAAGTAGAACAATTTTAAAACATTATTCAGTGGAAATTGATTAAAAAAAATCATTTCCTTCAGATGAAAAACAACGAGAGAGTACTTACGTGCATGGCGTCTAACTCATGCTCAAGAGAACTATCCCCCATCAGGAGGGTGTCTCCGCTGCTGCTAATGTTGTTGCTGCTGCTAGAGCTGCTGCTGCTGTTGCTACTGGGTAATTCCTGGTGGATTCATCACACCCAAAAATTCGACCGTCTCAGAATGCCTCCCAATTTTTGGAAGTTGTTGCTCAGGTAAAGAAAGTAACCCCCCCAAAAAATTTGAGCTTGATATTGCAAGAAATGGCTGAGAAATTTTTTTTTAGCATTTGGAGGAAACGAGGGGGAAAGCACTCTCGAAAATGGTGTACGAGTGATTACGCGATTACGCCCGTTATTACGCATGTTTAATCCTTATTTTCTGTTATTTTGGTTATTTTACTGGGTAACTTAAATAATAAGGTTATTACAATTGATATTTTATCGATAATAACTCCTAATAATAGATTATTACGCCTAGATTACAAGTGATTACGCATTGATTACGGGCCAGGGTGTACGAGTGATTACGCGAGTGCTTTCCCCCTCGGGAGGAAATTATTGCACTTTTGGGGTTGAATTTCTTAAAAATTCTAGAATTTGGATATACTGGTAGATGGAGGTCAAAGGTGATGTTTTCCCAGCTTCCTAAGACTAAACTCAGTAACTTTTTGTCAGAATGCCACTCTCCGATGAATTCTAAGGATTTGGCTACACTTTAGTCAGATCAGCGGAACAAGTTTCGCTTTCCTACATAGCTCAGGACTCGCCACCTCAAATCAACTTTGTGGTACACCGATATCTTCATGAGACAGTCAGAAACAACATATATTATATTTTGGTGATGGTATTTTTTAGTATAAGGAATCTATGGGCAACTAAATGTAAAAATACGGTGAAGAGGACCATTACTAGGCTCTCCAAGTTGTCGATTCATGTTGATAGGGGATTCCCAAATGAGAACCGGACTTATTAAGTACCAAACACTATTTCTAGCTTCACAAATGACTGAACCAGTAGGACTGGGCTCTTTAATTAATTCCTTAATCACAATGACAAGCATCAAACCTTCCTTTTCTTGTTTTCTGCTCTGATTAGTCCTCTTCTTCTTTTAGTTGGGCCAGTTCTAAAGACAGGAGATGTCTCTGGTAACCTAGGTGGAGAAGAGAAACAGTCTGGTTGATTGGAAGTATACATTTAGAATGGGAAAAATGAAGCATTAATTTTCTTTCATTAATTTACCTTAAAGTGGCTTCTTCCAAAGCCATCTCATCAATGTCATCTGCATCTGCATGACTATCAAGGCTGTCGAAAAAAAAAAAAGCATTGCATTTATTTTAATAAAATATGACTTCATGTGTTTAATTTTGAAACTTTTCTCTCTCACCTGATAAATTTTTCAATCTCTTGCTTTGCTTATTGTTTTGCTTTTAATGCGAGTGAAAATTGGTTCTCAATCTTTGCAAGAGGTGTAACATGCAAAAGTACTCAGAGTACTCAGAATCGACAACTTGGAGAGCCTAGTAATGGGCCACTTCACCGTATTTTTACATTTAGTTGCCCATAGATTCCTTATACTAAAAATGCCATCACCAAAATATAATATATGTTGTTTTTGACTGTCTCATGAAGATATCGGTGTACCACAAAGTTGATTTGAGGTGGCGAGTCCTGAGCTATGTAGGAAAGCGAAACTTGTTCCGCTGATCTGACTAAAGTGTAGCCAAATCCTTGGAATTCATCGGAGAGTGGCATTCTGACAAAAAGTTACTGAGTTTAGTCTTAGGAAGCTGGGAAAACATCACCTTTGACCTCCATCTACCAGTATATCCAAATTCTAGAATTTTTAAGAAATTCAACCCCAAAAGTGCAATAATTTCCTCCAAATGCTCAAAAAAAAATTCTCAGCCATTTCTTGCAATATCAAGCTCAAAATTTTTGGGGGTTACTTTCTTTACCTGAGCAACAACTTCCAAAAATTGGGAGGCATTCTGAGACGGTCGAATTTTTGGGTGTGATGAATCCACCAGGAATTACCCTACTGCTGCTGTACTCCATAATGAGATCCATTGTTACGTACGTGTTGCCTCAGCGAAGCGGCGAACAGGACTGACTCAGCGCTCCGCCTGTCGCGGCCGCGAGCCGGCCAGCGCGACTTGCAAAACTGCGCAGCAGCACTCAACGCTAAGCGCATGGGTTTTTGGTATGAGTACAACAAACATTAATTTACATGTCGGTTTCGTATAGGCCTCCCACCAGGGAGGGATAGGATTTTCCGTTAAAAATTCTAACGAGCGTATCACCTAGCCTCCTGGGCCGCGCATATAATTGGTTAAAAAATTAATGTCAGTAGCGGGATTCGAACCCGCGATCGACAGACTTTAAGTCTGATGCCCTAGACCACTCGGCCATCCTGACATCTCTCGACACTTAGTGTACCGAGGGCCTCTTACGGCACCCGCCCTTGTGGGATACCAAAAAAGGCGACGTAGACTTAGGTTGGGTTAGCCACCCCCCTAATTCCCTCCCTAAAAAAAAATCAGGTTGGGTTAGACATCCCTAAGATACCCTTCCTAAAAAGTTAGGTTGGGTTAGTCACCCCTATGATTCCCTCCCTAAAAAAAATTAGGTTGGGTTGGACACCCCTAAGATACCCTCCCTAAAACGTTAGGTTGGGTTAGACACCCCTAGGATACCCTTCTTTCCCCTCAGGGGGTTCGCGCTGCTCCGTTCTCACAGGCCGTCAGAATGGGGAACCAAGATGGCTGCCCGTCAGAATGGGGTACCCTTACTACTTATACCAATTGTGGTATGTCTGGTGAATCTGAATCGGAATCGGAGTCTGACAATAGAATAAAATCTGCGCCCGCTGCAGGAATAACAAAACATGTAAGGTTTTTTTTTCACTCGTTCTTTACCAGCCACCTTCACTTACTACGTGGGTGGAAAGAACGAGTATTGGTCCCGGTGCGGTGTCACGCTTTAACATGTTACCACTTTCATCTCAGAATTCACAAAACCTACAGACATGGAAGTTATACCATTCTCATTTGGAAATGCTGGTGTTTTTACCAACGATGAACTTTTTTTTAGTTCCATAGTATTATTTTGGGAACACTTAACAAATCTCGTCGATTTTTCATTCTAAGTCCCTAACCCTCACAAGTAAATGAACATTTAAATCTCATAAAATAAAACAGCCGTAAACTTGGAAGTAATGCTATTGTAATCTAGAAATACTGTCGTGAATCATACCAATCTACACACTAAACCCTTATGCACTTTTTTGTGCACAAGCCTTGCAGGATTTTACACAACCATAGTTATGCACAACTTTTCCTGCATAACTATGCTTAACTCTGTTCCTTATGCACAAATTCGTGCAGAATTATGCACAACGTGCAACATAGTTATGCATAAAATGTTGTGCATAACTATGGTTGTATAAAATTGTGCATAAGGGTTTAGTGTGTATCTTTCACACTTTGAATAGTATATTTTAGAGAACTCTTAACAAAATTCTGATGAGTTTTCATTCTAAGTCCTGCGGTCGGCTCGCGCTCAGTGGGCTCGGGCGGCTCGGGCCTCGGGCCCCTCCTCGGGTCTCGGGTCCGCTGCCACGCTCTAACAATCAAACTCGCGCCAGGGGCCTAACCAGGCGCGGATCCAGGAGGAGGGGCAATAGGGGCGCAAATAGTTACAATAAATTGTTTCAGGTATCATCATCCAGTTCCACACTGTATAACTACCAGGTCTGTGCTTATTCTTTGATCTGAGACATAAAGGATCACATTTTAAAACATGAAAAGCTTACACTGGTCATACATCAACGATTATGTCAGAAAACCAGAGAGTCTCTTCCTATTAGGAGGAGGGTCGTAAAGAACGAGTTCCCTATTTAGCACAAAAGTAATTTTGTGTTTCCTTCTCCCTTGTTTATTTACTTATTTATTTATTTATTTTTAAACAAAGAATGGGCTACATTGCGTAAGCTCATCTTGGGTACAGAAATGCACGAAGTGCAAATATCATTTTCATAAATATGGATATGAAGTATGTGGACTGTTTCTGTTAACATTCATATATTTCCGTTGCTCTTCACAGTCAAAAAATTCTGAGCAAAGGAGCAGCGGACACAGAAAACAGGAGAGAGTTATCAGTGGTGCTGAATAAATATACTAACGAAATAGGGGCCTGGTCGCTGTTTCCTGGGGCTGAGCTTTCTTTGACTTCAGGGTCAACTTGGAGCGACGGGGCACTGGGGGGTCATCCGGATCATCCTCATCTTCCTCGGGAACTGTCTGTCCCTGTTGTTTGCCCAAAACCCTAGGAAAATGGATTGAGTAAGAATTTAAAATGGAGGACATTATTCCTGGCAAACAAGTGAGGGGAACGTACATCTGACTTTGAGGCCTTAGCTCTGGATGACTTGCGTGTTGGCTTTACAGACGTCGATGCAGGCCTGTCATCTTTTGTTTTAGCCACTCTGCTCCTTTTTGCCTGAAGCAAAAGAATCAAGATATCGCATAATAACTTTACACCAAATGAAGGTTAAATTACACTGACATACTTTAGAAGTGGAAGCAATGGGTTCTGGGACATGTGGTTCATTTTCTGGTTCATTTTCCACTTTAACATTAAGCATCTCATTGATCTCCCGGTGAAGTCGATCAATCTTATCCTCCTTAGATACCTACAATAAAAACAACCAAAGGTAAGCTTCAAATTTGTAACGGACAGGATCCATAGGCATGGAAATTGATGACTGTAAGTAGACTCAAATGGCAGTCACTCATGTTCGTGAAGAAAACTTTTCACCTTTTCTTGCATGACTGGCACAGACGCATTTGGGACAAGCGCTTTCACTGGAGCCTTGGATGTCAATAGCTGGGGATCAAGTGACAAGTATCTCAGAGAAAGAAAATTTGAAACAGAATAACTCTCATATCTGCATAAATCATAGCAAACTTATGTCTGCATGCAATACAGGAATCTTGTATACCTTCGCAACAACTTTTACTGGAGCCTTGGATGTTGATGGCTGAGGAACAGCTATCATCTGGGGTTCTACAAGATCCTTATCGCTTTCATCCCTACTGTCAGAACTTGGTTGGGGGCTTTCGGGATTGTACCCAGCTCTAGCTCCCTGCTCAACTGGTTTCTCAGGAAACGCAAGTGTGTTCTTGAATGCAGCATTTCCTGCATACCTACGTGTATTCAGGAAATAATGTGTACTTAGTCAAGTATGCAGGAAATAATGTGTACCTGGTCAGGTATGCAGGCAATCATGAGTGTACTTGACCAGGTGCACACTAAATCTCCGCAATGAATGTATGGAGGTTTTCGTGTGTACCTGGTCAAGTACACAGGATTTCCTGCGTACGTGACCAGGTACACATTATTTCCTGCATACTTGACTAAGTACACATTATTCCCTGAATACATGTAGGTATGCAGGAAATACTGCATTCAAGTACACACTTGCGTTTCCAGAGTTCGAGCGGACAATGCCAAGGCGCTAATACGAAGATAAAAGTGAGTGTTTAAGTACACAGGAAGGCTGTAGAGAGAATTTGAGAATGCAAGGCTTTAAAAATAAAAAATATTAGTCATAGATGAGAAGTTGAAATCTATAAAGAAATAGCCTTTGCTTAGCAAAAATGGATGGCAAAGTATTATCATAGATGTAATGTGAGAATAGCAAAAATGATTTGCAAAAATAAGTCAAAGTGAAATTCAGGAATCTAGTTTACCTTTGAGATTGCTTTTACTGGAGCCTTGGATGTTGATGGCACAGGGTCAGCTATAACTTCTGGTTCCACATGATCGCTATCATATCCATCTCCAACTTCAAAACTTGGTTAAAGCCAGTTACGATTGAACCCAGCTCCAGCTCCCCGCTCAGCTGGTTCCGAGTTAACAGTTCCTAGGGGCTAATAAAAAGATTGAGTGAGAGAGCTCAACGACACAGTAAGGATGTAGCTAGTATCTGAGAATGCCGCACTTCGATAAACAGTTTCATGGAAAGAAATTTAAGATTAATAAAAGAAAAAGTCTAAGCCTTGAAAATTGAATGGCAGAGTGTTATTGTGGATGCATCGAGAGACTAGCAACGATGGATTGCAAATTTATGATTTAATGCAATACTGGAAGCCGGTTACCTTAGAGACCACTTTAACTGGAGCCTTGGATGTCGATGGCTGAGGGTCAGCTATAATATCTGGTTCCACATGATCGCTATCATATCCGTCTCCAGCTTCAAAACTTGGTTGAAGCCAAAGAGGATTGAACCCAGCTCCAGCTCCCCGCTCAGCTGGTTCCGACTTAACAGTTCCCAGGGGCTAATAACTAGGAGTACGTGCGGCAGGCACGTAGTTGCTGAGCGAATTGAGAGTTAAAAGAAATATACCCAACCCAACCGCCTTTTTGGTAGGCAACCCACAAGTCAGTCAGTCAGTCAATTAAAGAGGGGTAGAGGGCAGAGGGGGAGGAGAGGGACATGCTCCTCGCGCGCCGCAGTTCAAGCAAAGACATTCACTGGCCGGCTCCCGCCCTCTAGGTGGGCGCTGGCCTTGGCGCTGGCCAGGTAGCGCTGAAATTCGAGTGGTACCCCCCATACCCCCCACCCCTTACCCCTCCATTTTACCCCCACCCATATGAAATCAGTGGGTAGGTATCATTTATTTACATGTTTAGAACGAATGCACCTGCATGACATGCCGACAGTTCCCCTCCCCACCTCTCATTTCTTATCCTTCTGAATGAAGTTTGTTCTCAAACCAACTCACATGAATCCATGATAACTGTTACGGTCTTAAACGTTGTGAAGCTAATTTTTTAAACAAATCTAACGAAGTGGAGCGTGGGTTGCTTTGATGTAGCTTCATTTATAAGGCCATGATAAAAAGTTTATAGTGAAATAAACAAAAGTAACAATTGCATAATTTTAATTATTATTCTTGAGCAAGAGTAATACAGTTACACAGTTGAAATGAAACACGACTATGAAGTGGCATGTACAGGGTAAGTTAAACCATCATAATATAGCAATAGTGCTTGAATTGAATAATTGTCTTTTTGTTGCTTTTTTTTAAAATGCATATTTTCTTGCAGGTGGCAGATTTGTTCAAAATTTAACACACTAACTTAACAATAACAATCTACAAATACTAAAAAAACATAGACAGTGGCAAACGAAAGTTCGTAAATAGTTTTATGTAGAATATAAATATAAACAACAACAAGCTATAAATTGTAAATAATCAGGTTCCCTTATAAAAAAGTTTCATTCCGAATGGAGTCCGAAATTCGGGCAGTCCGAAGTCACATCCCGGACCATGCCGAGAGTTCATCCGAAAGTGAGTAAAATCAGCAAGATTTTGGAGCTGTCTGAAGCGTGCGGTCTCCGTGCTCCGGACAGTCCGATATGAGTCCGTACATGTGTTAATGGGGGGAAAAAAGGGATAACACGCAGGAATCGATCCTGTGACTCCTCAGTCTTTCCTCCCACAGTCCGACGCCTTTACCGACTTTTTTTTTTTTAACACTTTTATTAAATCTTTGAACAACAGTAACAAAAAACAAACAATAAAGATTTAATAATATACATGTCAATTGATTGCATGAAATGACACAAAATTTAAGATAGCTTTTGTTAAAGTACAGCCTGCCCGTCTGGCCTTTTATCTGAGCTAAGCTGACTGCTGAGAGGTAGAGACTCAAGAGGGACTCTTATTCTAGGCGGAGCAGTCTTCGAAGAGGCGCGCATTGCACGGCGCGAACCAATAGTCGCATCGTGATCAGGTTTTCGGCAAATGACTTGATATTGCGCTTGCGCTCCGGTGACGACAATAAAGAAAATTAAAAGATACTGTCTTGAAATATTGTAACGTTAATTGTATATGTAGTAACGCCTTTCGGCAACGAAACGTAACTAGAACGTGCATAAAGTGCGTATATTCAGAAGTCATATCACCTGTGGCTCCACGATGCTTAGTGTTTACGTGGCGAGACAGATTATGCGTTAAATATTTCTTAACTGAGGTATGCTGCTGCATGTAAAAGATGTAACGCCTTTATATGCAACGATAACATGGACTTGTGCAAAGAAATACATCCAAGTTCACGCCGTTCTCGGACAGCCCGGCTGTCGGGCTGCCGCGACGGTCGCTCGGACTGTCTCCGGGCAGCCCGCTTATCATCGGACTAATTGCGGACTGCCCTGGCTGTGTCGGGCTTGGACCGGACTGTCCTCGGTCGGACTCGGGCTCTAAACGGACTGTCCTGGAACACACTTAATAGAGCTTAAAAGAGACAAGTAATTATAGAAAGTCAGAGTACGCAATCTGCGCTGTTGCCAAGTTGTGGGCAAAGAGGTCTATTGATCGATACCCCACCCTTTATCAGGTGGATTGTTTTCAAAATTTTCTTTTAAATTTTTCAGGTTATTTTCAAAATTCTGATCGTCTTAACTTTAAACCTCTCGTCTTCCCTGGCCCTACTCTGGCCTCTTACCAGGTGCGTTATTTGCAACCGCCTCGCCACGTCCCCCTCTGCCGCAGGCGCTGGTGGTTGGTGGTCGTGGAGGGCACCCTCCGCACAAAGTCGAGGATTCTCGTGCCCAAGAACCAAGAGCACCAGCTACTGGGTGAGAGCGGCAGACTCCTCTGGGCACCGCTCACCGCCGCCGACACCGCTCAGGACTGCAACGGCCAAGTCGCCTCCTGCATCGACTGCACCACCAGGCTGACCTGCATGAAGATAGCCGGCTCCTACCAGCCCGTCTCCACCTCCGAGTGCACTGGCAGGTAAATACCACGGGAAAAAAGAAAAAAACCAATACGATTTCAGAATATCCTGGTAGGCACGAAGTTCGGTAATGTTTTTGTTTCAATAAATACTTTGAAAAATAATGGTTTATGTAGACATTTACTTAAAAATTTCAAGCCTTATGGGTCATGTTATTGAATTTGTTTTATCTCAGGGTCACTAGTTCAGCGGGTGACATGCCAAATTTTAGTTTTCTAGCTCAATCGATTTATAAGTTAGTCTCTCAGTAAAAAATTGTTCGATCAGCTTGGTTTTTGATCTGTAGGCTCGTTTGAAATAGGCATTCGCACACCACTTTTATATTTCTATTCTAACGTGTCGTTCTAAATTTTATTTTTTGAACTACTGTGCATGAGTTGCATCAAGCTGGCCCCCTTATGAAAAGAAATCATTCCGAAACAAGCCCGGGACTGTTCCAAAGTAATTCCGCTGGCCTCGGACAGTTCCGTTTTCTATCCCGGACTGTCCGTCTGCAGTCCGAGTCCGAAGCGGACCGACCCGAAATGAGCCCGCACTACCCAGTGCAGTCCGAAATAAGTCCGGTGTCACCGGACAGTCCGGTGACTGTCCGATGAGGGCGACTTGGTTCGTTTTCAGGTCGTCGTGATGTGAGATGGGCCCGGGCCAGGGTCCGGCAGGGTATTTCCCTTCCCGGCATTGCATCGGCCGGCGCACTGGGCGGGCGGAGGTGGGGAGCGGAGGGGAGTCTGGGGGTATTCCGGGTGCCCGCTTCCCTCTGGTCCAGGAGTCTTCGGCTACCTGGTCGGTCATTGGTGCTCGGTGCTCGGCGAGCACTGCTCGCCACTCGCTCCGACTCCGTCCCGGCCCGGAGTCCGTCCGAGGTCCGAGAGGGGGACTCGTCGCTCGCCAGTCTGCTGGTGACAGCCGTGGTGCGCGGACGTACATGTGCTCAGCAGGAGACCACGGCACCACGCTCACTTTTTGCAGCTACCGCGGACGAGGCGTTGTGACCTCGAATAAGCGCAGTTCGGATGTCAGCAGGTCGGCGGAAGAACGCCGCGACGGGCTGCCGGAGTTTGCTGGCGGGAAAGCTTCGCGGCATGAACTAAAAAGCAGTTTACCTGAAATTCTTATCTTTTTGTTGTTTTTAACCATGTACAGTAATGTGTCCTAAATTCGGACTGGCGCCCTAAATCCGGACACTTTGTTGTTTTCCACTATTATTGCCCCGGAAATGGCTACAGGTGGTCAGAATTTAACTTCCGTGGGCTCTATGGAAGTGTTAGGACTTCTAGAATTTAGTTATGAAAAAACAAATTTGATATCATAAATATTACACTCCCCAGAACTTTTCAAACTTTAAATTTTGGACGCGACGAAATAGGACTTTTTTTTTTTGAACTGTCGTTTCAGGACTGGGGGCGCCCAACTTCGGATGCGAGTGAAACCTTCATCGTCGCATATGTGAAACTAGAACTCTTTACCTACATGATGATACCGAAAAAAAAGAGTTACGTCACCTGGTCTTAGTTTGGGAGACGATTTCCCAAAGTGCCCTAAATCCGGACAGGCTTTTTCTCTTAGCTGCTTGATCATAAGCGCACTATCCAGCTCAGTCTAGCGGCGTCAGTGTGAACCTACGCAGGTGGTGTTGTTGCCGGAGTGATCGCCAGCTAGGTCTGGCCCAGTAGCAACTCGGCAGGTCAATGGGAAATGGCGGGGCGGGGCACTTTCAAAATTACGACGTTTACATGCTTCACCTTATAAAACCGTCCGAATTTAGGGCGCCTGGCCCATCTATCTGTCTTGTCGTCTTCTTCCTAATTCGGAGCCAATTTACTCGCAAACCGCTTATCTGATCGATTTGAACAAAACGCCATTAGGAAGGGGGTGATTCAATCTATGATCATACCGAGTTTGGTCCCGATCCAACGGCTCGATGTTACCGCACACTGGCTTTGAAAAGCGTCCGAATTTAGGGTACTTTGTCCGGATTTAGGGCACTTTGGTTCCTAAATTCGGACACTTCTCTAGCTGATCTCACGAGCACATCGTCAGTGATAAAAATTTGTTTTCTTCAGGGGTAGGTGTGTCTAAACATAAAGATTCTAGAACCCCCACCGATTTTTTGTACTATCGATATTACGACGTTCACGGGCTTTTTCCTTCAAAACTCGTCCGGATTTAGGGCAAATGACTGTACTATTGTTTTTGCCTTTTTTCCCTAGCAGCTAAACCTTTTTTCAATTTATATATTTTATTACATTGAATGTCTTAATATTTTTGACTCAGAGCATCAACATGAAATCTTTCTCTCCCCCCTTCTCACCCCGATGGCAACCCTGCTGACCTTCGGTCGAGTTTTGGAATGATTTCTTTTCACAAGGGATACTCTGCAAATCTAAGTGCGATACTACATGTCAGTTAAAACTGCGAAACTTTAGTTTCGCAGTTACCAACTGCAAAACTCACGAGTTCGTCACGAGTTCGTCAGTTTAAACTGCAGAACTCCCGAGTTCGTCAGTTTAAACCGTGAAACTGTTCTGCAGTTTAAACTGACGAACTCATGAGTTTTGCAGTTTAAACTGACGAACTCGGGAGTTTTGCCGTTCAAACTGACGAACTCATGAGTTTTGCAGATTAAACTGCGAAACTAAAGTTTCGCAGTTTAAACTAACATGTAGTATCACACTTAGATTTGCAGAGTAAAAATGAATTTTGAAATGTTTTTAAAATGATTTTATTAAACCCAATATTTTCTGCTTATGACCTGAAACGGGAAGAGTGGTGGATTGGTGAATGGGGGGAAGGGGTGAGAAGGGGGTGGGGCAGTAACATTCGGACGCTTTCCGGACTGCCCGGACGAGGCGCCCACAGTGCACTCGGACTTCACTCGGGCTGTCCGAGGCTCGGACTAGTCCGAAATCTTTCTGATTTGACACATTTTCGGTACTGTTCTCGGCACGGTCCGGGATTCGGTCTCGGACTGTCCGCACCGGACTGATTTCGGTACAAAATATTTTTATAAGACTGCAGTCTCGGTAGAGGGGGCCTCCCCGAAACCGGAAAAGAATGCTGCGAAGTAAATGACGTCAGTGACTACGTCACCGACGAAAGACGCTCTTGGACACATACTACAAAGCCCCAATTGCACTAGGGCACACTCGCGCGCGCGCGCGCGCGCGCACACACACACACACACACACACACACAGAAAACACCGTTCCCATCTCACAGCTGGGACGAGGCGACGGTGACGTCACGCCGTAATATGTCACCCGTCGGTATGACGGGGACGAGAGAAGAATGGGGGCTCTTCTGACTGCCCGCATGGTGATGGTGACGGACATGGCGAACGGTGAAAATGGTGAAAACAGCAGCAGGGACGGAGGAGGGCGATGTTGTTGTTAAGCCCATGGTGGGACTAGGCCAGCGGTTCCCAACACCGGGGTCGCGACCCATTTGGGGTCGCGGAAAAATTTTGTTGGGTCGCGGCGAGCTACCTGGGGTCACGGCGAGCGACCTGGGGTCGCCTGGGGTCGCGAGCAGGTGTGGGGTGATAGGTGTACCCTGTACCGGGGGGTGCAACCATCACGTAATGGCTTTACCCCCCCATACTGCTCTCAGACCAGGGGGGAAAACCATCACGGGATAGTTGTACCCCCTCGCAAAGGGGGTACACCCATCACGGGATCGTTGTACCCCCCCAGGGGGGGTAGAACCATCACGGGATGGCTTTACCTCCCCAACAAGCGGGGGTAAAACAATCACGTGATGGTACCCCCCGGGTCTCTTACTTTGCAGGGGAGGTAAAGCCATCCCGGGATGGTTTTACCCCCCCAGGTGGGCCTTTTGAAGAGGAGGGAAAGCCATCCCGGGATGGTTTTACCCCCCGGCTGGGTCTTCTGAAGAGGAGGGAAAGCCATCCCGGGATGGTTGTCCCCCCGGCTCTGTCACATTGCAGGGAGGTAGAGCCATCCCGGGATGGTTTTACCCCCCGGGTGCTCCTCTCGAAGAGGAGGGAAAGCCATCCCGGGATGGCTGTACCCTCCCACGGGTCTTTCACGTTGCAGGGGTAAAGCAATCCCGGGACTGTTGTGCCGTCCTCTCAACCTCGCGCATTCTGCGAATACATACAGAGTTACGCTATTTGCAGGATACAGTGTTACATTATTTGCAGACGCTGGTACTAAAAGGGGTACTATTGGGTACTATTTGGGGGGTAAAACCATCCTGTGATGGTTGCACCCCCTTTGTGGGGGGTACAACCATCACGTGATTGTTTTACCCCTGCTTGTTTGGGGGGGTAAAGCCATCCCGTGATGGTTCTACCCCCCTGGGGGGGTACAACGATCCCGTTTGCGAGGGGGTATAACCGTCCCGTGATGGTTAAACCCCCCTTGGTCTGAGAGCAGTATGGGGGTAAAGCCATTACGTCATGGTTTTACCCCCCGGTAAATCCGTCATGGGGGGAAAACTATCACCTCACACCGGCGCCTGGGGCCAGCCGCGGCCGGGGAAATTTGGGGCATGTAATGGCCCAGCAATCCCAAAAGGGAAGAGGTGCTCCTTTTGCCATAAGGAATTAGGGAGGCTTCGAGCAAAGAAAGCTAAAAAAGACCTAAAAAAAAAGATTAGAGGAGAAACGGTTAAAACAAAAACAGCAGAAACAGGCATTAAAACGGTCGAATAAAAAGCTTAAAGAAAAGGTAAAATATATACTACTATGACAATTTTCAAAAATAATTTTGTGTACATTTTTCTTAAGTAGTAATTTGTTTTTTAAAACATTTACAGGTCAACCAGTACAAGGAAGAGATTAAGCAAACATTGCTAAAGTGCAGTGCTAAAAGTAAAGAAGTCATTGATGAGGCTATAAAGAATCTGCCCCCTGTCCAGCAGGAAGCTGTTAGGGTTTGCTTTGAAGCAGCAAGAAGAAAGACTCCTTGTGGGAGGCGATACACAATTCAATGGGTGTATGAGTGTATGTTGATAATCATAAAGAGCCCTGATCTATACAAGCATATACTAGAACGTGAGATTCTGCCTATGCCATCCAACACAACAATTAGGGGGTACCTGAAAAAGTACAGAGGAGCGTATGGGTTTCAGCCTGCAACATTTCACTTACTGGAAAAGAAAGCAGAGGAACTTGAAACTGAACCAAATAAAAGGAGAGGTGCAGCACGAATTTACCTTTTTTTAATATAAAAAAAAAGTACCAAAATAAAAGTTAAACTAAAATTAACTAACATATTTTTCCTTAACAGGTGTTCTTTTGCTTGATGAGATCAAACTTCCAGCTGGCCTGTACTTTGACGAAAATTCCCTGAAAGTAGCAGGATTTAAAGATTTGGGTGGAGGCTTAGCAGAACTTGGGCAGGATTTAGAGGATCAATATGAGGAAGCATGCCAGAGATTACCCCAAGAAAACCCCAAACAAGAACAGAAGGATGCCAGGAGAGCAAAACAAAATGAGAAAAATGACAAGAAGAGAGATAAAAATTTGGCTGATCATGCCCTGGTTATAACATTTCAACCACTGCAAGGTACTCGGGTGCAGAACACAGCATGCTTTCTCTCTAAAGGTGCAGCAGATGATGCCTCGGCTGCGGCGCGGGCGGCGCGGCAACGACCAGCCGCTGAGCCGCGCGGTAGCTCGCTGCGGCCGGCCGGAGGCCCGAAGCAGTCACTCCAGGTACTCTAAACTCCGGGGTCTCGGGCTCGGAACCGCGACTCGGGATTCTGTCGGCCGGAGCAGCGGCAGCAGTGGGTTTCGTTGTTGATCGAAGCTGAGCTGAGCCGGGCTGAAGAAGAATGTAGGCCTAATGCATCCCAGGTATTTCAGAGATTTGTGTCGACAATTTTAAGTAAACTATTCGACGCGTCCTAAGAACAAAGTCCGATCTATATGCGCGACGCTCAACAAGGTCCGATCTGTTTGCGCGACGTTCAACAAAGTCCGATCTGTTTGCGTGCGTTTCAACAAAGTCCGATCTGCTTTCAGCCGCGCTCTGCAGCGCTGGGTTATTTTATTTATATGTTCGTTAATATTAGCAGAAGAGAAAAAGTAATGGATGCTACATGATCCTAAAAGATTAAAGAAAAGCTGATACAAAAAATGATAGGCAAAGATACAGTAACAGAATTGTCACAGAGATCTTAACATCCACCACCCGAGCGCGGCCGAAAGCAGATCGGACTTTGTTGAAACGCACGCAAACAGATCGGACTTTGTTGAACGTCGCGCAAACAGATCGGACCTTGTTGAGCGTCGCGTATACAGATCGGACTTTGTTCTTAGGACACGTCGTATTTGTGAGAATGTCAGTGGTTATTCGTGGGTTGATTTAATTCTAGATCCTGTAAACCATGGCTTCGAACAGGAGCGATTGGAAGATTGTGAAGTTAGGTTATGTGTCGTTTGAGCCTGTCTTTCTAAACCAGTTTTGCATTGTTGGCTCTAATTACGATAACTAAACATTGCCATCGACAATGGTGTTAATAGAGGATAGAATGTGGGTCATTCTGACAGTCATGACACAATGAATTTATCGTCAACTTTACTATATCAATATTGTCAGTCACGAGAAACAGTTTTGGATAGAAATGCAAAAAGGAAAAATAAAACTTTTAACAAAATGCAGACAAACATCTTAAATTTCTGAAAATTTACTTCCTTTTTGATCGGACAAACTGTGAACATAACAAAGATTTTTTGCTATTTCAGGATTACAATAACTCAAAAAGATGATATAGCAAACAAAAGCGTAGTTTTCCTGTTTGGAATCTTACCGTGTCGAGGTTAAACGGATGATCAGCGTCGATAACCACCTAAAAGGTCCGAAGTCAGGCGTCCCGCCGACACGGTCCTTGTTTTTACACGATAACTAGGTTTCTACACATGTTTATGGGCCCACAGGTATACCAAAAGAAAGCTAAGACTTCAGTCTACTGGATGGGCCTGGAAAACACCACCATACTCGCTCACTCGAATCATACGAAGGGTCTAAAACTAAGAATCCCATTATCTCCGATCAGCCGCCGGAGCACATACGACGTTATACAGCGGTCTGGCTGAAGTCCGTCACTGTACGGGGACCTGGCGAACACCGTGCTTGTACGGAGCCGGCTGGAAGTCCGTGTTTGTACGAGGCCCCCACGAACACCGTGCTTTTAGGTTTCAAGTGTCGACTTTTCATTTTTTATTTTGTTAATTTTATTTTGTTTTTAGATACAAATTACTGCTTTTAATAACGGGCCTTCGGCCTGCTAACCTATTGTCGCCTCTCGCGGTCATAGGGTACATATTGGCCTTCGGTCTGATCATCCTTTTATTTATTTTTACATATTATGCCTATTTATATTTTACATACCAGTGTAGTGGGTTTGCCTTTCCTAGGAGTTACGGCGCCTTACGTGCAGATCGGGTAGGCAAACCCGCAACAGTGGTGTGTATTTGACATGACAGAACCCAGTGTTATTTAATATTACAAACGATTTTTAATATGTTCGTTTATCATGAGTATATACATGAACAAAGGAGTACTACATGTCCAGTAAGTGTGCACCATTTGAACGACATGCAAACGAGGGGGCCTCAACTCACCCAATATTTGTACACATGATTTCAAGATTTTACATGATTACACCTTTCATAATTGAAAGAAATAATTCGTAAAGTAAATACAAGCATATTTTGAGCTTTATGACCCCAAAATACGCACTCAAATCAATTTTTTTCGACAATAGATCCACAATTTTTGACAATGATTTCAAAGATATCAGCGATTGTGTACACATGATTTCAGGAGCTGAGGCCCCCTCGCATGCAAAGCTTTGGTAAGCGGAGAAAAAGTACTATAAATTAGTTTGAAACGCACAGTATTAAGGCGTGAAAATATTTGAGGTAGCGGTGTATCACCGTGACTGCAGCCCACCCTTCTGCTTTGAAACGCACTGCTTATGTGTCTATTGGTTGCGCATTTATCATAATTTATGTGATTAAAGAAATGACAGGATACCCAACGTGACGCTTTCGGATATTTGGGTCTCCGATGTGGCTGTAGCCCCGAAACTGTAAGAGATGTAGCGAAACGGACGAAATTTTGGCTCGAAGGGCAACAAAATGACGCCAAACCCAGGTCACGACACCCAATATGATGTTTTATGATATTTGGGTCTTTTGTGTGGCTGTAGCGCCGAAACGGTAAGAGATAGAGCGAAACGGACCAAATTTTGTTATTCCGTGAAAACTTTAATAATTTTTTTCAGTGCCTTAATGAGGTTTGGCAGGATTTGCACTCTCCGTTTCGGAGTCCAGGAGGGTACCCCAAGATACCCTAAAAATTTCAAGTCTCTAGCTCATCTCCATCTAGTGGCACAGACAGACAGACAGACAGACAGACAGACAGACAGACGGACGGACAGACAGACACCGCATCGATTGCATAAGCCCGCTCGAAAGCTTTTTCAAAGCAGAAGGGCGGGCTTAAAAGATCCAAAGACAAGTCGCATCCATCATCAAACACCTCCGAATCCTGGACTGAAGTCAGAAACAAACAGAAATCTGCAAACATCCAACTCGAGATCACAAAATCAATCTCCGAGTACATCCAGGCATCAAGATCTTGAAGCCAACACCCCATCTGATTCAAGGCTGCAACCAAAAAGGAAGGACAAACCACCCCCTGTCATAGTTGAAAATATCCCAAAATTTGGCCAATTACAAACACTTCTGTTAGAAAAAATTGGTTCCGGCAACTTTGAAGCCAAAAGCAGGGGTAAATCCCTGTCAATCCAACCAAAAATCCACGAACACCATGCCAAGCTTCTTGATTGCCTCATCAAGAACAAATACCAATTCCACACTTACTCCAAACCTGAAGATAAACCATATCAGTTCACCATGAAACCACTGTACCATGCCGTTCACCTGGATGAAATCGTAGAAGAATTAACTGACATGGGTTACAAAGTAACAAAAATCTATCGAAACGGAGAGGAAGTCCACCTTGACCTTCAAATGGAAAAAGAACAGCTATCGATCCTAGACCTCAATAATATCCTCCACCAAAAAGTATCCGTTAACTTTAGAAAACTCAAATCCTTTACTATCTCCTCCAGATGTTGTGCATACCACCATACGCAAAAAAAAACTGTCAACGAAAGGAAAATTGCTTACGCTGTGGACAAGACCACCACATTTCAATCTGTGAGGCCACAGAACCGCAATGCTTTCACTGCCAGGGTAATCACACGGTGATTTCAAAACAGTGCCCCGTTTACCAAGAAGAAGTCCGCCAAATAGAACAGAGGAAAGCCGCCAAACCACCCAGCCAACTCCAGTGAACGAACGACCAAATGTGTGGGAAGAACGTTAAAACAAGCAAGTCCAATGAACAAAAGATTGACAAATTTCTCGAATCCATGAAGAACTCCAGCCAAACATCAAAGGATAAAACTGAAGATAAAACACAATCAGAAACAAGCTCGCCAAACCTCCTAACAACTTTCATTGACATTCTCAAATCCGAGGTTCTACCACTCCTTATCTCAGAAGCTAAAAACTGGCTAATTAACAACGGACTTGACTGGCTAAAAACTAACTTGAAAGAGCTTATTCCACAAATCCTTTAAGCTCCTCTCAAAAAAAAAAAAAAAAAAAAAATTAATTATGCACTGCAATGTGTTCTTATACACACAATCAATACTACGATACTACGTGACCAGCGCTTACCCCCCCCCCCCCTCCCCCCCGTGACTGACCGTAGTGTAAGGCTGAACCCTCCCCCCTCCCTAAACAGGTCACGTAGTATATGGATGGCCCCTTACTCTGTATATTGTCATTATAGGGATTTTGAATGCAGATAATGCCGCCCCAGAGACAAAAAGGCTCCCCACTGAGCAGGTGGCGAAGCCTGCACCCAGGCTCTTTCCCGGAGCTGCTGTCAACCAACAGAGATTGGCAGCGCAAAGGCAGGGGCCTCCATCAGAAGTAGCTGACAAAGGTATTGTATTTTTTTTTTTTTTTGCATAGTCCCTTGTCTCTTATGATGTGGTTAATTATTTTAAACCTAATTTTTAAAGAAATGATTTGTTGCAGATGACAACGTGCAGCAGTGGCTGAATAAACCGACGCGTCGTAAGAACAAAGTCCGATCTGTTTGCGCGCGTTTCAACTAGGGTTCGAGGGCCGGAAATTTTTCCGGAAAAATATGGAAAAATTTCATTTTTTTCTGAAAAATTTCCCAAGCCATATTTTTCAAGTGAAAAATAGTGAAAAATATTTTCTTGCTTTATTTCATATTTTAAGGGAAATAGTGACCCGTACAAAAAAATCGGGCTCACAGAAGGATCACGGTGATTCATTCTAGAGACAAGCAGCAGCCATTGCGTATCCACGTTTGATCCACGTATGCCACAAAATAAAGTCATTATTGATCCATCGTCAAGCCTTTCGTGAGACTTGGCTGAGGCGACTGTGCTGTCGCAAGAATGGATCCAAGAAGGCTGCAGTATGTCTGCTTTGTCCCGAAAAGTAGCCTTGCCTGAGACACAACGTTGATCCAGACTGTAGCCAATCTCGAGACAACGCGTGGAAGGCGGTCAAGACACGCTGGAGACACCATTGAGACATACGTCATCAAACTGGTGAAAAAAGCCAAACGCGAATGGGAAGGTACAGCGTATTGAACTACCGACCGGCGGAGTAGAAGTTTGGGCCAGAGAGGAGAGACAAAGAGTCGCGCGTCGCCAGCCGCTCAGATTAAACACAGCGGGATGCTGGACAGACTCTGTGGAGACATCGCTGAGACATACTTAATGAGCACACTTGGCACTCGATGGATCAAGTATGTCTCGGCCACGCCCGCAAATTTGAATGTGCAATTGATCGGTTTCCCTCAAACCATTCAGTGTTAATAGACTTAACACAATGATATTAAAAGTAGTATCACTGGAAAAACAAAGGTAGGACTTAATGCCTTTCTAGGGGTGTGAAATTTTAATGCCTTTGCAAAGGCACGAAATTGTCCAAAGGCATTAAAATTTAACACCTTTCGGCAGTTTCAATGCCTTTGCAGGGGTGCTAATTTTTAATGCCTTGGTAAAAGCATTAAAACCCTTCTCGTCCTACCTTTGTTTTTCCAGTGATGTCATACAATCGTAAAGAAATACTCATTGGTGTCAATAACCACTTTAAAAAGCGAAACAGCAAGAAAATCAAATTTTTCCAATTTTTCCATTTTTTTCTGAAAAATATGAAAAATTTCACGGAAATTTTTCCAAAAAATATTTTTCATGAAAATTTCGAACCCTAGTTTCAACATAGTCCGATCTGTTTGCGCACGTTTCAACAAAGTCCGATCTGTTTGCGTACGTTTCAACAAAGTCCGATCTGCTTTCGGCCGCGCTCGGGTGGTGGATGTTAAGATCTCTGTGACAATTCTGTTACTGTATCTTTGCCTATCATTTTTTGTATCAGCTTTTCTTTAATCTTTTAGGATCACGTAGCATCCATTACTTTTTCTCTTCTGCTAATATTAACGAACATATAAATAAAATAAGCCAGCGCTGCAGAACGCGGCTGAAAGCAGATCGGACTTTGTTGAAACGCACGCAAACAGATCGGACTTTGTTGAAACGCGCGCAAACAGATCGGACTTTGTTGAAACGCCCGCAAAAAGAACGGACTTTGTTCTTAGGACGCGTCGAAACAGCCCAACTCCCCGCCCAGCGTTCCCTCTATTACCCAAGATTTCCATCCTGTGGCCATAATACCACTAAAAGGATTAGTTTGTATATTTAACTGCTGTACTCTGGATTTCAGAAAAGGATCTTTTGAACAAGTCCTTGTTATCTTCTTTTCTGGCAAACTAAACCTTTCCTCTGAGCACTTAGAATGTATTGTGTAATATTTTAACTGACTCGTCTTGTTTGCTTTGTCAGTCTTAATACTGCTGCACATACGTTAAGCCAGATAAAGTAAATTTTTTGGTGGTCTTTAAATTTCTATGAGTGTCACTGGGTGTGCAACACTTTACACAACTTTCTTCTAAGTTTTGATTGATATTTATTGATTAACCCTCACTTTAAAATTATTTTGGCTAGTGGTAGATTAATATTTTGTAGTATTTCTTGAGTTATCCCTTTCCATCTATTCCCAAATCCTACGTTGCGCTTGGTAAGTTTCCTGTCATGTTAATTTTGTGGGAGAGAGAGAATTTATGAGCTCGACATTTTGTTTACTGTGAAAGAACCATGATGGGCAACAGTTTTAACTGGAGTGCAACCACACTGGAAGGCACAAGAATGCTTTGGTCTCTCTGTTTTGGTTCCATTCCTGTTCCCTTCCCAGCTGAAAATTCCGGTCGGAATATTTCCGACCGTATTTCTTTCGGCCGGAGATTTTTCCGGCCGTAACTATTCCGCCCGTAAATTGGAACACTTTCCGGCCGTAGTTTTTGACGCCGCTTTCCGGCCGTAGTTTTTGACGCCGGCCGGAAGAGGTTCCGGCCGGAGGGTGTTCTGGCCGGACTTTGTGAAAAGTCCTCTGGGCACCACCTGAGCGGTGTCCAACAGGCCTCTAAAGAGCATGGCCCCCGGGTAAAGTTTGTGCGCTGAGCACGATAGTGATGTTTAAAATGCCCTATCTAGAGCCGTTCTCTTAGTAGCCCTATGGTCAAAAAGGGAAATATTTTTTTATATCATGCATAAGTACAGTTTCCTGTCAATATGTGACACACGAAGCGATTTTCCCCTGTGACTCTTAGTTTAGGTGCTACAAGTCACTTACAGTTGGCCGAAAAACGTTACGGCCGGAAAAAAAGGCTCCGGCCGTTAACCGTATCGATTCCGACCGTAAACCGGAACCCCTCCGACCGGAAAAGGCTTGACTACGGTCGGAAACTCTGACTCCGACCGGAACAACGGGGATACGGCCGGAAATCGTGACAGATTCCGGCCGGAGTGCCAAATTACGGCCGGAAAGATGGAATACGGTCGGAAATCGTATACATTTACAGCCGGAGTGCCACTTTCCGGCCGGAAACCTGGCCGGAATTTTCACTTGGGTTATTTTTCTTGTATTACATAATTTTGTGCTAACAGGTCCTACTGCTGTGCGTGGATCAACATCAAGAGGACAGCAGAGAATCCGCCCCCAACCTGTGGTAAAACAGCTGTCTGTATCCCCATCCAAGTCTACCCAAAGAATACGAGCTAGCCGCAAGAAAATTCCATTCAAGAGAGGTGAGTAAAATATTGTGTTGACTTGTTCAATACTTGATTTGTAATAGTGAATACTTGGTTAAATGCGACAATTTGTTGAGCAAATACTAGAAACATATTGCCATCATAGAAGAGTATCTTAGCAGAAAATTTTAAACTGTGTTGAAATCTTTGCACTTCTATATTTTTCTTTTTAAAATTAGTACATAACAGAAAATTCTTGGTAATCTTTGAGTGTTTCTCAGTAGTATTCACTTGTTCAAACTAGATCTCAATTTCATCAATGTATCTTTCTCTGTAATAGTTTTATAAAATACAATATTAAATTTGGATCCAAAGCTCTGAATAAATCTTAAGTCTGTATAGTAAAAAACCTCTTTTGTGGTCCCCTAGGGAACACAAATACCTGACCCAGGACTGATGTTAACTGATCGGACCTATCTAAAAGCTGAAGTGAACCTGTCCTGGACCTTCATTTTGGCTAACTTTTAACAAAAAGTACCTCACAATTACGCCAAATTATCTGAGTTTGGCGCGCTGAAAGCTGATTAGTAGTCAGCTCTTAATTGGCGAACCGCTTGTAGCTGAGTTTAGCTGCTTACGTAACTGACTCCACCTGAGTGTAGTTGAAATTATCTGACTCCGCGATTCAGGTACACCTGACGATTGCGCGTAGTTAGCTGAGTTCTTAGCTGAATGACATTCACCTCGCATAGGGTGTAAAAAATGTTTGTGATAAATATCCCACAAATGTATCTACATTCTACAGCTTTTTAAATACATAGTGTGAGGGATTTTACGATTTTCCTATTCAGGAGTGTGGAAAAAATCAGAGCGCCAGTTCCTACAGTCCTCCGATGCATTTACCGGACGGAGCAGCTGGAATTCGAACTCGCTACCTACGGGTTCGAGAGCGTGCACACTACCCCTCACCCATCGGTCACTTCTGAGAGGAACATCGCTAGGACACCATTCCATTTCAATTACACGAGGACGAGCTGGTTGTAACTGATTTAAACTGATAAAGGCTGAGTGTAGCTGCTGGAAATACTTGACATCACGGTCATGCACGGATAAGTAGCTGATGCAAAGTTGACGGGGAACTACCAAACAACTGAGGCTCATCAGTTAACATCAGTCAAATTGTCAGTTAAACGCGAACTGAATGAAATCTGAGTGCGAACTGAGCTGCAACTCAGCACTTACTGAATGACAGTCAGTTCCGATCAGCGCTCTGTCGCTGAGCTGCTCCCAATTGACTTTCCGCGCTTTGGCAATCAGGGAAGTTAAGTAAAAATTAGCTCCGACTGAGTACACAATTCAGCTTCTGGTCAGCTCACATTCACTTGTAAGTCAAACTGACCAAAGCTGACACTTACTGATTTTTAGTAACTGAGAAAAGTCTGAAAATGAGTATCGTCCAGCTATCACCGTTTTAAAACCAAGTAACTTGACGTTCTTGCTAGGTACAAAATTGCATTTCAGGCATCGTCAGTTAAAATCAGTTTTTAGATAGGTCAGACCAGTTAACAGCAGTCCCGGGCCAGGTATATTTTTCCCTAGGGTCTTTAAATTATGATAAAAATTAAAACTTTGATTTTCTTTTTAGGAAGACGTAGTGGTGGGTCTTCGGTTGCTGTGGGTGATAGCCCTGGTACAGCCTGGAGAACACGGCTTCCAAGTATTTCAGTGAGAACAACTAATTCCCCTGCTAAATCTGATGTGTTAGAAGTTAGTGCCACTGTCAACCTTAACAGTTTGAGTAAGTTACTTACAACACTGTCAGCTGACTCTAAAATCTCTGGCATTCCATGACCAACTTAATGTACCTTTATTTTGATTTATTTTTCTAGTTGAGGTTTCTACACAGCAAACGCCAGGGAAATGGAATACTTTTACGTATCGCAATGAAATTGGCAGCCCATCTACTTCTGGTACAAACAATTACTTTAATGAATAACTTTAAAATACTGACTTGGCTTACTTTGGTTCTCATTTCTCATTTTATTTTTGCAATTTTCATTTTGTTTTCAGGAACATGGCAAATTGAAACAGTTCTGGACAAGAACAATGATGGAGATGAGGACAATGGAATCATTTCCCCAGAGGATGGAGAGGACTTGGCAGAGCCACTTGGATAATCATATTAAAACCACTCTTATATAAATATTTTAGTTTATTAATTCATCTAAGTAAAGATTGGCTTACACAGTGTTCTTATAAAAATTTTCTTTACAGGCAATCAGCACTTGATTGAAGAACGCTGCCCTCCTCCAACGTTACACAGGAAGCGAACTTCAAATGTTTTACGTAAAAACTCACCTAGAGTCAAAATGGTTTGCAGAGAAAATTCACAGGCTGAATTCTATATTCAGGGTTCTGAAGACGAAGAGAATGTCGCTCAAGAAACTATTGAACCTGAAACAAACAATCACGATCAAGATCAGCCTCCCAAACCAAAAAATACGATTTCAGGAAATCCTGGTAGGCACGAAGGGATCTAGGACAACTCGCCCCAGTCTAACTCGCCTCGGTATTAACTTGCCCTCCGCCCTACTCGCCCCGTATACATCTCGCCCCAGTTCTAGCTTGCCCCAATTAAAATCAATTTTTCAAAGAGTTAGAAAATATTTCAATTAGCTGAAACCAGAGAGGTCCAGGAGCGCAAGAAAAGTGGATGTTGAGTTGCAGAAAGGTCAGGGCCATGCGCGGATCCAGGGGCGACAGGCCTTTTGCCCCAATGGCTCCTCGGTAGCCACCTGAAAGGCAGGCAAAAAGTAATACTTTGCCCCTGTAAGTAGGCAAAAAGTACTACTTTGCCCCAAGGCTGGCTCTGGATCCGCCACTGGTCAGGGGCACACATTGGTATGAAAAACTTTACATTTCCCGGAAAGGGAGACTACGAAACCTACCGGAAAACAAGCCCAAATACGCCTGACCGTGATTTTAGCGCAAGTGTCTGCGAGCGGAGGCCTGTGATTGGCTGTCAGAACGCCTAAAGCAGATGCTTGCGCTAATATGACTCTCAGGCATCGAAATCACGCTTGCAATTGGGAATCTCTGGATCCACACTTGAAGTATTGTTGAAGTATCTTAGAAATTTCATTTCAACGGAGTACCTTTCCAAAAGCCCCGCAAACTGAAAAGTGATTTAAAAAAATTGTTATTCCAACACTTTTATTACCTCTAAAATGGCAATTTTCTAAAACATGATCCATTTGTGGTACATTTATCCCACAGAAGGGGCTCAACAACACCCAATGGTTTGCACGTTAATAGGGAAAAATTGGTATCAAATTTTTCAATGGGGCGAAATGGCACAAGTCTGCGACTCGCCCCAGACGAAAAATTTGGGCGAGTTAGCCCTGGGGCGACTTTTACCATGGGGCGACTTCGCTGGGGCGAGTTGTCCGTCACCCGGCACGAAGTTCGTTAATGTTTTTGTTTCACTTAATACTTCGGTAGATGATGGTTTATGTACAAATTTAATTGAAAATTTCTAGCCTTATGGGTCATGTTATTAAATTTGCCTTATCTAAGAGTCACTAGCACAGCGTGTCACATGCGAAATTTTAGATTTCTAGCTCAAACGATTTTGAAGTTAGTCTCTCAGTTAAGATTGTCCGATCAGCTTGATTTTTGAACTGTAGGCTCGTTGTGCAATGGGCATTCGAACTCTGCTATTACATTTTTATTCTAACGTGTCGTTCGAAATTTTATTTTTTGAACTACTGTGCATGAGTTGAATCAACAAGTCGATGGGTCCTAGCAAGAACGTACGATCTGGCGGCGACGCTTCAGATCCGTACGATGTCGTAGCGCCGCTTCAGAAGAGTCCGATCTCGCGGTGACGCTTCAGAAACGTCCGATCTCACTCCCGGCCCGTTCCGAGTAAACGCGTTTTGAAAGTTTGAGGTCAAAGAACAAATCGGAGGTTGAGAAATGTTATTAAGTAAGAGCCGTAATCGATTCTTCACACCTTTCTGAACACAATGGTATAAAAAACAACTAGATTTTGTCCCGTTTTGTTCCATTTACAAGTTATTACATAATTTTCCCTTATAATTTTTACAAGTTTACTTTGCTGATCGCCTACGTTAATATGGTTTTAAGTCTTCTGAAGCAATGCTGATGATAACGAGGTGATTATATTGCTTTCTCAACAATAATCAATGTTTCATACTTTTCAAACTTCCCGCGTTTGTCTTCGGTGGCTTCATCCGGAGCCGAACTTCCCCCACCCCCCGCGACTCAGCCACATCGCGTTGGCAAGACTAGTCGATTGTTTGTGTAGCAGACGACTCTCTGTTTAAGAGACTGATGTACCTAAAACCATCATACAATGTTGTAAAAATACAGTTGAGTGTCGAGAGGCAAAGACAAAGAAGACGATCAGGTATGACGATGACGAGGTGCGGAATTAAAACGATTTTGTAAAAAATGTCTATAATTTTTTGTGTAACATTGTCTGGTTTTGTTGTCAGATAATGTGTATCCTTATTGGTTATAACCCATTATGTGTGCAACTAACTGATTTCGTGGATAAAAATCTGTGAAAATTACTAACTCTACTCTGGTTTGTGCTCTTAAAATTAACCCCCAACTCCTTTACCCTGAAGTGTGTCAAAAAGTAATGTTGCATTTTCTGTTTCAGTTACTGGTATAATCACAAAACCATGTAAGTTATGGCGCTATGTTTTGCATAGCTCCACTACAGTACTGAGGAAATGTTTATCTTAAACTCTTGTTCTCCGTAACTCTTGAGTGTCCTCAGATTACCACAATCAAGTTGGTTTTTTTCGACCATATAAAATACGTTCACTGTTAGGAGTCTTTCTTAGAAATTATAAGAGAGATAAGCAATTTAAAGAAAAGGCATTTTTTTATTCTGAAAGATACCCTTTTTGCCCCAAAAGCTTGTCACAGAACTCTTATCTAGGCTTACAAGTGAAGCTTTCATCATTTCAACTGTTTTTAAAACAAAAAACAGCAAAAGACCAGGGTGCAATTAAAGAACTACAAGCAAGATAAAAATAAATAAAATAAAACATATTTTAAAAAGTTAGTCAACATTTAAAGCTGAAATCACATGTGAAAGGGAGTATTAGTTAAATATTCAGTCACATAATCACATTATCAGTCAAATATTCAAATAATATTCAACAGATTTTTATCACAAATCAAAATCATCAGGGTCCTCCTCATCATTCTCAAAAATTTGAGGGTGATTCTCTATTTCTTGGGGAACATCATCTTCATCATCAGTACTTTGAGATACATTCTCAGTGGTCAATTTGTTGTAAAATGGCAGAAAAGGGGCAGGAATCAGATCTTTTTTTACATACCACTTCAGATCATTGACAAGTTTTAATTTCAAAGGTAGTGGACCGGTGTATGCAGGACGCAGCTGCAAAGTACTCCAATTCACTGGCCGACCACGCTTCTGCTGAAGAATGATTGCTGTAGTACTTTCATTTTTAAACTGGAGCTTGTACGATACCAATTCAGGATTCAAACTGTCAATTATAATTTCTCTGATTTTTGACACTGGTACATTTGCCCATGATAAGTGCTGTGCTACATCCTTAAATGAAAAGATAGCTGTTTGGTCAATCTCCTTCACAATATATGCTGGCTTTTGTACCTTTGCACTTTTGATGTATCCATACCACTGAGCTGGAGTAAATATTTCAGTATTTCTTGTTTTTTTCTCAATTTGGGCATGGACACTGTCGCACTCCATTTGAGTGTGCCCTTTTTCCAAATACCTGTGAATGATTTTAATATTATACTTTCTTGCAGCAAGGTAGTACATTGAGTATAAAAACTTGTTCTTATTTTGTCCTGAGCAGGAGTCACTGTAAATTCTAAACTCAGTAATGCCATTTCTTACAGCTTCCTCCATAAACATCATCACGCAGCTGGCAATTTCATTGGATCCTCTTTGGGCAGTTGTTTGGTCCCATACAAAACAATGTGCTTGGCCAGTAGTGCAATCAAATATGGTAAAGTTGTAAGAGGACAATTTTCTATTATAAAAGAATTCACCAACTTCTGACTTGGGTGAGTAGAATACTTTTTGCAAGTCAAATGTGATCACTCTTATTTGCTTTTCAGCTTGATTGATACTAAATTCCTTGTCAGACTTTTTCAGTTGCCGTGCAGTATTTTTGTTCTCTACGTGTTCTTCATGTGTCTGAGCAAATGCTTCTTTCTCTTCAGGACTGGACCGCTCCCATTGTACACAATCAGCACACTGATCCTTTTTTGGTTTGAAGAAACTTAGATTAAAACATGTGTTAAATATATCTCTGTACTGTCTCAAAGTTGCAGTGTTAGGGAGTGCACCTCTTTGCATGATGTATAACTGATGCATTTTAGCAGTTGACAAATTTTCATCTAAGTATTTTCTTCTTGAATCCTCCCGGCAGTAATGACTCTCCACTGTAGGAAATTCCTTGATGTGGTTCTTTACATTTTGTATCATTTCTGGTGCCATTCTTTTCTTTGCTGCCATGTTTAACCCCCTCTTATCGGGACTGTTCTTGTTGACAGCAGTTTTCACAACAGTAATACTGATATCGAACGTGTTGAGAAACATAGTCTGACACACTGAGATGTTCTCACCAGTGGGCATCGTAAGGGAGTAATGGTAAGAATGATTCCTATATGGTTTTTCCCTGTCTTCATTTACTGCTCTTCTTCGCTTTACAGGCAGAGTCCGAACTAGTTTATTAATCATATTCCATTGTAAGGTTTTACTTTGTAGGCCATAATACTTTTTGAAGAGACCCATTCTGTTCTCGTGAGATATTTTCAAAAAACATTTCTTACGGCACGTAACTGGACAGGCTGGTTTAAGCTCTCCCCCTTTAATGTATTTGCCTTCTGCATTTGTATGTGCCAGTCCAGAATTTAGTGCAAGTTTAGCTTGACTTTTCTTCCAGTTTGATGGGTTTAGACTTCTTTTCTTGGGAGGAGTTTTCTCACTTGCTTCTGATTTCCTTTTCCTGTGGTTTCTTTGTAATGCAACTGGCTCGTTGTTAACGTTTTGTGGAACAGGCTCACAGATAACTTCCGCATTACTTAGAGGCTCTAGCTGTTCGACAAGATCATCAGCTGTGACGTGAAGTGTCTCTTGCTCAAGGGCAAACTGGGCAGCCACAGGGGGATCAGTTGCAACCTCTGGCCCTGTCTCAGCATCACATACATCAGCAGAATCCAAGTAAGGAAGTGGTGGGAACAAAGTTTTCCGTACATTTTGGCCTGCACAAGAGACAACAGAAAACTTATGGTATGCCAAAACTCATAGTAACATATCCAATTCAGAAAGCTATTAACAGCATATGTAAACAATGCGCTGGTTACCTTGTCTATTAACAGTGATTGAATTGTCTGTTACTATTGGGACTGTTGATCTAAAATCAACGGAGCTTCCATGCTGAGGCAGAATGCTGACATTCTCTAATAGTGTTAGTTCCACCGGGGCCTGACGAAGCTCCTCTGGTGTTTGAAATTCAATGGACTTCACAATTGGTTTCGAATAATTAAAATTTTCTTCATCAGGTGAATGTGGTGTCTCATCTACACTTTGCTCTGAAAAAGATAGAACAAAAGGCATAAGCTGCTTGATTCTGTGCACCGTTGAGTTATTTTAATCTTAGAGTGCCCCTAAAATATTGTGTACTTTCTAGACAGAATTCTCAGGGACAACATGGAATTTTTCTTAAGAGTGCTCCCACAACCAATGCCTTGAAAATGTTGGGACGAGGTCGTGAGACATTTGAGTGCACAATGGCATTAGAATTTATTCTCATAATGAGCATGAAGGTGGGGGTACATAATATTGTGGGAGCACTCTTAGCATAATGTTTGTACCTACAGGTAGTGTCTACCAAAGACTTAAAGGGAATAAAAATTTTTTGCTTTCCAGGTACACGAGTAATTAATGTATGTTTTGCACATGGTCCCGTGATTATTTGATGGAAATAGTCCTAGGACAGCCCCAGAGGGAAAGCGGTATGTCACCGATTTTTTTTCTAATGACAATGACGGGACCATGAGCAAAACATACATCATCATCTCACTTACTTGAGAAGCAAAACATTTTATACCCTTGTAGTCACTCCACTACCTGGAGGAACCAACCATTACGCCGAGATCAATTGATCTTGGGGACTTTCGCTACAATATGAAAGCATCAGTGAGATAAGGAGTGCTATATTAAAAAAGGCAACAACATGAAAACAGGGCTTTGCTTCCCCTTGGCTAAAAAGTGTCAAACAATTATCTGTTACTTTAGGAGCTGGAACTCTGGATGTAAAATCAATGGAACTTCCATGCTGAGGCAGAATGTTGACATTGTCTAATGGTGTAAGTTCCAACGGGGCCTGACTAAGCTCCTCTGGTGTTTGAAATTCAAATGACTTCACAAGTGGTTTCAAATAATTAAAACTTTCTTCATCAGTTGAATTTGAAAAAGAACATGGTGACTCAGCTACATTCAGGTCTGTAAAAGAGGAAACAAAACGCATATGATGTTTACTTCTTAATGCACCTGAGAAAGATACAAACTCGTATTCCCTCTCAGCTAGTATGAAACTTGTAAGCTTTGTTGTGAGGGACACTTAAAGTAAGTATTCTTTTTATCTCATCGCTCATTTATCACTTACTTTTTTGAACAACCCAAGTAAAAAAATCAAAACCTTACCTAAAATTTGACTTCTATTATTAAAAGTGTTAGACGTCTGGTTTCCTTTAGGTGGTTCTTTAAATAACCATGATTTAACTCCTTCAACTGAAACAAAACAAGTATTGTTTCAGGATCAGTTTTACACAGACATACAGAGAAACTTTTACGAAACATCTCTTACCAGCCCTTGCAGAAGTGTACACTTTAGAAGGCGAGGGTGAGGCTAGTGTGGATTTTAAAGCTGTAAAAATAAAAAAAATTCAAAACAGAGAGCGTAATGTCAAAAGTTTTCTTAAAAGATCAAGGCCTGACACAAATTGATGCCGCCTATAACTAACAATTCACAGGTGATGATAAATCCGTTGAGTCAGCCGGGGGATCTGCTGAAGGTCCTGATGTGTCACTTTTGAGAGAATAATTGTTGTCAATTTCCTCTGTTCAGACAACAAGCAGGCCCGCCCTTCCGCCAAACGTCGTTGCCAGCTCCGCTTTGCTGCGCAGGCAACTCCGTTCGGCAGGGGGCGTGCCTGCTTGGCCTGCCGGCGGCGTTCGGTCGGGCCTTCGGCCCGACCCCTAAGTCACACAGAACGTCCTCTTAGCATGTAAATGATCGGGCCTGCGGCCCGTAAAGGCATTCTCTTCGGAAAGAGGCAGTTTGTAACGGTGAACCACCGAAACTACAGCCCTCCCTTCTGCTTTGGAAACGTGCCGATAGTGACTAAACGGTCAGTTACTCGGCAAAAAAGGGGAGTCGGAAATCTCGAAAAAATGTCGAAATACGTGAGTTCGGCCTCAGATGGAACGGCCGAACTCGGACTTTATTTGGCAGCAGTTGGCAACACTGAATTACGCTCGTCGAACCAATTTTAATGGTATAGGCGTCGAGGGGTGTCGAAAATTTCAAAAATTGTCGAGATATGTCGAAAATTGTCGAAATATGTAGGAATTCGTAAAAAATGTCGCAAAATCTCGAAATATCTCAAAAATGCTGAGATCTATCGAAAAATATGGATAATGTCGAAAAACATCGAAAAATGAGGGATAATGTCGAAAAATGTCGAAGAATATCAAAAATTGTCAAAAATGTTTACAAATATCGAAATATGTCGGAGTATGTCAAAAATGTCGCAAAATATCAAAAAACATCGAAAATTATCAAAAATGTCAAAAAATATCAAAAATTATCGAAAATTATCGAAAAATATCGAAAATTATCGAAAATGTCGAAAAATATCGAAAATGTCGAATTATATCAAAAAATATCGAAAAACAACGAAAAATGTCGAAAATATCGGAAAATATCGAGAAATGTCGAAAATAATCGAAATGTTTGAGTTTTGACGATTGGCAACACTGGAAATTGAAAAACGGTTGGCACCACTGAATTGCGCTCGAAAAGACGGTTCTAGAGAGGTGCGGGTCGATGGGGTTCGTAAAAGTTAAAAAGTGGGTCAATTTTGGGTGCTTTTTACAGTGTAGTCGCGAGTTGGGTCCTTTTTATCGAAAAACGGTGGGCGCCATCGAACTGGACGCGAAAAGACGCTTCCGGGAAGGTGCAGCTCGATGGAGTTGAGAAAAGTTGAAAACTGGACCAATTACGGGTGCTTTTTACAGTGTAGTCGCGAGCTGGGTCCATTTTTTCGTAAAACGGCGTGCACCATTGAACTAGACGCGAAAAGACGCTTCCGGAGAGGTACGGGTCGACGGAATTGGAAAAAGTTTAATTTTTTTTTTTTTTTTAATTCCGTGAAAACTTTCATAATTTTTTTCAGTGCCTTAATGAGGGTTGGCAGGATTTGCCGTAGGCGTTTCGTTGTCTAGGAGTAAAACTGTAGACACCCTGAAAATTTCAAGTCTCTAGCTCATCTCCTTCTAGTGGAACAGACAGACAGACACACAGACAGACAGACAGACAGACACGAGGTCGTTTGCATAAGCCCGCTTTTATGCTTTTTAAAAGCAGAAGGGCGGGCTAAAAACAACGAAAAATGTCGAAAATATCAAAAAATATCGAGAAATGTCGAAAATGTCGGAAATAATCAAAATGTTTGAGTTTTGACGATTGGCAACACTGGAAATTGAAAAACGGTTGGCTCCAATGAATTGCGCTCGAAAAGACGGTTCTAGAGAGGTGCGGGTCGATGGGGTTCGTAAAAGTTGAAGAGTGGGTCAATTTTGGGTGCTTTTTACAGTGTAGTCGCGAGTTGGGTCCTTTTTATCGAAAAACGGTGGGCGCCATTGAACTGGACGCGAAAAGACGCTTCCGGGGAGGTGCAGCTCGATGGGGTTGAGAAAAGTTGAAAACTGGACCAATTTCGGGTGCTTTTTACAGTGTAGTCGCGAGTTGGGTCCATTTTTTCGTAAAACGGTGTGCACCATTGAACTAGACGCGAAAAGACGCTTCCGGAGAGGTACGGGTCGACGTGGTTGGAAAAAAGTTGAAAAATTTTATTTTTTTTATTCCTGAAAACTTTAATAATTTTTTTCAGTGCCTTAATGAGGGTTGGCAGGATTTGCACCAGGCGTTTCGGTGTTCAGGAGTGACCCTTAAGATACCCTAAAAATTTCAACTCTCTAGCTCAACTCCTTCGAGTGGAACTGACAGACAGACAAACAGACAAACAGACAGACAGACAGACAGACACCAGATCGATTGCATAAGCCCGCTCTGAAGCTTTTTCAAAGCAGAAGGGCGGGCTAAAAATTTCGAAAAACAACGAAAAATGTCGAAATATCGGAAAATATCGAGAAATGTCGAAAATAATCGAAATGTTTGAGTTTTGACGGTTGGCAACACTGGAAATTGAAAAACGGTTGGCACCACTGAATTGCGCTCGAAAAGACGGTTCTAGAGAGGTGCGGGTCGATGGGGTTCGTAAAAGTTAAAAAGTGAGTCAATTTTGGGTGCTTTTTACAGTGTAGTCGCGAGTTGGGTCCTTTTTATCGAAAAACGGTGGGCGCCATCGAACTGGACGCGAAAAGACGCTTCCGGGAAGGTGCAGCTCGATGGAGTTGAGAAAAGTTGAAAACTGGACCAATTACGGGTGCTTTTTACAGTGTAGTCGCGAGCTGGGTCCATTTTTTCGTAAAACGGTGTGCACCATTGAACTAGACGCGAAAAGACGCTTCCGGAGAGGTACGGGTCGACGGGGTTGGAAAAAGTTGAATTATTTTTTTTTAAATTCCGTGAAAACTTTTATAATTTTTTTCAGTGCCTTAATGAGGGTTGGCAGGATTTGCCGTAGGCGTTTCGTTGTCTAGGAGTAAAACTGTAGACACCCTGAAAATTTCAAGTCTCTAGCTCATCTCCTTCTAGTGGAACAGACAGACAGACAGACACACAGACAGACACGAGGTCGTTTGCATAAGCCCGCTTTTATGCTTTTTCAAAGCAGAAGGGCGGGCTAAAAAACAGACAATAAATCTCTGTAAAACCTCGCAAATGAAATCCAAAAGTGCCACTTCTAAATGTTTTAAAATATAATACTGTAGTGTGCGTCGCCAATGTAGACGACAATTTGTGTGAGTGTCTACGCAGTTTTACAACGTAAAAAGAGCATAAAAAAACCGTTGGGTTGAGCAATTCAGATTATGTATTCCGAATTCAATTACAGAAGGCGTGTCCTTAGTACTAACTTAATTAGCACTATCAGTATGACAATGTTGAGAAAGTGAGAGCCGTATTGGCTTATAATTAGGTACAATACGGTTGAGATGAGGAGGGCGGCGTGGTGTCCGGTCGGTGGGTGCAGCAGCAGGCGGCGGCTCGTGGTTCGCGGGCGCGGGGCGAGGCGGTGCGTAGTGGAGGCACGGCACGCGGCGCGGCGAGGGGCGAGGCGGCGCGCGTTTATGATGATGAGGACGGAGAGGTCCAGTCCAGGAGTGGGGGCCAGGACGGCGGCAGCGGCTAAGTGCTGATCGGCGTCCTCGGGCTGGTCCAGGACGGCCGGGCGGCTCCGTAAAGGGTTGGTCCTTCTTGGTGGCGGACTGGTGCGGAATGCTGAATGCTGAACGCCGAATGAAGAAGAAGAATGCCAGCTGCGGCCCAGGGCGGCTCCTTATGTACCCTCGGTAGGCGGCAGCGGCGGCGGGGGTCGCGTGGACCAATCAAGCGGGCCCCACAGACGCACGGAGCAAGATAGGAAGAGGGGCGCATTTACGACTGCAAGGGTCCGTCGCGAGGAAAACGAAAACCTTATCTCGATCGCGGACGAGATGGGACAAATTCAATCTGGGAGCTAATAAGCAAGGCGCCAACCGCTTAATGGGGGATGTACCACCCACACAGCAGAAGGAATGGAGAGAAAGACAACGCCCATTGCGGAGTCATAAAATGAATGGCAGTGAGGGTGAGGGTGCCGTCGCTGAGGGGTGACTCAGTGACACAGTGACACACTCAGAACGCAGGCTAGGGAGAATATACACTGGCCAGGTCCAGATTAATACATGCTGGCGCCAGGCTGCCGCGAGCTATCTCAGAAATATTACAAATAGTACAGAAATTTTAAGAATAGGTTCACACGATGAGAACAATTACAATAGCGAAACAATTGACAAAACACACAATACAATTACAATACAACACAATACAAATACGATACAAATACACGCATACAGGGCAATACAGTACATATTACACGAGTATACAATTATTATTCCATGATCCTAGAATAGAGTTTACAAAAATACACAATACATAAATGTTACATTGTGGAGTTATTTATTGTCCAGAAAATAACCGCCACATTCACCCCCCTGGGAAGACGGTTTATCCAGGGATAAAACGGTCAGGAAATCGTACTCGGCGGCCATAGCGCGTGCGGAGTACGGGCTGTGGGGGCGGCGATGTGTGCGACGGCTGAGTCTCGGGCGGCGGGCGGCCGGGCTCGAGGACGGGGCCAGCGGGAGAGGCAGGCCGTGCTGCGGGCCTGGCTGTCTCCGGCTCGGGCTGCGGAGGTTGCCGAACCTCCACGGCGTCCTCGGCAAGTAGGTATGCCGGTTTGACACGGTCAATGGAGACTGTGACGGGCTCGCCCTTGAGGTCCAGGACGACGGTCTTGCTGGACTCGTCCCAGCGGGTCACTCGGTGAGGGCCAGTGTAGGGCGCCTCGAGTGAACGGCGGACCTTGTCAACTCGGAGTAGGACATGGGTACATTTGGTTAGGTCTCTGTGAACAAACGAACTAGGATTACTATGACGCGAAGTTGGAGTGGGTCTTAATTTTCTAAAATACTCCCTTAAACGAAATAAAAGTTCAGATTGGGTCTTGGCGTCTTCAGGCGGAGGAGCGACGAGTTCGCCGGGGAGACGGAGTGGTTCTCAGTAGACGAGCTCTGCTGTGGTAGACTTGAGATCTTCCTTAAAGGCGGAGCGAATCCCGAGTAGTACCAGCGGTAGGGCTTCCATCCAGGTCGTGTCGTGACACATAATGGCGGCTTTCAATTGTCGGTGAACTCGTTCAACGTGGCCGTTGGCGGCGGGGTGATAAGCGGTAGTATGGGACATACCCTGGCCAAAATTTCCATGACCGTTCCATAGGGTCCCATGTCACACCATGATCGAAGTATCAAGGGGTCTCATGGGTAATCCTTTCCTCCCATGGGAGATGCCGCTGATCTCATGGAGAGTCTTTGCGACACCTTGATGGACTTGCGTCCTCAGGGGAAAAATGGACTTTCCATGGGCCGGATCCGTTCTCTTTCCATGAGAGTAGCATTTATTCTTCCATGGTTTATCTTTCACCATGGCAGTGATCGAGTTCCATGGGAAATTCTACTTCCCATGAAAAATAAAAACTCTATAAAATCTTTAATTCTAACAATATCGGCCTGAAATTTGATATGTGGCATCCCGGGCGCATTTTAGTACTGCCATTTCAATTATGTTAAGATCTGCGCACTTTTTCCTGCTATCTTGTAAACCACTATAGCTACGTGAAAATAGACAACAGAATCGGCTCCGCCTCGATTCGTACACCCCTACGACACACTTCATACAAGTCCGTAAGACTTATTTAGCAATTCGTTTAACAACTTTAATCACCATAGGAAAGGGACTTTTTATCTTCATGGGAAGTACACCCATGAACACCATAGGACCTGCTTTCCCCTTGGGATAAACCAGGACACCATGAAAACCGCGGCCAAAAATCCCGTGGAACTTTTATCTGCATGGGAAATCGTGAGTTCCATGGAGGAACGGCACCCATGGAGTCCCATGCATGGAAATTTTGGCCTGGGTGTGTATACCACACTTTTGCGCGAGTTCGGAAAACAATTGAGAACGGAATTGGGAGCCACGGTCAGTGGTAATTCGTTCAGGCACGCCAAAACGAGAAACCCAACAGTTGAGAAATGCGTTAGCAACATTCTCAGCTGTAATGTCCTGAAGGGGATAGGCCTCGGGCCATCTTGTCCATCTATCAATACAAGTGAACAAGTACCTAAATCCTTTAGAGGGCGGTAAGGGACCTACTAAATCTATGTGGACATGGGAAAATCGGGCTGTCGGCGCGGAAAATTGTCCTAGTGGCGCGGTCACGTGACGCGAGACTTTTGAGCGTTGGCAGGGCAAGCAAGCGCGCGTCCACGCCGCAACGTCCTTTTTCATAGAGGGCCATACAAAACGTTCGCTAACTAATTTGACAGTTGTGCGAACGCCAGGGTGACTCAAATTATGAACTTGATCAAAAACACGGCGTCGTAAGGGTGGAGGGACGAACGGGCGCGGGCGTCCTGTGGAAACGTCACACAACAGACGCGTGTCCGTTCCGGGGATCAATACTTCCTCGGGTCGGAGGGACGAGGAGGTAGGCAACCCGCACGACTCGTCTTCGCGTTGGGCTTGGGCGAGTTCCGACAAATCAACTGTTTTAAGGCTAAGCGCTTCTACGCGGCTCAAACAATCTGCAACAACATTCTGACAACCAGAAATGTGCTGGATATCAGTCGTGTATTGTGCAATGAACGTTAAATGGTTACGTTGGACAGGGGCTAATTTATCGCGTTTCTGCGTGAACATGAAAGTCAACGGTTTGTGATCCGTGAAAATAGTAAAATTCTGTCCTTCAAGTGCATGACGAAAGTGCTGTACGCCTTCGTAAATGGCAAGCAATTCTCTGTGAAACGGTGGCCATGTAGATTGGCGAGCCGAAATTTTCTTAGAAAAGAAACCTAACGGTTGCCAGGCACCGTGAACATGCTGTTGCAAGACGCTGCCTATACAGTTAAGACTTGCGTCAGTAAATAACGCGAGTTGCGCATTATCTACGGGAAAAGCTAGTAGGGTAGCTGTTGCTAAATGATCTTTACAATCTTGAAAAGCTTTTTGTCTTTCAGGGGTCCAGGGGAAAGGTTTTGATCCTTTCAACGTTGGTCCTGAGAGGGCATCATGCAGGGGCGCTTGGAAAGCGGCTGCATTAGGCAAAAATCGCCTGTAAAAATTTATCATTCCCAAAAATCTCCTAACTTATTTGACAGTTTTTGGAAGAGGAAAAGCGCGCAGGGCTGCGACGCGTTCTTCCGGAGGGAAAATGCCTTCTGGGGAAATTTTATACAACAGAAAAGTAAGGGTTTCAGCCTCAAAAATACATTTACTTGGATTAATAACCACGCCATATTGGCTAAGGCGTGAAAGAAGAATTTTCAGGTTTTCTCTGTGATGCTCAGCATCGCGGGAAAAAACCAGGACGTCATCTATGTAGGTGAAACAGAAATCTAAACCACGGGTAACTTCGTCCATAAACCTCTGAAAAGTCTGCGCAGCGTTACGCAAACCGAAAGGCATGAAGGGAAATTCAAATAAACCAAATGGAGTGGCAACTGCGGTTTTGCAAATATCATCAGGATGCAGGGGGATTTGTTGATAAGCTTTGACCAAATCCAGTAGAGAAAAAATTTTGCAACCGTTGATATTGTGAGCAAAATCATGAATATGCCGAACAGGGTAGCAATCGGGAATGGTACGCGCGTTGAGCGCGCGGTAATCGCCGCACGGGCGTAAATTTCCGTCTTTTTTCGGGACAACGTGAAGACCAGAGGACCACGGGCTGTCACTCGGGCGAGCAGAACCGTTTTCTAGCATGAGTTCAAATTCGCGTTTTGTACTGGAAAATTTATCTCCAGCGAGACGGCGTGGTCGGCAGGAAACTGGGGGGCCAGGGGTAGTCCTAATGTAATGCACTGTGTTGTGCTTAATTACGCGATCTTTACCAGGCGGACGACAAACTTCAGGAAATTGAGCTAAGAGGTCAGCGTAAGGTTGTGAGCCACTCACTACTTTTACACTAGACTGTACAACGTCGGCGGCGTGCGCTGGTGCGTACACGCCAGTCTGTCCGTCAACTAAACGTTTTAATTTACAATCAGGGAGCAAGTGGTAGTGCGCAAGAAAATCACTACCAAGAATTGGTATTGTTACATCGGCAACAATAAAATCCCAGGTAAAATTACGGCGAAGTCCAAAATTTAGTGCTAAGGGGAGTAAACCGTAAGTCTTAATATTACTATCATTGGCCGCGGAAAGAACATGATTTGTTTCTTGCAGTTTGCGACCAGGGAGTAAACGACGAGGAAAACAGCACACATCAGACCCAGTGTCAATTAAATATCCCCGTCTTGAATTTTTCTCAGTGATGACGAGGCGGCTCCCTGAAGATAGGCAACCCGTTGCCGCAATTACTGGTTGCCGGTCGCGTTTCCCAGGTGAAAGGAGCAAGGCTCTGTGCATTTAGTAGCCTTCGGCCCGTAGCGGTTGTGATACCAGCAAAGTCCATTTTCGCGGACAGGGCGGGCAGGTGTACGAGAATTTTCTCGAACACGGGATTGGGAGTTTCGATTATCTCGAAAACGGTCTTGAGAGCGAACGCGAGATGGGCGCTCGTTGGGACGCGGAGTAACCATCCGCAGGCTAGCGATTTGTTGCTTAAGTTCTTGAAGGGTGTTGAACACTAAGCGAGTCACATCCGGCTCTTCCCTGTTTCTAACAGCACGGATCGCAAGGGGAGTGTCAGGAGCACATTCAACAATGCTATCAGCTATTGCAGCGAGTGCATTTAAATCTAGTCCTGTGTGAGAACTCAAAATTGCAGTAGCGGTTCTAGGTAGACGCTCTAACCACAATTGCTTGAGTAGAGTCTCGTTAACAGCGTTACTGCTGCCAGCGAGAGAACGCAAATTGCGCAAAAATTGGGAAGGTTTTTGGTCGCCCATTTCAGCTTCAGAAAGCAATTTTTTAATGCGTTTCTGTTCAGAGTCAGAAAGACGGTCAGTCAGAGCTTTCTTTAAATTGGCGTAAGTGCGATCAGCACTGGGGCCTAAAATTATGTCCTCCACTTCCGCACTAGTAGAGGAATCTAGGTGGCTAACCACGCAATGGTATTTCTTGGAATCTTGCGTAATTCCACTAGAGGAAAAGTGGGACTCGGCTTGGGCAAACCACAACACAGGACGGTCACGCCAAAATGATGGAAGGTGTGCACTCACCCTATCTCCAGCTTTGTGTACTTCCTGAAGGGCCAGTTTCGCAGCGGTAAGAGAGACGATGTCCTTGTCCTTGGCCGCGAGTTCTCGTTCCCGGTCTTCGAGAGATTTCTTCGCTGCTTCCAACTCCCGCTTCAGCTGCGCCATGGTCGGTTCCATTATTTCTCACTTTCAAAAAAAAATTATTTGCTAGACACACACAAATGTACTACGACTGCTCTTCTTTTAAAAAATCACGTCGGGAAAGTCACCAATGTAGTGTGCGTCGCCAATGTAGACGACAATTTGTGTGAGTGTCTACGCAGTTTTACAACGTAAAAGAGCATAAAAAAACCGTTGGGTTGAGCAATTCAGATTATGTATTCCGAATTCAATTACAGAAGGCGTGTCCTTAGTACTAACTTAATTAGCACTATCAGTATGACAATGTTGAGAAAGTGAGAGCCGTATTGGCTTATAATTAGGTACAATACGGTTGAGATGAGGAGGGCGGCGTGGTGTCCGGTCGGTGGGTGCAGCAGCAGGCGGCGGCTCGTGGTTCGCGGGCGCGGGGCGAGGCGGTGCGTAGTGGAGGCACGGCACGCGGCGCGGCGAGGGGCGAGGCGGCGCGCGTTGATGATGATGAGGACGGAGAGGTCCAGTCCAGGAGTGGGGGCCAGGACGGCGGCAGCGGCTAAGTGCTGATCGGCGTCCTCGGGCTGGTCCAGGACGGCCGGGCGGCTCCGTAAAGGGTTGGTCCTTCTTGGTGGCGGACTGGTGCGGAATGCTGAATGCTGAACGCCGAATGAAGAAGAAGAATGCCAGCTGCGGCCCAGGGCGGCTCCTTATGTACCCTCGGTAGGCGGCAGCGGCGGCGGGGGTCGCGTGGACCAATCAAGCGGGCCCCACAGACGCACGGAGCAAGATAGGAAGAGGGGCGCATTTACGACTGCAAGGGTCCGTCGCGAGGAAAACGAAAACCTTATCTCGATCGCGGACGAGATGGGACAAATTCAATCTGGGAGCTAATAAGCAAGGCGCCAACCGCTTAATGGGGGATGTACCACCCACACAGCAGAAGGAATGGAGAGAAAGACAACGCCCATTGCGGAGTCATAAAATGAATGGCAGTGAGGGTGAGGGTGCCGTCGCTGAGGGGTGACTCAGTGACACAGTGACACACTCAGAACGCAGGCTAGGGAGAATATACACTGGCCAGGTCCAGATTAATACATGCTGGCGCCAGGCTGCCGCGAGCTATCTCAGAAATATTACAAATAGTACAGAAATTTTAAGAATAGGTTCACACGATGAGAACAATTACAATAGCGAAACAATTGACAAAACACACAATACAATTACAATACAACACAATACAAATACGATACAAATACACGCATACAGGGCAATACAGTACATATTACACGAGTATACAATTATTATTCCATGATCCTAGAATAGAGTTTACAAAAATACACAATACATAAATGTTACATTGTGGAGTTATTTATTGTCCAGAAAATAACCGCCACAATACTACTGACCTAGAAAATCTTTGTTTAAAATAGCTGCCTCAGCAGATGTGAATAAAGGTCTTTTTAGCCTTGTCCACCTTGTCATTTCTCTTTTTTTGCATCCATAAGTGCTCTAACATCTTTCTCCCTTGACTAAACATCTTGAAGAACTGAGACAACAAAGATAAGTGATTTGAAAAGACAATTTAAAGTAACCACATCACATTTCTGAAAAGACAGTTAAAGATTCAAATAAACGCTCGTTAAAATACAAAACAATATCCCATTAATAGAGGTTTAAGAACTTTTCCTCGAGTAGCGTCACATGAAGCAAGAGGTTAGGATTTGTACAATCATCAGGGATAATATGAGTACTAAGTTTTACAATTGAAAGGCTTCCGCGAGCAAAGAAAATACGATAAAATAGACTTCACCAAAATAATTTTTAGATAAAATTCACAAATTGCCCTGTTCCTTACCTCATATAAAGTAAATATTAGTAAAATAAATTGGGCACCGGCTGACGGTAGCGCGGGATCGTCGCGACGCGAAGCACGATGTTTCTACGCGCAGCGCGCGGCAGCCGGCGAAGCAAGCAGCCGCAGCGGAGATCGAACAGTCCTGCATGGAGCGGCGGCAGCACCGAACGGAGTTCGGACTGTCCTCTGTGGAGCTGTGACTCCAAACGGAGATCGAACGGATTGATTTTTAACAATTAGAGGCATTTCTGTTCATCTGTCGTCAAAAAGTACTTAATCTAAAAGAAGCAGAATGTTTTTTTCTTTCGGGAACGATGCTTAACTCTAAACACCCCAAAAAGTGAGATCGGACGTTTCTGAAGCGTCACCGCGAGATCGGACGCTTGTGAAGCGGCGCTACGACATCGTACGGATCTGAAGCGTCGCCGCCAGATCGTACGTTCTTGCTAGGACCCATCGAAGTCTCCGGCCCCCACGCTCCTCCTCCCCTGCGCGCCGCGCCGAGGGGTCGAACAGCCACAACAATGGCGACTCGGCTCGGCTCCCCTTTCCACGCTGTTTTCACGTGACAAGTCGAGTATAACCATAGAAACAGAGATTTTAGATCGAAATTTCTCAAAATTGGCCGCTACCTTTGGGCTGGCATTTCAGCAGTGAACTCAGGAGATTGAGTTCAACCTCTCTGCCAAATCTTATGAAAATCGTATAGAAAAATAAGGATTTAGGTAAGGGGCCACACTGATTTAAAAAAAAAAAAAAAAAAAAAAAAAAAAAAAATTCGGATCCTGAGACAAAACCATAAGGCTACTTCGTGCCTAAAAAGAAGCGTGTAGATGCACCAAGAGCAAATACTAGAAAACGCCTGGCAAATAGAGGGAATTGGAAAACTAATGTTGCTTAGAAAGGTTTCAATGAGGGTAAAGAGTACACTACTTCAAGAGGTACTATAAAAAGCAAGACAAATTTAACCTCCATGTTCCAATAAATGCAACAGGTGTGAAAGACTGATTCTTCGTGAGGAGAGGCAAGACATTTTTGATACATTTTGGGCACTGGAAGACATTGAAAAGAAATGTGATTTTATAAGCAGATCAATTGATGAACATATTCCCTCTTCATGTTGTACATCTCCAGACTGTGCTAAGAAATCAATCAGAATACACCATTTTGTAATTGACGGTGAAGAAATAAGAGTTTGTAAAGCAATGTTTATAAATACATTGAGCATTCCAGATGTTTGGATTGAGACAACTCTCAAGAAAATCACCCCAACTGGTTTGATGGGGGACAACAGAGGGAAACATGACAACCGTCTCAAGCGAATTCCTGATGCTACCTTGCAATCTGTGCGAGATCACATCAATCTGTTTCCTAAAGTCCAATCACACTATACCAGGGAGAGGACTAAACGTGAATACCTAGAGACACATGTTTTCAGTGTTGAGAGAATGCACAAGCTATATTTAGAGTGGGAACAAGAAAATAAAATTGAAAAACCTGCTTCTATTTCTGCATACCGCAACTTTTTAAATACAGAATTTAATTTAGGATTATTTTAACCCCGCAAGGACCAATGTGAAACATGTGCTAAGTGGAGGACAAGCAAACCTGAAGAGAGAAGAGAAATGGTAGCAGGCTATGCTGAACATCTCCAAAACCAGAAACTAGTGAAAGTTCTAAAAAAGCAAGATATTGCCACAGCAAGTGAAACTAAGGGTGTGGCTTGCTTTGACCTCCAAAAGGTACTTATTTGCCCACGGTCAGAAGTATCCCTGTTTTTTTTTACCATAACAAGATTTCAATGTATAACTTCACAGTCTTTGACCTGCGTCCCTCAAAGGGTCATTGTTATTTATGGACCGAGGTTGATGGAGCCAAAGGAGACGATGAAATTGGCACTAATTTATCTAATTTCATTGAAAAGAAGATTGATGAGGGAATAACAGAATCTGTATTTTCTTCTGATAGTCATTCAGGACAAAACAGGAACAGAATGGTGTTCTCCATGTACGTTCATGCATCTATCAAGTACAATATCAAGATCACTCACCGTTTTGTGGAATCGGGGCATTCTTACTCTGAGGCTGATGGAATGCATGGTCGAATAGAAACTGAAGCCAAAATCAAGCAAGAAATATTCACACCAGAAGAGTGGACCGATCTCATCAAAACTGCAAAGCAAGATAAGAAGCCATACATAGTCAATAGTGTAAAGAATGAAGAATGGCTTAATTTGCATGTACTGGTTGATAAAGAAACATGAGCCAAGCTGCAACAAAAGTGAAAGAATATTATGACCGGACAGCAATGGTCCAGCCTTTCGTGGTAGGGGATAAAGTCCTTCTGTACCAAAAAGCAAGAAAATCGGGAGAATCTCTCAAATTGAAGGCGTTGTGGGAAGGACCGTTCAAAATTGTCAGCATACTGAACGACTGCAATGAGAGAATAGAGCGGGACGAACCACCGAGGGAGAGGCTCATTGTGCACATGGACCGCCTCGCCCCATACCCGAAAACCGAGGACTCGCAAGGAGCCTGGCTTAACTTTCTAGATTAAGCATAGCTCTTGCACAAGGAGAAGGACCCCGTCATCAAGATGGATGCCTCAAGCAGGCCAGCAAGGGCCTGGAGAAGTACCTCCAACAACGTGCCCCTACTCGGGTTGCGGGTACGCTCAACGCGGCATTGTTGAGGGGCCTACGGCAGGCGCGTTCGCCCTGCCCCAGGACTGTATGGCATCCGGGCACCGCCGCGCCCCGCAAGCATTGTTGTCGTGCACCTGCGCCGCGCCGCGCGCACCCCGCGGCCGACGGCTTGCCGCCTCCAGGATGCACCCCCACCCTCTCCAGGACGCGGCCGAGCCGACGGGAGGAAGCGCAACAACCACGCCGTCAGTCTGCGTTCAGCTACCAACCTTGTCGTCTCGAGCCTTACTTGTGATTACGTGCCCTGTGCTTCTCGTGTGTGCCCAGGGCCGGACTGGCCCACCGGGATACCGGGCGAAACCCCGAAGGGCCCGCAGGCGCAGGGCCCGGGATAAAGACTCAGACAGGCTTGGGTTTCAGGCCCGGCCGGCGGCCGTGGGCCAGGCCTGCGATTTTGGGCGGAAAGCACAAAGCACATCAGAAACAAAAGGATGACATGACGGTGATGCGTTGTGAAAGTGTTCTGCCAGCACCCTCTGTGCAATGCAACATGATTCTTGCCCAATTGTGTCCATTTTAAGTCAATTTGAGCAAATTGTCCATCCATAAAGTATCGCTTTCTGAGATATTTCCCAAATAACAAAAAACCTATCCCAGACTCTTTTTCATCTCAATGCAAATGGTTTGTTAGTAATTTTAATGCCTGCAATGACAATTTAAAAATTGTGGCAAGGGGTTGAATGTAATTTTTTAAAACATTTGTTCAAAAAGCAAAAGCTTCGATAAACACTTAAAAAAAATTGACGACACCATCATTTTAGACTCCTTAAAGCATGCCCTTTTGAAAGCCCATGAGGGATATGTGACTCGTCTGAGAACTTTGAAAACCTTACCAAAACTTTCCCTTCACACTCTCATTTCCTTACGGATGTGCTATCTCCATAATACGGAGAATTTTGTGCAAGCGTAATATGGATCACAAATCATCTGTAATACGGATAAAATCATTCGTAATATGGATGATTTGATCCATACTGCAAACATGCCTTCATCCATAAGGTATGGACCAAATCGAGGGGGAAACGACTAAGGTAATCCGGCTGACAGCCGTTAGGTAATCCGGCAGAGTGTAATCCGGGGAAATTCGAAGTAATCCGGTGTTATCCGGGAAAATTTTAGGGTAATCCGGGGTAATCCGAGGAAAAAAGCACCGTTATCCAGAGGACACAACAGAGGTAATCCGAGGTGATCCGGGGTAATCCGTAATCCGGCTGACACGAATATTGGCAGTCGTTTTCCCCTCGGACCAAATTCACCGTAACTTACGGATCAAGCAAAGTTTGTAATATGGATTAATTAATCCATATTACGGATGATTTTATCCGTATTACAGATGATTTGTGATCCATATTACGCTTGCACAAAATTCTCCGTATTATGGAGATAGCTCATCCGTACGGAAATGAGAGTGTACCGTTCAAAAAGTGCTAAAAATAATCATATCTCACAGGTTGGCTAAATGTTACAAGATTCAAAACCCTTTATACTGCTAGAAATTTTCACGGTAATTAATACGGATTTTCCCCGTTAGTTTTTTACCAGGTCCGGCCGGATCGTTTTTATTGGGTACGGTTCCTCCGTACTACCTATAACCGTATATTTCACATAAGCCTATAATTCAACATTTTTCGAAGTTTCAAGAAACTGAAACTAAGGTATTGGTCATGGAAAACACCGTATTTTTCAGATACGGTCGTCCCGTCACAAAACTTTACGGGTTTTACGGTAGTATCTGGGGCATGGGGGTACAACGAAAAATTTGTAAAACAAAGAAAATTCTGCAATACTAATATCAACTCCGTGCGACTGCGACTAGCGTGGCTTGAATGCTGTACAACACGTTTTGCCCCTGGGCGGTAGGCAAATCTGGGCCCCTGTCTGCTAGTTTCCCGCCGGGCCCCTAACCCCCCAGTCCGGCCCTGTGTGTGCCACAATGCCTATCCCGAGGGAGAAGGTTGCCGAAGCTGTGAGCGAGATACGTCTCAAACGCTTACGCCAGCGTTACCAGGAAATTTCGGGTAACCCTGCCCCCGAGAACATGACCATCGCGGACCTGGACCGCCTGATCCTGGACAATCTAGTGGTGCAACCGCAGCGCCCCAGCACCCCTTGCCTGGACCTGCACCCCGAAGAATTCGATGAGGACAGAGGACAGCCTTCTAGCGTCTCCTCCTCACACGGCGACGACTCCTGACTTCATCGCGCAACGCGCACTCCGCGCCGGCTCCCACTGAAGCTCCCGTCGTCACCAGGAAGCCGGTCAAGCTGATGCCAACCCTCCTGCCAGCTGCAGCCCCCACGGACAGGGGCCCGAGGCAACGCAAACCCAGGGTCGCTAGGCGTAACAATTTCCCAGACCTGTCCGCCGCCGCTCGAAAACAGCCGCACAAGAAGGAGACAAAGGCGAAGAACATAATTCGCCCGCCGATTGTCCCCCGGATTAGGGTTCGAAATTTTCATGAAAAATATTTTTTGGAAAAATTTCCGTGAAATTTTTCATATTTTTCAGAAAAAAATGGAAAAATTGGAAAAATTTGATTTTCTTGCTGTTTCGCTTTTTAAAGTGGTTATTGACACCAATGAGTATTTCTTTACGATTGTATGACATCACTGGAAAAACAAAGGTAGGACGAGAAGGGTTTTAATGCTTTTACCAAGGCATTAAAAATTAGCACCCCTGCAAAGGCATTGAAACTGCCGAAAGGTGTTAAATTTTAATGCCTTTGGACAATTTCGTGCCTTTGCAAAGGCATTAAAATTTCACACCCCTAGAAAGGCATTAAGTCCTACCTTTGTTTTTCCAGTGATACTACTTTTAATATCATTGTGTTAAGTCTATTAACACTGAATGGTTTGAGGGAAACCGATCAATTGCACATTCAAATTTGCGGGCGTGGCCGAGACATACTTGATCCATCGAGTGCCAAGTGTGCTCATTAAGTATGTCTCAGCGATGTCTCCACAGAGTCTGTCCAGCATCCCGCTGTGTTTAATCTGAGCGGCTGGCGACGCGCGACTCTTTGTCTCTCCTCTCTGGCCCAAACTTCTACTCCGCCGGTCGGTAGTTCAATACGCTGTACCTTCCCATTCGCGTTTGGCTTTTTTCACCAGTTTGATGACGTATGTCTCAATGGTGTCTCCAGCGTGTCTTGACCGCCTTCCACGCGTTGTCTCGAGATTGGCTACAGTCTGGATCAACGTTGTGTCTCAGGCAAGGCTACTTTTCGGGACAAAGCAGACATACTGCAGCCTTCTTGGATCCATTCTTGCGACAGCACAGTCGCCTCAGCCAAGTCTCACGAAAGGCTTGACGATGGATCAATAATGACTTTATTTTGTGGCATACGTGGATCAAACGTGGATACGCAATGGCTGCTGCTTGTCTCTAGAATGAATCACCGTGATCCTTCTGTGAGCCCGATTTTTTTGTACGGGTCACTATTTCCCTTAAAATATGAAATAAAGCAAGAAAATATTTTTCACTATTTTTCACTTGAAAAATATGGCTTGGGAAATTTTTCAGAAAAAAATGAAATTTTTCCATATTTTTCCGGAAAAATTTCCGGCCCTCGAACCCTACCCCGGATCAACAAGGCCGCCCTCACCACCACCACTGAGCCTAGCACTGCCTCTTCAAATCGTCTTCCCCGGGTAAGAGAGTGGCAAATACCCAAGAGGCAGGACGTCAACCTCAGCGTGCCCATGGACCCCACAATGCCCCTCAGGGAGCCCGTTGCGAAGCCAGTGCCCTCGCACCCCAAAGCCCGCCGTGACAGACGCCCAAAAAACAGGACAAGACAACCCTCCCGACCGCGCACCCCTCCGCCCCCACGCATGGACGACCTGGTGGTCACTATCACTTCAGACACCACCAGGAGCGTCATGGTGGAACAGGAGGAACCGGCCTCACCTCCGACTATCCACTTGGAGGACCATCCGGAAAGTTTGGAAGATTTGTTCGGCGACTTGGGGCTAATCGACTCGGCGCTCAACCCCTTGGCGGTTGAGTTCGTCCCTACAACCGCCCACCCAGCAACCCATAAAGTAACCAAACAAGAGGTAAAACCCTTATGGGGTTTCCGGTACGCAATTCTGCGGAGGAAGCCAGGACGCAACCTCGCAGGCGTACCAACCTGACATGCGAAAGTTGCTTATTTCGCAAGCCCTCTGAACGCTTACATACTACTTCTATCCAAAACAAAATAAAATAATTGTAACAAAAGAACTATATACTACACCACACAATAACATTTACAACCCAAGAAGGCTTTTGAAATATTGTTTTCTTCGTTCGGGAATGTTGGCGTGAAAGCGAGGAGACGCGCTGGGCCTCGGCCGCCATTACGCTTCACCAGTTGTTTGTTGTCGTTCGTACGAGTCGGTTGCATTATATTTTGTGAAGAGTTGTCCGTGATTTGCTGAAAACCTCCTATTATCTTCATCAGCGTGGTATGTGCTATGGTTTGATGTAAGAAGTTAGTTTTTGTGCATCGCGCAACTCCCAAAATATGCTTTGCTTTGGCTTGGCTCGGTCCGGTGTCGGGAGCCTATTGTGATGATTCCTACTTTTTGCTTTAGTTAGCGTTAGTGTTGTGATTTCTCGCCGAACTCCACCTAAATATTGAATTTACTTCTCCTTCATAATCATGGGGAACAGTTTTTGTTTAAGTTTTCGACTTTACTTTGCGTTAAAGGGATGAGTACTTGTGCCGAAGAGTGGCCTATTTTCATAACCTCACTAAGTAGCCAGTAGGCCTTTGCCTACTGCTCGCACTTTGTTTTGGTAATGATGTGGTTAGTTATTTCTTTCAGCATGGGAGTTAAGTGAGTAATCCGACGCTTATGCAACGGTCTGTGATATGTGTGCCATATTTTTTATAAAGTTGGATGGTTTGGGCATGTGTTGATGTCAGCCTTGCCCTAACTTAATCTTTCTATGTTTGTACCTGAATTAGTGTTATAACATTTTAGTCATGGCTAGTCCTAACTTACCAGTAGTTTCTAAGGGTAAGGGTGGTAGAGGTATTCAAAGTCATCGTAAGTGCTGGGCAAAATCCTGTAGTTCTGATGCTATTCACAATCCTTACTTAAAGTTTTTCCGATTCCCTACTAAACATCCTGAGCGTTGCTTGCAATGGGTAAAAAATTCTGGCAATATATTTCTAACTATCGATTCCTCTTCTCTTAGTGGTAAAATTTTAATGTATTTTATTCATATTATTTTCTGTAACATATTTCTTATTTTTTATTCTTTTCTAAATTTCAGTTTCATGGGTCAAGATGCCAAGCGACGCCCTGACAGAATGCATCTCAATCCAAAGGGAATGGATGTCATCGAAGAAGCTCTCAAGACAGTTCCGCCTTTCCAACCTCCAACCAACAATTAGCAAAATGTTATTCTTTTATTTAAATTGTTTAAGTTCCAAGCATTGAGGCCTGTGATTTAGGTATATTAGGGAATATTTTATAGCAACTGTTACAAATTGACTGATTTTATGTTATTTTTAAAAATAAAATCTATTGTTAATATAATCAATTTCTTCTAATTTCTATACACTTTCCCTCTAATTTGCCTAAAAAGCCAGCAATCCATTTTTATTTTATTCTTGAAGGGGAAGGGAGGGGGGGAGGAGGAGGAATGGTGCATCGCTAACCGAGCAGCCCCTACTTTCGACACCTCGTTTCCCCTTACTAAAGCAAAACTCTGGACCACGGCGCCATACTCACAATGCTGTGACCACACAAAACGCACCCTGAAAATGGCAACTTGATATCTTTAACGGTTTGGTCGCTACGACGAGTTAAAAATCGTCCAAAAGCCTGAAAAGCGGCCGGGCCGGGAGCGAGCGAGCCGAGCCGAGCCAGCCGAGCCCAGCTAGCCCCGCCGCCGCCCCGAGCCGAGCCGGCTGCTGGCGGCCGAGCCGAGCGCCAGCCGAGCGCCGGCCGAGCGGAGCCGATCAGCTTGGCTCACGCGCAACCTCGCCACGGGGAGCGCTGCTGCGCCTAATCGCTGACGCCGCGTAGCATGGGGGTTTTACCTCTTGTTTGGTTACTTTATGCAGCAACCCCTGCGGCAACTAAGCTAGTGGCCGAACAACAAGCCTCTGCAACAACTCAGCCGGTCATCCCTAGGGCAATTCAGCCAGAGGTGCCTTCAACCAGCTTCCCGGCCTATTACACCTCCGGGTACACGGGGCCCCGCCAGGATTCTGCTGTGATCTCCACAGCCTCTACTGGAGCCTCCCCAGGAAAGGCTCCTCGTAAAAACCAGAGGTGTCCACGCTGCAGAGGACGCAGTCATGACTTCAACTCTTGCAACAGGCCATCAAGAACCTTTCTGCAGCAGACGGAGAAACTACTGAGTTTTTCGGTGGCCCAAAAACAGCACAAAAAGAACTCCAACGCTCCGAGTATCACAGAACTTCAACTGATTAGGAAAATAGCACCCCTACCCCCGATGCAATGATCTTTGTGTGTGAAAGTGTAAGCAAATAAGTGTGTGATTGATTTTTCTACCTTGGTAATTTTCTTTTACCTTTAAAGTTAAATATTAGCCTTGGACTAATCATTCGCTATGAAATTAATATTTTTTTTTAAAATTTAGACGTTCTCTTTTCCTGTTTTTAAAAAACAATGAAAATATTTATCTAAACTCTTTAAACTTTAACTATTTCCTGCCAATTGGTTATGTTTATCTCCATTGCAATGTAAATTTCTTGCACCCTGTTTTATGAATAATTATCCTTATTTGAACTTCAGTATTTCCCTTGTCTCTCCTTAAACTTTACACTACCACTGTTAAAACCTAAAATCCATGCCAACTGAACTGTGTCATTACCTGTTCTACTTGAGCTTCGAAAGTCTTAAATGTGTCCTTAACCTCTAAGACTACACAAACAAAGAAAACGCAACTCGACGTGTGCGTGCAACAAGCTCCTATCATTTTCGGCTGCTCCCAACAACATCCTATCATTTTCGCCTGCTCCCAACAACATCCTATTTGTTTTGGTGCCCTCCTAAACTATCCTAAGCAGCATTTTCGGGTATTTTCCGTTTAAAACGGTATCTTATAGTACTCGTCGAGACGCTTCTCTTTTGTTTAAATCATTTCTGCGTTAAAAATCGCGAAATTGGCGTAATTTGACAAATAGTAAGTATCCTATGTGCAAAGAGGCCTGGTGTGAGCCGTGCAACTTGAACCTATCTGGAAGTGCGATCGTGCCGAGTCCTGCAACAACAGCCTATGTGCATCTTGCCTCTCCCCGCGCATGCGCGTTGAGCACAACCACTCGAGCTGCAGCACGCAGCGCAGCCTGCCGCGTGTTGATGAGGCAGAAAGGAAAGCAAGTCCTGTAAGGTCGAGAGCTAATAAATGTTGATCTCCAAAGTATTACGAAATGTCTTCCAGTAGATCTGCCCGACTGGTGGCCCTCGCCCAGTCGAAAGCAAAAGGTGAGTAATTTTAATGGATACAAAGTATTTTAACTTATGTTTTGAGTGTGGTAGAAACATGCCTCAGACTAGCGTTTATTTCGTTCTGTTTGGGATCTCTTTCTCAATTCCACGTGGCTTTTGCAATTTTCTCAAAAAACGCTTATTTGACGATTTCTATCGATTTCTGGTGAAAAAGCGCGATTTTCGAGCAAATATTTTTTTTTACGTTTGCAAAGTGCGCGGGAGGGCAAGCGGACAGGCAGACGGACGCGCGCAAAGGCGAAAATGCGATCACCGCGCGACATTCTGCGAAATTTCGTGTTCCCAACTGTTTCCACGTGACCCGGCCCCTAACTCCCCCGCTGTGGCCGGGCGTGGCTTTTCTCGACCCCCATCACAAAATAAAATCCGGCCACATGGTTTGTGCACAGCCCCTAATGCGTCACTTTACCTTTTGAGGCAGCAGAATTGCAGAATAGACGCGCCGAACTCCATCTCATTTAATGTACATCGAACGAGGCCACGCATCACCACAAACTTTACACTCAGAGGTTCATCAATGTGTGGGCAATATTATGCGACACTTGTCCGACTTATAAGTAATCACTGCGAATTGTCATTTAGATTCAAACATTCAATTTCGAATATCTCAGAACTTGCTAAAAGCTAGATAGGATGTTGTTGGGAGCAGGCGAAAACGATAGGATGTTGTTGGGAGCAGCCGAAAATGATAGGATGTTGTTGGGAGCAGCCGAAAATGATAGGATGTTGTTGGGAGCAGGCGAAAATGATAGGAGCTTGTTGCACGCACACGTCGAACTGGTGTGTCCTCGACCACTAGTTCACTAGGCAAAATTTTACGATTTCACTGTAAAGTGCTGAAAACCTCTACAGATGAGTCAAACACTAACATGCAGAAATGATTCATCATCGGTGTGTATCAGAACCTCTGATGATAAATCATTGGACGGATCGGCCAAGTGTCCCCAGACAGCAAAAAATCCGGGCAACAGCCAGGCAAGTACCGGGCAAATCCCGGGCAACTTTGGGCAACCTCCAGGCAGCCCCCGGGCAACCCCCGGGCAACCTGCGGGCAACATGCGGGCAACCTGCGGGCAACCCAAGGGCGATTCCGGGCAACTTCCAGGCAATCCCCGGGCAACTTCCGGGCAACTCCCGGGCCGGGCAACTCCCAGGCAGCACCCGGGCAAGCTCCCCGCCACAGTGGGATGTTGATCTGGAGAGGAAATGAAGACGCCTCATCGCTGCACCTGGTCGATATGTGTCGGTGTGTGAGGGCAAACGTTCGGCAACCTGATGGGCAGGTGTCAGGCATGTCCCGGGCATGCGGCGGGCAAGCCCGTCATCAATTCCGAAGCCAGAAGCGCAGCAGGGAGCCGTCGAGTCGAGGCAGGAGAAAGCTTTTTCTAGCGCCTGACGAAGCCGTGATAGGCAACCCACCACGCCGGGCAGGCTTGCCAGACGCGAGGCTCACGAAGCCGCCGCCAGGTGGCGCAAAAACCGCCAAAACCCGCCAGATCCGGCGATCGCGCGGTAAAATACGAAAAAGAGCACCTGAACGCCAGGAAACAGTATATTTTATTGAATTAAAATATTTAAAATTAGTATTAACATGCATAATGCAGGTAAAGCGTCAAACACAGCCTCTTTTCTCTTTGGATAAATTATCGAAGGAGAAATATATCATAAATATCAGAGACAGACACATTTTACAATGTTCATAAATCTATGGCCATTTCTTCAGCCAGAAAATTTTCAAATTGGTTAAGAAGGTCCATTGCTGCATCATTTTCTATCTGCGCCTCCTCCTCCTGTTCGGGATCAGGATCGTCTGGATCCTGGTCTTCTCTTAGGTTTTCCCCATCTGCAGGTACAGCTTTTTTGGGATATAGTACGTCGGACCTGAATAATTCGAGCATTGCTGGCGTTGGAGTAAAATTTCTGCAGCATTTTACACTAGCCTAAGGAAAATTTTGAGGAACGATTAGCAAGCGAAGGGTATGCACATGCCTTATGGATGTTTTGTACATGTACCTTGAGATGCCCTCGAACTATCAAGATTGACTGCAACATTTTCAGACTCAGTCGACTTCTTTGCTTTGTTTTCACAGCTGTCATTATGCTGAACAGTCGCTCAACTACAGCGTTACTCAGTGGTAACGATAGAAGAGTAAGGACATACACGCACAGCTCGCGGAAGGGTCGTTGATTTCTCCCGTCACGTATTTGCCACACATTAAACCAAAAAGTAAATATGTCAACATCGTCGATGCTTTTCTCATCGTCAAGATCGGGACTTACTTCCCGAAGTTTAAACTCATACAGCCGTGCCCATTGGCGAGCAAGTGTGTCCTTGCTGAACGAGTGAGCTGAAAGAAAAATTAAGTAAATTTACATAAAGTCACTGAAACTATCGCATGAGTTTGCGGTATCCTATTGACGAGCGGCTGTACTTACGAATGAAGTCAAGAGGGAGCTGATTGAATTTCGGTCGGCCAGATTGTGCTAACACTCGCTTCGGAGCGAAAAATCTCAGGCGCTCAACTGATTCAATGCACATAGGCAATCTCTCAACTGCTTCTTTAGACAGATGTAACAAGAAGTTAGCACAACGTCGTTGAACCGTCTCCAACAATTCCGTTGGCAGTCTTCGTGACGATGACGAAACGATACATTTAAATGATTCCCCGAAGTCAATTCGGTCCAGTGGGAGCAGGCTGTTATTGTCATTTAAAACTCCGCGTAGGGCTGTTAACTCTACTGTGCGTAGTATACCATCCTCTCCTGATGCAACAGGCACTGCTTGGGGTTTAAAAAACCGACGCACAGTGGAGAACACAAACATTCTTAATTCCCTGTAGACAACCGTGATACCTGCTGATGAACTTTGAAAGAGCATGTTGGTGCGGTTGACCTCCTTCAGTACCGGGCGTAGAAAAGTCAGATAAAGCCTATTCGTTTCGTCATTGTACATATTTGCCAGAATAGCTGCGGTGTAGCACTTCTCTTTGTCAGCTTTCCTATTGCTATCGTTGGCAGCTTGGACTTCCCCATTAAACAGCTCTTTCAATGAATCATAGAGATCGAGTATCCGGGCTACGGCATTCCCCCAGGACAGCCAGCGCGTGGTGCAGAGCTTAACAAGCGACGGCGGTTCCATGCCGTCATTTAGAGCCTAAAATAAATGTAAAAAAACTTGAATTTTGGCAAAATGCTTTTGGAAAAATTGTTTAATTAAAATATAAAATAAAAATACCTTGTAGATTTGGGCATGCTTTTCCTTCCGGAGAGAGCTGTGCGCAAACCAAGAATTGGTTTCTCTAATCATAAATTCTAGGTTGGAGGGAAGCTCAGCACTCGCCTTCGAAGCGCATTTGTCTAACGAATGGCAGATGCAACGCATCAGCACCAGCCAGGGAGCGTCGTTCGTCTTCAGCAGAGCGTAGAGGGAACTGTGCATCCCGCTCAGGTTCGAAGCACCGTCCGTCCCTATCGCATACAGCCTCTTTACGTTTAACCCGACTAGGGTACAGAATTCTTTGAAGCCTGCGTAGAGTACGGGTGCCGTCGTGTCTGTAAACTCAATGAGGCCGAGGAACTCAAGGACCATTTGTTTTCTACTGAAGCTGAAATATTTTATAATGACGGCCATGAACTTTTTAGTGGCAGTATCGGTAGACTCGTCCACTATCACCGAGAAGTACTCGTCTCCCAAATCACGAACGATGTCACGCTGAATTTCGGGTGCGATCACTTTCATAATAAGTTGAGAGCATTTTGTACGATGCAATCTCAAATATTTCAAGCGACCCTCCTGACCAACGTCTTTCAAAATTTCTCCAAGGTGGTCCACGGTCTTCGTGCTACAGTGGCACGCAATAAAAGCTGCTAGTTTCAGATCCGTTGTCTTCGCCGCTTCTGCCTCAGCATTAGCTGCACCTTTAATTTAAGAGAGAACATTGCTTGAATTCAAAAAGTTTCGACTTGCAGCACTTAGTCTAGAAGTTTTACTTACTCAAAACTTCAGTTATGCTGGGTTGCCGGCGACCAACAGCGTCAGTTGCAATGGCATCCTCTCTCTCTTTGTGCTTTTTCGTAGCTTTGTGACTAGTCAGATCGTTTTTTTGTGCCCTCAATGTTTTGTGACATAATTTACAAAAAGCCTCTCCATGCCCTTGTAAAATCAAAGACTCGTCGGTTTTTCGCAGCCAATCTGGCAGATATTGAATTAATTAAATTACCTGCTTCTTGTCGATTGACACATGAAAATATTGGTTATGTTATGTTTCCTGATCGTGTGACTTACCTCGAAACTGTGGGAGTTTTTCCCACTCGGGTTTATAGTGCCTAGAGTCACTATTACCCACCTTAGCTGATTTTGACAATGACATGACGGTTTTGAACAGAGCGGTTACATCGATCTTGACCAAGAACAAGTACAGCCAACGCAAGTAGCGGTCACGTACCAAAACACACTGCCACAGAACGCCAATCGACGGTTGGTAACATTCACCAACGAAAGGACAAAAGACAAACGATACTCTTCGCAGGATAGCCAACGTCATAACGCCTCGTGGGTCCTAAAACCCACTGATTTTAATTCAAAACGGCTAATATTTTAAAAAATAGCCATTTTCTCGGAAAACCGCCTGATTTGCGGGAAACCGCCGACCTCAAATTTTTCCCGCCGGGGTGCTTCAAAAACCGTCAGTTTGGCGGGAAACCGCCGGATCTGGCAAGCCTGACGCCGGGCTGTGAGGTGAGTGGACTATCTTGCCCCCGAAAAGCGCCAGGCGAAGCGGCCGCGCACCGCACAGTGGGGCAATTCTCTCTCAAGTCACCTGGACCCCCAATTTTGATGTCTCGGATTTTGATGAAACTCGCTGAGTGTGTTCCCTGGGTACCCTGGACCTCCTCTGCCAAGTTTCAGATTTTTCGGACCCATAGAAAATTTTTAACAGATACCCCAATTTTGAGTTTTTAAAAAAGTAAAATCGATACATTTGCAAATGCTTCTGAATGGCTCATTTCCTTTGTTTGACCATGTTTAAGTGAAATAAAAAAACACTCTGTATGTGACCTTTTGAGGAATTTATGCGTAAAACTAATATGGTATCTTTATTGCGTCTGAATTTTTTACCCCAATTTTTTTTTCCCAAGGTCTCATAGTGGTTCATGGTATCTCTGATACTCAAACTCAACGGCAACAGGTAAACTCAGACTAAAAAAATTATGTAATTTTTTAATTATCCGAAGTTTACCCAAATCAACTCGTATTCAAATGTTTTAGCAGGAGTGTTGTACTTTTGAGATTTTCTCATGCAGGTTAATGTTTAGAGTGTGTTTTAGAGCTAATTAAAAAACAAAAACCTCCTAACTGAGTCACAATACTGTCAAACAAAGGGGTTATCATGATTTTAAGTATGTTTCAGGTACACACCACCCTTTGGGAACTATGCTGAGGTCCCGTCTTGGTTCACCACTCAAACTGACAGCAATCCAAAGGTGCTGTTCATGAAAATTGCAAGTCTTCTTCCTGCCAACATGATGCTATAGACACAATAATAAAAAAAAAAAAAATAATAATATCAATCAGACTATATTATTAGGAAAAGTAACTTCCTTGATGCTGTTGGGAGCAGGTTGCAAGCTATTTGAGTTCACATAGGCCGTACAACTGATTCTGATAACAAGCATGAAAGCGGGGGCTATGAGCCCACCACAATAAGGTTTTGTTCTAGTATCAACACATATTCTGTAATCCTACGTTTTAACTTCTAAAGCAACATTTTGTAGAAAAAAGACAACATGACTGGTAGGGGGTTACTGCTTCAGAAACTATTCATAGACTCAGTTTAAAATAGTAATGTTATGCCCTCGGTCGGCTCAAAACCTCGTTCCAGTAAATTTAAGGTAGTCATTCGGGGAAGCCCTAATAGATACCAGACAACATTAATAAAAATATCAAATTAAAAGTTCTCTGTTATTGATATTATTAATATTTTTTTTTTTGTGTGTCTAAAGCATCATGTTGGCAGGAAGAAGACTTGCAATTTTCATGAACAGCACCTTTGGATTGCTGTCAGTTTGAGTGGTGAACCAAGACGGGACCTCAGCAAAGTTCCCAAAGGGTGGTGTGTACCTGAAACATACTTAAAATCATGATAACCCCTTTGTTTGACAGTATTGAGACTTAGTTAGGAGGTTTATGTTTTTTAATTAGCTCTAAAACACACTCTAAACATTAACCTGCATGAGAAAATCTCAAAAGTACAACACTCCTGCTAAAACATTTGAATACGAGTTGATTTGGGTAAACTTCGGATAATTAAAAATTACAGTATATATTTTTTTTTTTTGTCTGAGTTTACCTGTTGCGGTGAGTTTGAATATCAGAGATACCATGAACCACTTTGAGACTTTGGAAAAAAAAATTGGGGTAAAAAATTCAGACGCAATAAAGATACACCATAATAGTTTTACGCATAACTTCCTCAAAAGGTCACATATAGAGTGTTTTTTTCCCACTTAAACATGATCAAACAAAGGAAATGAGCCATTCAGAAGCATTGCAAATGTATAGATATTTTTTAATTTTTTTTTTTTTAACTTTTTCAAAAACTGAAAATTGGGGTATCTTTTAAAAATTTTCTATGGGTCCGAAAAATCTGAAACTAGGCAGAGAAGGTCCAGGGCACCCAGGGAACACACTCAGCGAGTTTCATCAAAATCCGAGACATCAAAATCGGGGGTCCAGGTGACTTGAGAGAGAATTGCCCCACTGTGCGGTGCGCGGCCGCTTCGCCTGGCGCTTTTCGGGGGCAAGATAGTCCACCCACTTCACAGCCCGGCGTGGTGGGTTGCCTATCACGGCTTCGTCAGGCGCTAGAAAAAGCTTTCTTCTGCCTCGACTCGACGGCTCCCTGCTGCGCTTCTGGCTTCGGAATTGATGACGGGCTTGCCCGCCGCATGCCCGGGACATGCCTGACACCTGCCCATCAGGTTGCCCAACGATTGCCCCCACACACCGACACATATCGACCAGGTACAGCGATGAGGCGTCTTCATTTCCTCTCCAGATCAACATCCCACTGTGGGGAAGAGCTTGCCCGGGTGTTGCCTGGGAGTTGCCTGGGAGTTGCCCGGGAGTTGCCCGGAAGTTGCCCGGAAGTTGCCCGGGGATTGCCCGGAAGTTGCCCGGAATTGCCCGGGGATTGCCCGCAGGTTGCCCGAATGTTGACCGCAGGTTGCCCGGGGGTTACCCGGGGGTTGCCTGGAGGTTGCCCAAAGTTGCCCGGGATTTGCCCGGTACTTGCCTGGCTGTTGCCCGGATTTTTTGCTGTCTGGGGGTGTCTCTGTCCTCTTTTGACTTCGTCAAAATAGGAGAGACAAGGCGAACATAAAAAAAAAAAAAACGTCATCGCTAACGCTAACGTAAAAGCAGATGATAGATATTTTTAAATAAAACTGTCACTGACGTGTCACTGACGTGTCACTGACGTGTCACTGACGTGTCACTGACGTGTCACTGACGTGTCACTGACGTGTCACTGACGTGTCACTGACGTGTCACTGACGTGTCACTGACGTGTCACTGACGTGTCACTGACGTGTCACTGACGTGTCACTGACGTGTCACTGACGTGTCACTGACGTGTCACTGACGTGTCACTGACGTGTCACTGACGTGTCACTGACGTGTCACTGACGTGTCACTGACGTGTCACTGACGTGTCACTGACGTGTCACTGACGTGTCACTGACGTGTCACTGACGTGTCACTGACGTGTCACTGACGTGTCACTGACGTGTCACTGACGTGTCACTGACGTGTCACTGACGTGTCACTGACGTGTCACTGACGTGTCACTGACGTGTCACTGACGTGTCACTGACGTGTCACTGACGTGTCACTGACGTGTCACTGACGTGTCACTGACGTGTCACTGACGTGTCACTGACGTGTCACTGACGTGTCACTGACGTGTCACTGACGTGTCACTGACGTGTCACTGACGTGTCACTGACGTGTCACTGACGTGTCACTGACGTGTCACTGACGTGTCACTGACGTGTCTTATATATAATCCCCATTTTCTCATAACCTTTTTAAGAAGACGAACGAGATCGAGAGTAAAAGCAGATGCTACCTTTGGTATCATCTGCTAAAAAATGATAAACTAACTTTTAGAATTCTAAAACTTTTCTTTAAGGAATTCGCCTCTCAACTTTGGGAGAGAGTGGTTCTAGTAACGATTTAATTAACAAATCTAAAGAGGGAGAGAAACTAACCAAAGTTAAAAATTCTAACGCTAACGCGTTAAACGGCCCCCTAGGTTTTAAAACTTGTGTCGTAATAAACTGGGGCGGCCTGACTGGCGCGCCATGCCTTGAGTCTTTAGCTTTCGTCAAATTTTGCGGGTTAGTTGTTCGGACTGTATCGATGGCATCGCAAAAATATTTATACCGTTGGAAAGCTTTAACTTTGAACTTTATTCGCTTCGCTATGACCCACCGTCTAGCTTGAAAGGTTTAGGAGCTAGAGGCCGGAGAAGCCCGGTGGGTTGCGCCGCGCTCATTGTTCCTATGCTGTGGCCGGAGCCGAGTAGATCTTCGCCCCTGGGAGGTAGGCAGCGGGGCGCGGTCAGTCGAGAGCCATCTTTATTGTCGCTTTGCGAACGGGAACAGGCAGTCATTTCCTTTTATAGTTCTAGCTTCGGTGGACTTGCACTTGACAAAAGAAGGCTAGCAGGTTGCGCATGCGTGTTTTCTTTGCGACTATTATTAGCGCTCCCACATTGGCTGTTACGGAGGCGGAACCCCTGCTACAAACTGGATAGGCCAACCCGCCAAGCACTCGTGTGAAGTTGGCGGCCTACCCGGAGATTATAAGCGCAGGGGGAAGCAGGAATTAAATTCTTGTTACCCAAAATTCCGTTCTGTTACCTCCCGATGAGTTGATTGTGGGGGCATGTTAAGAAAATGTTTTATTGTATTGGGTAACCTCTGAATAAATTTTATGTCTTAAACTTCATTTTTGTTTTAAAAGAACATTGATATACTTTCATAAATATTGTTGTGTTTAAGTATATATTAATTAACTCTATAATGTTTATATGTATTTTATGTATTATATGGATTACTTTTTTTCATGTTTTGGTCATATGTTGGCATAACTGTTAGTGTATGAGTGGTAGTTTTGAACTAGTTGCTAGGTGATTTGTGTTCATGTGCGTTTACACGTTTCAACTAAAAGTTCAGAAAAGCATTTGATTGTGTTGATAATTTGTGGAGAGAATTTTGAGGTGAGTTTTATAATTATTTCTTTCAGTAAGGATGTTAGTATTGATGTAGTTTTATTACAAATTATTTTGTTCTTTATTTTTAGATGGAATCGTTTTTTGATTCTTTTAATAATGCTCAAGTTAACAAAAGTCCCACTTATCGTCCAAATTCTGAAGTTGCTCGATATCGTTTGTTGAAATTGTTGAAAATTGAACCGGCTGTGACAACTGTTGGTCCAACTTATAAATTGACTTGTGAAGTTGATGCCGAGGTTCAAATTTTTTATTATTTGAACAAAACGGACGCTTTGAAAGTTGCTTCAAAAGACTGTGATGGTCTAAATGGTTTAATTGCTAGAGGTGAAAGTCCTTATGTGTTCATGGTACAAACACGGAACATGCTGCGGACAGTTTTTTTACCTTACAGTAAGTATATAATTCATTTTCATTAGTTGGTATATTATTATTGAAGTAATTAGGCTGTTATTAATTAGGCTGTAATCTATTTTATTTTTCTTTTTTCTTTTAGGTCATCAATACTCAGATTTTTTTTCCAAGAAGCAGCAAGTACCCAAAAGCATGATTCCGCTGAATGTTCAAGCAGAAATGGATTTTGGAGTTTTGGCTCAAAATGGAGTTATTTTTGAGGATGCGTTGTAGATGGTTTTGTCTTTGACATATGTTGTTATATATTTGGTTTGTTCTTAGTAAATCTTAATTGATGTAAGTAATTTTTTCAGAAATTAGTAAATAAAGTTTATAATTTCATTTGAGAGTGGTAGTTGTAGTGTTGCTGATCCTTTTTAAATGTATAACTTGGTTTTAGTGATTTAATATTGGCTGCAGCTATATAATGGTTATTACAAGTCCTAGACTCCATCCTTTGTTGAACATAAGGAGTCACTTTCCATTTGTGATTTTAATGGATAGTCATGAGAAATGACATTTACTTTGAATTTCATGCTAAATTTACTTGTAAAAAAATTCAAGTTGTTTTACCCACTAAAACCGAACTTTTTCCACTTAAATAATTTGTTTTTGCTGGAATAGATTCACTTTAACATAGTCTTGGATTTTGAAAAGGATTTGGAAAAGAGAATCCATCAGATCTGTTTTGTGTCAGTTAACACCATGCTCACAAGTTGCATCGCCTCAGTTGGGAGAAACTTACTTTTGAATAAAATTACAAGAGCTAGACTCTATATTGTTGCTCTTAAACATAAGGAGTCACTTTCCCTTTGTGATTTTAATGGGTATAGCCATGAGAAATGATATTTACTTTGAAGTTGATGGCTGTGTCACTTCATCAGAAATTCAGGCTTTGTTCCTCTATAAAACCAAAGATTTCTGACTTAAATAAAAAATTTTTGCTGGAATAGATTTAGTTTAACATAGTCTTGGATTTTCAAATAGAATTGTAAGTGAGAATTCATCAGATCTGCTCGGTGCTAGTCAACTCATGACTCAGGTTCTCTCGATTCAACTTCGGAAAAGGCCATGGGCAAACAAGAACAAAAGTTAAGTAAGCTAATGATTGTTTTTATTTAAAAAAACAAGACAAAAAACAAAAACAAGAATCCTCTCAGGGGGATTCCCCCTCTTGGCGAAAACACCTGAAATCTTGATGTCCTTTAGTATTCATAGTATCAATAGTATCATGTATTGACTTATGAGGAATGAGGTGGTGGCAACATTGGTCCTGAAGTTGTGGCAGCTTTTGAATAGTTCTATAAGCTGTGAAGGGAGTTGTCATGGTAATATCCTTGTGATTATTGGTAGAAGTTGTTGAAGTATTAAGATAATTTTTGCAGAAGATTTAAAATGGTTTTTATTTGTCTATTTTTTAATTTTTATTATAATATTTAGTTGTGAGTGTAGTAGTTCATGTTTTATTTTTCACAGGATCAAGCTTATGTTGTTTGCGGTTCTTCTGAACAAGTTATTAAAGTCATGAATGGCTTGCTATGCAGTAATAATCAATTTAATGAAGGAACAGGTGATGTAAGAGGAAGAGGTGGTAGGGGGCGTGGAAGTTCAACTCGAGGACGTGGACGTGGCAGAGGTGGGAGATCTGCCAGGAATTCGACCTGTTATAAGTGGAGACCTGGACCTTACAACTCTCTTGGTGGATGTCGCCGTGATACTCCTGTAATAAGTTTGCATTTCCAGAGCTAGTTTTCATTAAGAGCCTTTTTATGAATGTTAATATTGTTTTAATTTTTTTTTAGTGTCCTGAAATCAGAAATATGATTATTATGGGCGATAGCATAGCTTTGCGTATGGTGAAAGCTATTGAAGATGAAACAACTGGTATGCATTAATCAGTTATTAATGTTTGCTGAGTTGTCCTTTTACTTAACATAGTGTTTACTTTTTAGGTCGATTCCTACTTTGTTGTGGTGGTTTGACCATGAAAAGTCTCATGGAAAATTTAACTTGTAATTATTTGTACTTTAAGCACAAAGATGTTGTGTTGCTTGTAGGCACAAATGATTTACTTCAAGTAAGTATTTATATGTATTTAATAGTTATATAACTAAGAAATTTTTGTCTTATTTGTATTATTATTGTACAGGATTCCGATGTTGATAGTACTTTGGCGTTTTTGGATGATATTATTCTAGAACTGTATCGCAAGAAATGTGGAAATGTTTACGTCTGTCAGATTCCTATGAGTCCTATCATAGAAAAAGATTGGAAAGAAAAATTTGAGAAATTGAATGCTGGAATCCTTGAACGTGAATCAGTGGGTATGTGTAAAATATATTTGGTTATTATTATGTCATCATTTTCAATTGGAAGTTATGCAGAATTTTTTGGCTTTCAGAAAATAATGTGACTGTGATCCAGTGTAGTGATGTATTTTTGAAAGATGGTAAGGTAAACGATGGATATTTTGAGAAGTGCTGTGAATCGAAGAAATTAGATAATATTCATCCTAATACAGAAGCTTTGAGGAAACTTTTTGATTTTATTTGCTGTCAGATTACATAATGTTTATTGAGAATGTTTGTGAATTTTGTAATTGAACAATAAATTGATTTGTGTTATACTTTACCTTGTTTGCGGCTCTTGAAAATAGAGCGTCTGCTATGACTTCAGGGCATGCTTATGAAGAAGATGTGGAACTTTCGCAGAGTGGCATAGCCTAGTAAAAACCAAAACAAAGCACCATAACCCACGCATAGAACTAGCTTAATTCTTGGTTTAGATTCAAATCTTGCGTTGCTTTGGTCAAAAAAATGTGTCTGTTAGGGCTGCACATTCAATAGGATAACTTTAAACTATGTTTTACGCCCAGAATGTGAATTATTTTGACAACGCTTTCTGCTTTGTTTTGGTTTTCAGCAAGGTGGATTAATCCACCTTGGTTCCCAGCTTCACTCTGCCACTCTGCGCAAGTTCCACATCTTCGACTGTTAAGGCTTTTTGCGTTTCTTCATGGGCCAGATGCTGTTTATCATGAAAAGAGAGATAAGACCGTGTAAGTCGGGAGTGGATAGGCTGTTTAATATGCAAAGGTATTTAAAATTTACACTTCTTTCGTAGTGCCTCGTAAAAGGTAGAAAAGGAAAAGTGTGTGTTGTCATTAGTGTAACCATTATCACTAAGTATGAAAAATTAAACGTAGTGCTGGTACCAGCAGGTTCTCAAAGATTTACATTTGTCAATGTTGTATTAAAACGTTTTGGTATGTTTTTGGCTAGTTTGTTTAGGTATATTGTGCTTCGATTGAGATGTTATTGTTGAGTATGAGGCATATTATACATTAATTATGTGGAAAGGAAAGAATAACATAATAACATAACCTGAGATTGGTTTGTGTGGAAATTTTAATTTTGTTCTGTGCAGGTTAGTATTAGTTGTAGTTGTGAGAAACACTAGTAGATTGAGAATTTAAAATATATATTTTATTTTAGTTCTAGGGTTTAACTGCACTTGAAGTTGAAGCTTGAGTAGTTCCGAGCCTTGATTTCAGGCATATGCTGGGGCTGACGTTGAAATAAGCTTGAGCTGCTGGCACCACTATTTGGAGAATCGGTAGTTAAAAACTAAAGTTCTGAAGGTTGTATTGAAATGTATAACAATACATATGAACAAAAATTGAGAAACAGACATAGACAAATACATTTAAAATGTTTAGGAGAATCAAAAATTTTGCTCATAGCTAATACTTTGTGCATTAGAATATTGCACGACAAATCAATGATAAAGCAACCTAGTAGAGTTCAAATGATTATTAACAGAGCAGCTTCTATACATTTAAAACTCATTTGTACTTAGCAATTGAGAAGACACATTATTTCAGTTTTTTGTGTTCTACAGAAATAATAAGTGGGCTGCGGCGTTGTTGCATTTTGTTTTGATGGTCTTTTATACTTGTGGCTGCATCGTTGTGTATGCAGTCAGTGTCTACAATTCTTTCTTGAGAAATAATAGTAGTAGCATTGTTGTTGGAGTTCTGTTGTAATGGAATAATTGTCTTATTATAATTAATTTAGAAAATAATAGTAATGAATTTCACTATGTAGGATGTTAACTTACGATTATTGTTGCAGAAAAGGTATTCTGCATGTAGAAGCTTCAACTTGGATGGTGGTTTTGTTTGTTTGAGGAGTGGCTCGTTCATCATTATTAATTGTGTTGGGCTTAGTAGCAGCTTCATTATATGAGCTTAGCTAAAGTAAAAAGAAAAAATGCATTTTAAGAATACTATAGTATAATAAAGTATGTTATAATTCGAGAGTACTATAGATACTTAGCAAAAGTTCCTAAAGAGACTACTACCGCCACGAACGTTAGCTAATGAAAGCATAGGTTAATGCTGATGAGTATTCTAGAATTATACGAAAAAGTTAGGAAAATCAAAATTTATAGTATATTAAAATTTTTGTAATTAACAATGTCACTTAGCTTTATATTTGCTGATTATTCTTAGATAGAATTTAGTTTTATTGTGATGTTTGTGCCGTTTGAAGCCAGCAGCTGTGCCAATAATATAAAATAATTTAGCATAATTATTGTAGGGTGAAGGGACAGTATTACGTCGTCTCTACTTACATTACTCTTTGTAATTATGGTTTTCTGGCTTTTTGACGCTTCTCCTAGTCCTTGAATGAATCCAAAGCCTGAAGTGCTTGATATTGCTGCTTTCTTTTTTTCAAGTTCTGCAGCTAGTGTAGAACAATTACAATTATTATTAAAATGAAAACAAGTGTTATTCATTTACTTAAATTATGACTTACTTAATCTGTAGTTGACGGCTATAAAGAAAGTAATGAGATAAAAAGATGATAAGATAATTATGACTGACTGAATTGGAATTTGAGGTACGGTCAGTTTTGCAATGTATTTCATTTTGCTGGGCAATGCCAGGTGCTCACAAGGCACTATGAGATGGGTCATGTCTCAGGTTATGCACCCAGGTGATAAGATGATAATGAATGACTAAATTTAAATGTGAGGCGGGGTCAGTTCCTCCCAATGTACCCTTACTTTGCTGCGCAATCCCAGGTGCTCACAAGGTACTATGAGATGGGTCAGGTCTCAGGTTATGGACCCAGGTGATAAAATGATAATGAATGACTGAATTTAAATGTGAGGCAGGGTCAGTTCCTCCCAATGTACCCTTAGTTTGCTGGGCAATCCCAGGTGCTCACAAGGCACTATGAGATGGGTCAGGTCTCAGGTTATGCACCCAGGTGATAAGATGATAATGAATGACTGAATTTAAATGTGAGGCAGGGTCAGTTCCTCCCAATGTACCCTTACTTTGCTGGGCAATCCCAGGTGCTCACAAGGCACTATGAGATGGGTCAGGTCTCAGGTTATGCACCCAGGTGATAAAATGATAATGAATGACTGAAGTTAAATGTGAGGCAGGGTCAGTTCCTCCCAATGTACCCTTACTTTGCTGGGCAATTCCAGGTGCTCACAAGGCACTTTATTTAAGTTTGGCACAATCTTGCATTATGGTGAATCACTCCTTTTGTTCCAATTCAATCCAAATGGGTTTGTGATCACTAGTTACACTTTCAAAGATGTGAGCATTTCTTAATTGATTAGTGGAAAAACACAAATCTATTAGAGAGTTGTGGTCTGTTGATACTTTAGTTGAATCAATTATCATAAAGCATTTGTTACTTTCCATGAAAGTTTTTAAACTGTTGAAGTCAGGATCTGTTACCTGATACTTAATGTTGAAGTCTCCCATGATACTGATGTCATATATTTGATTTTGTAATGACACTGTTATTGCTTGTTGCAGCTGCTGTTTTAGTACGTTCCATGCTGTCTTTGGAGACTTGTAGACCATTATAACTGTGTGGCTGAACATTGTTAATGCGACAACAGTTGAGTGATTGGTACCTGAAATTGATTCATTCTGAAACAGGATATTCACATGAGGTAAGAGATAATTTTTTACGTATACCAAAGTTCCAAAAGCTTTTCTCTTTGGAGATTTGCAGTCTGTTCTGGAAATAATAGTAAAATTATTTATGTCATATTTGTCCTCAGGTTTCGACCAAGTTTCAGCCAACATTATTATATCTGAGGCAATGAAAGTGGGGTCACAAGAAATATTCTGAAAATGAAGATTGAGGGACCGGACGTTATGAAACAAAACAATTGTATTGTCCTTGTTTTTCATGTCTTCTGGAAAGATGAGTGAAAATTGTAACTGAGCTTCATTTCTCATTCTAGTTATTTCTCTGAGTGATGGATCATTTTCAAGCGTAGCTTTTGCTGGCTTTTTATAGATTCCAGATAGATACAAACCTGTGAGAGATGTCACTCTACTGCAAGCAGTATACAGCAATTTGCGACTTAAATTCTTATTAAGGAATACTAGTATGTTGTCATAAGTACAACTTTGTGAGCAGTGAATGGTTTGTGCATTACTTGGAAGCAGAGGAAGCTGATTTCTTGTTACCTGAATGTGAGTATTCTCATTGAGGGAAAAACTTCTACATATTCTTTGAATCGGAGTCCAATTTTTTTCTGTTATTCCATCTGCTTTTATGATGTTTTGAAGCGACAGTGCTTTCCTCCTCATTTTCTTCATCTTCTTCCAATAAGTCAACCTCTATATTGTCAAAGACACTGTCATACTTACAATAATTACCTCTGTTTCTTTGTATGACTTCTAGTTTCTCACTGAATTTTATTGGTAAATCAGAGTCCAGTAGGGATGGTTCTGTCCTCCAAGATGTAAACAGCATTAAATTTTCTCTTTGAAAGTTTAACTTGTCTTCTCCTTCTTTGTAATTTCTGAATTGAATGACAAGTCTTTTGTTTCTTTTTGTCAGAAATCCAGAATTGTTTTTCAACTCATATACAGCTTTCTTGTTTGACTCATCATCACAATTTTTTTCTGCAATTATTTCATCATCATTAATTTCCAAATCAATTTCAGTTTCATCAGTACTTACATTTTTCTTGTGAGGATGAGTCTTTGAATATTTATACAAAGCAGCAAAGTCTGCCAAGCATGTAGATTCCAAAATGTCTGGTCTCTCTATGTAGTGCTCAATCATTCCTGTTTCCTGTATATCTGTACTGTTAGGATCTGTTTCACAAATTTTTTCTAACTCTTTTTTACCTTTTTTCAGAAACACTCTTTGGTCTGGTGGACATGAATTAATGTAAATTGTCCCTATGCTTGATTTGGACATGGGAATGCCCAATACATGGAGAGCAATTTCTTGTGCTGAAATCTCACAGTTATTTAAAAAGGCATTAACAATTTTTCGAAGTTTCTTTATGGTAGGTTCATCGCCTTTTGCAACTTTATCAGCTACCTCTTTTAATAATTTAGACATGCCCTTTTGAGACTTTGAAACATATGACACAATATATTTTACACATCCATATGGTGACACTACCAACTGGATGTCCATGTGAGCTTCCCATAATATAAGCATTTCTTTGTTATAGGCATTTACCCTCCTTTCATTTAAATTACGCCCCAAAAATACAGTTGGTCTTTTAAGTTTTGACCTCAAAGCCTGAATATATGACTGCTCATCAACATTGAGGTAAGCTAAGTATTCATCAAAAGAACAGTCCTCATGATTTTTTGCAATAACTTCGGTTTGCTCTTTAATTTCAGACCATATTTTTTTTGCTTTCAATTTTTCCTGCTCATCTATATCATTTGACAAAGGTAACAAAATTTTTCTCTCTCTCATAGGAGGAAGAGGGTAATTAAATCTACAAGAGGTATTACCTTTTGCATTTTTCTTACAAGTTCTTGTACACCTGTGAAACTGCAAGTTCATTAGTTCTCCTAATGTTTCATCCTTCTTGCAGGTGACAAAACTGCCAATAAACTCTTCACATTTTATGTACGACTCAGGGTCCTGGGGATCAAATTCTGGCGCATCTTTCAACCAGACGATGCAATGAAAATGAAGTGAACCTGTATAAAAAGTATAAAAGATTACAAATTGCGTATAATTTTTCCCAAAGTATGAAATTTAATACTTGTACATACCTCTGAACTGTAACTCGATTCTGAAGAAATCATTGTCAACTTCATAAGGATGGAATGGTCCATTTTTATCCCTGTATAAATTTCTGAATGCGTCAAATCTGTTGACTATATATCTTGCCACTGTAATTGGGTCTTTACGAATGAGATCCATTTTCTCTCTGGACGGTAAGTTCTGAGCCTGTTCCTCAGTGATTGTTTCATTATTTAAAGTTTTATACAAGCAAACTAAAAGTGGATTCCATCTAGTTTCAGCTGCAGAAAATGTCATGAAAATAGATGGAGAACCAAACTGTCTAAGCATTGCCATTACTTTTTTTTTGTTTTCCTTGCCAAAATGCTGGCGAAGAACGATCAGTGGCTACAATTTTATAACCATCGTTATGTTGAATAATGGAAGACAAATTGTCATCATTTAGAATTTGTGATACAGTCACCGCATTTGTCTTTACTTTTTTCCTTAAATTTATATTGACTCTACTTTTTAATTTGTGAATTCTACTTTTACAGAAGTTCATCATTACTTTAGGAATGTTTATTGCAACTCGTCTATCATGATGTCTGGCCTCTGCTTTAGCCATTTCTACGGGAGTATACTTTACCTTGAAAATTCTTTGCTTTCCTCCATATACCGTTGGAAAAGCTAAGACATCCATGTCCTCATCTAAAGTGAGAGACAAAGGCATGTTACCTTCACCAGGTGCAATTTTAACTCCGGAATCTGCCACAAAGCCACTGGTCAACAAAGTTTCTTGTTGATCCATCAACTCATCAATTTCATCAGCTTGTTCAGTTGAGTCATTTGTATTACTAGAGGAAATTGAATCATTAGCTGAATTATTAGTTTCATCATGAAACTGTTGTAACCAACTTTCATTAAGAGTTATGTTATGTTGTTTATAGAGGTCAGTGTTTACCAAATACCTTGCTGCATTAAATACCTTTTCTGGCCGTACATTTTCAAATGCATAAGGAGTTTTATCACTCATTCTCCTCATTAGCTGAACCAAAAGGGTATCATCTTCTGAGTCCATCCTAGGTAAACAGGTTACTGTTTTATTGATGTCAATCGGAACATTAACACAGTTTCCTTTTAGGCCCAATTGTCTCTGATAGCCTAGTTCTCTTATTTGCATGAATGGGATTCGTGCAGATACTAATCTTTCTTCCAAAGTGGTAAGACCAGTCAATTCTTGTGGCAAAGGATCAAAAACCAAACCATTTTTTGCAGCAAAATGAGGTACTTTACCTTTTTTTAAGTGGTTAGCACAAGTCGAACATACATTACCACTCTCATTCTCTCCAAGGTGATGTCTGTAAGTGCACACATCTGCAACACTTAAAGTTTGATGAATTTTTAAACCAAGTTCATTTACTGTTGATTTTTTAAAGAAAAGTTGAGCACAACAGGTGCATATGACTGTTGGCATTTCTCTCTTTTGCTCATTAAACCTTTCATGCAAACAAATTTTAGTTTTTTTACTACTATGGTACTGATTTTGATAATTTGATTTTCGTTTTGCACCCTGTAAAGTTTGATATGAATTTTTTGTATTTTGTAATGTATTATTATGATACTCTACATTAGTTTGATATTTTTCTCTCATATTTGAACTATGACTTTTCTGAAAAGTTTCATCACCATGATATTTTTCTTTAATTTTATCTCTTTGCTGTTTCCTTTTAGTTTCTCTTACTTCAGCATTGGTTTTATATCTGTTAGATATTTGTTGAATATTTTTTACCTTCATTTCATCAGTTCTCTCATACTTTATATCAGTTGAGCGTATTCTAAGGTCATAAATTTTATAAACTAAATCTGCAGTTGAAGCCGGTATTGCTTCTAAGTTTACATTTTTCTTTTGAATATTAGATATCAAATTAGTTTTTTGGAGGTTTTTGGTACAACTTTTATTCTTCTTGGCATTTCTAGCCAGTTGAGGTTCTGACATTGCCTCCGTACTTTCATTATCTGTCTTACTAGAATCAATTAATGCATTTGTACTGCTATTTGTAACAGCACTAATAAGTAATGGAATAATAGTGAATTGGCAAGTAGCACAGTGAACTGTTGCAGTAGATGAACATGTTGTACATTTGAACAGACTTTTCAAATGAAGTACGAGGGCATGTATGTCATTAAATCTCAATAAGACAGCTGTACCATTTTGACAATCAGTTAAACGATCCTTACCTCTTTTATGTGAGTCGAATATGAAATAGTCATTACTAATTTTCATTATAGCAACACATTGCAGCTTGCAGGTAAATATTCCATACTTGAAACTGTGCAGGAAACATAAGACTGCGTCGTCAATGCAATAGTTAACTATTCCGTGATTTACTGTAGCTATGTTGTTCATTGACGTTCCATAATACTCATCATTAACTTGTACCTCAAATTTAATCTGGAAGGAAAATAAAAAAATAAAAAAAAAATATTTACAAATATGGTGTTGTACTGTAGTATGAAGTAAAATGTTTTCTTTTATCGCTTACCTCATTTTCTGGAAATGTTACATACGAATGTAATTCATCTGGTCTTAAATAAATAATGTTTCTATAGGTAGAAGGTAACAGTTCATAAGATAGCTCAAACAATTTATTGCCAGCCATCAAACATTCATCAACATTCATGGATGTCCAAAGGTTAGGGTTCAACACATGAGCTTTACAAACTGCTGCAACAGCATTAGCTGAGCACTGTCTACCAAAGTACTTAGGAAATCTAATGAAATCAGATTGGTCAAAAGTTCCTTTTAAAACACGCATGGTGCTAAAATAATCAACTTTCAGCCAAAGAACACAGCGAATGTGAGGGAAAGCCCAAACAATTCACGAATGTCTGGTAAAATAAATCACGTAAACCAACTTCAATAAAAATCGTTTGTTCATCGTGAATTTTATGTGATTTATATATATATATTTTTGAAATTGGAAATAATTGTAAAATACAGTCATTGCTTCTTAATTGAACTAGGAAACTGACTTTAAAATGAATTAAGATCCATTCTGTGTTTAGTTTGTCATTGTATGTTGGTAGCTCCGATGGAAGCCCCGCCCACGCTCAATTTTGGCTCGGCACAGGGTGCTCGGCTCGTAATTACCATAGATACTGAGGATGCAAACTAATTTTATGCAAAAACGTATAGACAGTTTAACTTCAGACTTATCCCAAAAAAATTCTAATTTTTCGTAGTATTTTTCACAGTAATTCTGTCCGAATCGCTTGGGCAGGATCAGCTGCGTCCATAAGGGGCCATCGTCAAGAAATAAAAAACTCACGGGCGTGAGCAATAGGCACCCCTAACGGGGGCCTAAAAATACACTGTAAAAAATGTTGGGATTTTGACTATACGCTTATATGGGATATTTCCTATACATGGTATGGTACCTGAAAAATCTCATAAATGTATAGGAAATCTACCATACCTCGAAGCGTGTATGGGAAAATCCCAAACTACATAGGAAAACCACTATAAATGTCAAGGAAATTTGCCATACATGTGTGGAGGGCACACGCTGCTATGCATGTATAGGAAAATCACTTGACGATATGGAAATTTTGCTATACACTGTTAGTTCTTTAAAGAAATGGGTCGCCGCATTAAATTTGATTGCGCTTACAATTCACTGCTCGGTCGTACATTCAGGGAGGACACTCTCAATGTCCGAGGACTATGGTATTAAAGATCACCGGACTTCTGTGTTCATATCTAATTAAACACATTTGGTATAATCAGTACCGAATTGTGTTTCATTTGGTTATACATTGTATCTGATGTAGTTATGAGCAGTCCGAAGCCAGTTCCAAATATTATTCTTAGATATTCAGAGTGAAGCAATATCGCATGCCAGTGGTAGAAAGTTCACGAAAGGCAGGAAGGTAAATGCATCCAGCATCAAAACATCTGGTCGAAAATTCCACGAACTGTAAACAGTTGGCCACGCCTCCCGGGCCGCTCACTCCTCCTCACCGGACCATCCCCGATCCGGGGCTGGTCCGGCGGGAGGGGCGCGCGACCTCGGGATGACCTGGACACGCTGTGGCGCGTCTCCCAACTCGTCCCAGTGGTCCAGTGGTCAGCGTGACGGGTTCGCAGCAAAGAAGTCCGGGTTCAACTCTTCATCAGGTAAGGTAATTCTTCGTAAGTTCAATGCATAATCACATGTAACAATTAACTTTGACAAGCAATGTGAAATGAAAGGACGTTGAGAGCAGTACAGGAAAGAAAGAAATTTCTATTTTCTGTTTTGAAATGGATGCAAATGTATAGGAAAATTCCTATACATTTATGGTGGGACCACTACACATATATCGTATATACCCTACACACGTGTATAGGAAATTTCCTATACATGTATGGTAAGAATACTATCGTGTATGGTAAAATTACGACACGCGTGTATAGGAAAATTCCTATACATGTATATGTGAAAAGCGTCAGATACATTTATAGGAAATCTACCATAGAAATTTTTTACAGTGTACTTACCTCAATAACTCAGTGTTGAAATCCTCTCAGCTCCTGTGCAGCAATTCGAGTCACTCCAATCCTCTCTTAAAATTCTTCAATTCAGTATTGCCAGATAACCTAAACAAATGAGTGAAACTAAATTAATTAAATGAAATTAACCTCAGAAAATTCAATCTTACCTCAAAAGTCTAGACTTATCCGCTTACCTTTTAAATCTTGCTATCCGAAATCCAAAGCAACTCTAACCTTTTATTGCCAAGTTGAAAGTCCTGACTGTAACGGCTCCTGAGTAAAACTTGCTCGTCTTCGCTATTACTTTCCAATCTAAAGGATATTTCAAAGGCGCCAGATTAATTATTTCTACTCGCCAGAATAAAAACTTAAGTCTTACCTTTAAAGATTAAATCCTCAGTACGTCTTTTGCATTCTCAGGCCGGATGTAGGACAACTCGCCCCAGTCTAACTCGCCTCGGTATTAACTTGCCCTCCGCCCTACTCGCCCCGTATACATCTCGCCCCAGTTCTAACTTGCCCCAATTAAAATCAATTTTTCAAAGAGTTAGAAAATATTTCAATTAGCTGAAACCAGAGAGGTCCAGGAGCGCAAGAAAAGTGGATGTTGAGTTGCAGAAAGGTCAGGGGCATGCGCGGATCCAGGGGCGACAGGCCTTTCCCCGCCCCACATGGCTCCTCGGTAGCCGCCTGAAAGGCAGGCAAAAAGTAATACTTTGCCCCTGTAAGTAGGCAAAAAGTACTACTTTGCCGCCCCCCCCCCGCCCCAAGGCTGGCTCTGGATCCGCCACTGGTCAGGGGCACACATTGGTATGAAAAACTTTACATTTCCCGGAAAGGGAGACTACGAAACCTACTGGAAAACAAGCCCAAATACGCCTGACCGTGATTTTCGCGCAAGTGTCTGCAAGCGGAGGCCTGTGATTGGCTGTCAGAACGCCTAAAGCAGACGCTTGCGCTAAAATGACTCTCAGGCATCGAAATCACGCTTGCAATTGGGAATCTCTGGATCCACACTTAAAGTATTGTTGAAGTATCTTAAAAATTTCATTTCAACGGAGTAGCTTTCCAAAAGCCCCGCAAACTGAAAAGTGATTTAAAAAAATTGTCATCCCAACACTTTTATTACCTCTAAAATGGCAATTTTCTAAAAAATGATCCATGTGTGGTACATTTATCCCACAGAAGGGGCTCAACAACACCCAATGGTTTGCACGTTGATAGGGAAAAATTGGTATCAAATTTTTCAATAGGGCGAATTGGCACAAGACTTCGCTGGGGCGAGTTGTCCGTCACCCCTCAGGCCGGCTATCCCGCCAATTTCTGTTACGGGCAGGCTGGACCGCTGACGTCACACAGCTGCCTATTACAACTAGTGCTTATTGGCAGTCGGTCTCCAATGTTTACAAGCAAGATGTACTGGATGTCAACAAACGTTGAAGTAATACCTTGAGCCATACAATCCTCTATGAGACAAGTATAGTTTTAGTTTTTACATAAATTAAATACTTCCCTAGTTTCGTCTAGAATAACTCTTGTCAGTTGCTTTGGATTGTAGTGTGCGTCGCCAATGTAGACGGCAATTTGTGTGAGTGTCTACGCAGTTTTACAACGTAAAAAGAGCATAAAAAAAACCGTTGGGTTGAGCAATTCAGATTTTGTATTCCGAATTCAATTACAGAAGGCGTGCCCTTAGTACTAACATAATTAGCACTATCAGTATGACAATGTTGAGAGAGTGAGAGCGATATTGGCTTATAATTAGGTACAATACGATTGAGATGAGCAGGGTGGCGTGATGTCCGGCCGGTGGGTGCAGCAGCAGGCGGCGGCCGGGACGATCGACACCAATGAGCAGCTCAGCGGCGGCGACTCGTGGTTCGCGGGCGCGGGGCGAGTCGGTGCGTAGTGGAGGCACGGCACGCGGCGCGGCGAGGGGCGAGGCGGCGCGCGTTGATGATGATGAAGACGGAGAGGTCCAGTCCAGGAGTGGAGGCCAGGACGGCGGCAGCGGCTAAGTGCTGATCGGCGTCCTCGGGCTGGTCCAGGACGGCTGGGCGGCTCCGTGGAGGGTTGGTCCTTTTTGGTGGCGGACTGGTGCAGACTGCTGAATGCTGAATGCCGAATGAAGAATGCCCGCTGCGGCCCAGGGCGGCTCCTTATGTACCCTCAGTAGGCGGCAGCCAGGGGCGTAGGAACAGGTGGGGACAGTGGGTATACTGTCCCCCCCTGAGCGCCCCGCAGGGGCGCCAATGGGCGCAAGGGCGCTGGGGCGAGGGCGCTGGGGCGGGGGCGCTGGGGCGGGGGCGCTGGGGCGGGGGCGCTGGGGCGGGGGCGCTGGGGCGGGGGCGCGATGGGGGGCGATGATACACCTCTGCAAGCATATGTGAAAGCTTACGAAGCACCCCAGAAATTGTCGCGTTCGATGTTTCCCACAGTTTTTCTCTTCTGCGACGATTGAAAACATACCTGCGCACAACTATGACGTCGCAGCAGCGTCTAAACCACCTCGCCTTGCTTCACTGCTATAAAGAGGAAGTGGACGCCTCAGATATATCGGACCTTGTGACGAGATTTGTAAACAACTCTTACCGCATCTCTGTCTTTGGGAAGACCAAATAGTTGCAACGTTGACTACACACACAATGAAATATATATTGTTCAAAACTGTGATTTGTGCCTTATTTTTTCACTGAAATGCGATTTTTTTTTGGCGCCAGTCGCGGTTGGGGGGGGGCGCCAAAAAGAGTTGAATGGGCTGTACCCCCCTGGCCAAAAAACGTTCCTACGCCCCTGGCGGCAGCGGCGGCGGCTGTCGCGTGGACCAATCAGAGACCAATCAAGCGGGCCCCATAGACGCACGGAGCAAGATAGGAAGAGGGGCGCCTTTACGACTGCAAGGGTCCGTCGCGAGGAAAACGAAAACCTTATCTCGATCGCGAACGAGAGACAAATTCAATCTGGGAGCTAATAAGCAAAGCGCCACCCACTTAATGGGGGATGTACCACCCACACGGCAGAAGGAATGGAGAGAAAGACAGCGCCCGTTGCGGAGTCATAAAATGAATGGCAGTGAGGGTGAGGGTGCCGTCGCCGAGGGGTGACACACTCAGAACGCAGCATAGGGAGAATATACACTGGCCAGGTCCAGATAAATACATGCTGGCGCCAGGCTGTCGCGAGCTATCTCAGAAATATTACAAATAGTACAGAAATTTTAAGAATAGGTTGACACGATGAGAACAATTACAATAGCGAAACAATTGACAAAACACACAATTCAATTACAATACAACACAATACAAATACGATACAAATACAAGCATACAGGGCAATACAGTACATATTACACGAGTATTCAATTATTATTCCATGATCCTACAATAGAGTTTACGAAAATACACAATACATAAATGTTACATTGTGGAGTTATTTATTGTCCAGAAAATAACCGCCACAGGATAAAGGAAATCGTAGCTTTGGTAGAAGCCGAACCTCTAGCCTGGTGAGAAGAAAACCTTTTGGAAACGCTGAATCTGCACACTGCAGACAACACCGCAGATCTCGACCAACTCGACTAGAAGGACTACCAGCGAACAAACATCAACGCAGATTTCAAGTGGACAGGACCGCGAAATCAAAGTTACGTATGGTAAAATGTCAACTTAGTTAAGATACTTAGGAACGAGATGGTGTCTTAGATAGGTTTAGACAGTGGTAGGATGACACCAAGGCAACCCTTAATTCGAAAGAATTAAAGGTAGTTGTAGGACACTTAATCTGTGCAAAGCTTTTGTCTGTTTCTTATGTTACAGCCCAGCATCCACTAACCCTTTGTGATTGAGTCCCTCAAGTGGCTAACAACGGCATGTGTCCAAGCATGTGTCAGTCCCTACTGCAGAGGGCATCTGCTAGTTTCCCCTTGACACGACGTAGTGAATGGACTTCGATCTACCCTTTACTCTAATTTTTGTTTAAAACCTGCGTTCCTGTGACCTCTGGTCTGACAAACCGAGATCAACACACGTGTGTATGGGCGTTTGGTTCTTTCAGAACTTCATGCGAAGAACCAAGACAACTCAAAAATTTAATTTAAGATTTCCTTTTTAACTTCTTGTTCACGAATTAATTCTTTCGTCGAAAACTTCACTCAAATCTAACGTCACTCATTGCATTTGTTAAATTTTTAAACGGGCTATTTGAGACTTTTCTAAGGAGGGAGTGGTGTTGGGAATAGCAGTTTTATTTACAAAGGACTCTTTAACCTAACCTGCACACACCTATGGCCGCAGCCATCTTACCTTACTCCGACTCCAAGGTCTCTACAATGCCTGCCCCTACTCTTTTTGTTTCCTTCTACCCCCACTCCAACCAGCGCCCGGCCGGCGCTCCCCTATAAATTAAACCCGCGCTCAGCTCTCGTCGCCCAGTCTTGAGCTGTCTATTGTAGAAGCCTACGCTACCAATAAACAGACTAAGCCTGCTTTCTTCGCCTCCTTTGTCAAAACCACCAGTCACAACACTACGATAAAAAGAGAGTACCCCGTGATTAGTTGAGATTTTTTTCGTATTATGTTTATATCTATATCTATAAAGAGAACTAGATTTTGTCTATATCTATTGCTGTTGATAAGATAGTCTAATCTTAATCTTCAAGTTCATCTTCGAGTGTTGTTTTGGTGGTGGTTTCCTGGGTGACTCGTCAGGGATAATGACTGAGTGGTTGGTTGTGGTTCACACTCTATATATTGAACTCATTAGCTTGTAACAAAGGGACCACACACTCCCGCGGCTCTGTGGCGACTGCCCCCACTCCTGCCTCGCGCGTCTCCGCCGGCTCTCGCCGGGCTCCACAGGGCGACCGTTCTGGAGAGCGCGGCGGCGCGCTGCGCCGCCAAGCGCTGACTCGCGCGGATATTCAAAGGCGCGGATATTCAAAGTGAGGCGCTACTACTCCCTATAACATTCGGCGAGCAGAATAATACGTCGTCCCGACGTATTCCTATCCATATAAGTGTGATCATCTCGATTTTAAGTACATTTTTAACAGTTTTTGACAAGACCCTATCCAAATTGATTAATACAAAAAAATATACTTAAGCGTGGAGTGTGTGGTTTCATCTTAAACTAGTACAATACATGTCCAATTTCTCCTTAATCTCGCGTTTTCAGGTGGTCCTTTTTCTCGTTAGTTAGTGACAATTTTACTCAGTACCGTATAAAGTTAAAAAAAAATAGGTGTAAAGTACACAACACAACAATGATCTTGAATAATGAAGGTAATCGACACAAAATAGTAACATTTTAAGGAAAATTCAACGGATTCATTTCTTTAAAATCTAATGAAATATATCTACATGCCTCTGGATAAGTAAAGGTAAAATAAAACCCTGCCTTTCTGCATACAAGAACGCACTCACACGGGCACAGCAACAACATTTCGTACCTAAGAACACTTTAAAGACACGTACACGAACTAATGATACTAATCTACCTATTTAGCACTCCCAATTTTTTTCTTTTTTTTTCTTCATTTATTGGGCACAATCTACAGTCTACAATTCTACAGATCTACAGACTCTCAATCTACAAGCTACAATTCTATTAAAAACATCAATCTACGTTTCGTAGATTGTAGGGCAAGTGACCTTCACTCAAGACCTGTGCAACCAATTTTATTATTGCTAACCACGACAACTTTAAACAGAAACAACATAAGGGATAACCAAAAAAAAATCAACCATTAATGCCATTCTAAAGCCACCAAGTAATTAAATCCCTAACTGTGTCAGTTCGCAGTCAGTGGTAATTATTGTCGGTGTTAGGTGTCGTTTCCGTCCGTTACTTCTTCGCCCTCCAATGAACTTCCGTCATCATCAGCACTTTGATTTCTTCCGTGTATAGTTGCTAGTGTTTGGAGGAAATTCTCCTTTACAAATAATGGGTTATCAAAGGCCTTTTGACGTTCCGTTTCCGCCAAGTCAGTAGAAGCAGCCGTCTCTTGCTTAGAACGCGACCTTCTAGGCGTCTCTCCACGACGTTTGTGTACTGTTCTGCGGCCTCTATTTGTAGTTGGCGTGAGCCTCTTCCGACGATACACACGAATTTCATTTCTAGGCGGAACTTCCGTTGCAGAGTAGTCTTCTTTATTTGTTCTGCAGCAATTGAATAATTTTGTTACCGCATTCCCACCAAATCTGATACACTCCCATATAACAGGGTACATGTTGCATTTCCACAAAACGTAGTGAACCCCTAGCAGTGTCATCAGTGCTGAAATTCCAGTCAACCACGAGAAATTTATTTTTTGTACTGTTCTGTGAGGCAATTCATCCAAAAAATGACCAGTTGGTGGGGGCTCTGGAGTCACTATGATTAGGTCAATTTGATCCAGCTTAATGTCTTGCATCTTGACTTCTGCTACGTTGAATAAGTCTGCAGGTGAAAAGTCTGAGTTCGCCCATTTCTTGTTAACTTCCAGCGGTTTAATTTTTGATGCATTCGCCGGACACGGCGCCTCTCTGATGAGAACTGCAGTCCCAGCCTCCTCGGCTTGTACGTTGCAGTCGCACGGCAATTCCACTTCGTACCTGCCGGCGAATAGCTTGGGTAGCTTGTTAGTAACTTTTCCTTGGCATATGACGTTCAAATCCTGTCCTGGATTCAGTATAGAGTAATGGCCATCTTTCACTAACTGTATTGTTGTCGTTGTAACATTTTCGCAATGAAGCGGGCACGCTTGTACTAGTTGTGATACCTTATCTCCTCGCAACAGACCGTTCAAGCAGGGCCCCAGATTTTGGTCCGCATGGTGACGGTTCAGTATGTACGTACGTGGGCTTCCAACAACCGATGTTTCGTCGACTATGCTGAATAGCACTCCGTCGAATACTATTGTAATTTTCTTCTTCATTAGTTGGCATGTGTTACTTTCGAAAATGAATTTGACAGGCTCTATTTCGATAACTTGATATGATGACTTCTCCGCCAGCACAGGAAGACGCATGTTTATGTGCAGTGTACTGTTCTGAACTCGACACCGCGTCGTGTTGAGAGCATAAAAGTAAGTCACTCTGTCCGTCACAAGTTTAAGTTTTTCCTCCGCTAAGTTTCTACTCTCTGATTGCAGGATCTCGCGTAGTTTAGGTAACGGTACAGCGATATGTGATAGCTTCTGATTGTTGCAACTTGCGAAAAGCGATGTAATACTAAACAAATGTGTCTGCAGAATTTGAACCTGTGCTTGAGTTACTAAATTTATATTTGTTCTCTTATTGACATATTTAGCAAATGACTTGTCATCAAATATTTTTTGGTGAATGGCATTGATTGATTCCGAAAGGTTCTGAGTCTGTTCGTTCAGTTGCATACCGAACTTTCTAATTTCATCGAAATTCCTATTCGTTATATTATAATGAGAAACCACCGATCTACGAATTGACTCCTGGTCTCGAGCTAGCTCATTTGCCCTGTCAATCACAACATTTACATCTCTTAACAGAGCCACACCCGACAACCACTGTTTGAACCTGCCTAGTGCAGGCCAGGCTCCATCAACATCTTCATCGGTCGAGCGTTTTTCTCTGGCATGTTCTGTAAGATCATCATTACTATCAATAATTTCTGACAGTTCACTTAGCACCTCGTTAAAAATTTCGTCAAGTTCGTTAGCATATAGGCACGCCTGCACCCATTCCAGCTTGGTATACATTGAACAATTGTCTAATTGAAGTTTAACAGCAAAATCAAATCTAGGCAAGTTTAGCGTAATTTCAATTTCTCGAAATCCTTCCGCAGCATATGAGTCTGAAAGCAGCACCTTTGTTGACTTGTTTTCTAGTACCGGCACCGAAGGAACTTCTTGACTTAGACCCAGTAGATGCAATGTTAGCCAGACAAGCAGAAGTGTCGAAGTGCCCATCTGTAGAAATGACAGAAATTTTTTTTTATTTTATTTTTAGTCCCCCTTACTTATGGTACATGTGAATTATAATATCATCAAATCTAAAAATCTCCTCCAAGAATGCAATGGTCTGCCCCAACGGGACCTGGTCCAGGCCACTTGCTATTTCAGGCATAGCTACCTCGTACAAATTTTTGGAAATCATGAAGTTGCGTAGCTCCAACAATGAGTTGTACAAATTTTCCAGGGAAGGCAATTGGTAATAATAATCCTTCGTGATCAGACTAATGATCGTAAATGGTCCCCTATATTGGGCTACAAGACCGCCCGTAAATCGTTCAATATTTTTAAACTCGTTTTTGATTTTGAACCTAAATTCAAACTGGCGCGCGATCCCTGCGCCCATTTTCCCGCACCATGACACACAGTGCACCAAAGGAATATGAGGCGGACAATTAAACAGGTCTCCCGACATATGGTTAATGAACATTTTTACAAACTTACTTTTATACAAGTTACAACCAGCTACTCCTCAAAATGCAGGCAAGAGATTAACAGCACTCCCCCTGCAACCGAAACAACACGCGAATTTCAATACCATCCCCAACCTCGGTACAATACAAAAACAAACAAAAATGAATAACAAAAACAAAACACACAGTAGCCACATCCAAAACGACGCCATTTACCGCATTTAAGAAAGATTAAAGTAGTAAGTAGTATTTAAGGAAAATTAGTTATGAAAGGAAGAACCAAATAGTTGCTGAAAATCCAGACCGTCCATAGAGGCATTGAGAACGATATTTTCTCATTATTTTCTCGTTTATACTCCTTTTACTTTTCAACAATTATTTCTTTTACGTATTTTTGCTTTATCTTATTTCCAGTGTCCCTGTCGTCAACGGTACCGTTTTCTCACGTCTTCCTTATTCTACTTCGTCCGTCAAATTACTATTTTTATAATCTTGTACTGTGAATTTTTCCCTTGAACCCCCGAAATCTGTGGCAACCATTTCTTAACTAAGTGCGCGCAATTAACCTATTTTCTGCTATTTCCTACCCACTAAACTTACTCGTCAATCTAACCTACTGTTGTCGCTGTCAAAGTCGTCCCGGACACTTCAAATCCATCTTTTCTTCATTATTCCTCAAATTATCTCAAAGTGCATTAACATGTCTACATTTGCCATTATTCTTTTAACCATAGGGTAGGGAGCGCAATCGGAGCTAGAGATTCCCGATTCGCTCTGGTTAGGTTCAATTTCGTCCACTTCCCCCACCGTTAGAATGCTTCCACCTTTTAAATGGGAAGGGCGCTCCAGGAATTTTTTCATTTGTGCTACGTGTGTTAGACGATACCATTTTCTTCCGTCTTTTCTAGAGAATTCCACTACATAGAGAATTTCAGAGATTTTTCTTCTAATTTTCCCACGCCTGAATCTGCATTGCAGTTTAATAGGGTCATTTTTCGACGCCTTCCTTTCGAATTTGACAAAAATTTGGTTACCCTTTTGTAGTTGCAGAGGTTTCCTGTTTCTATCATATATTCTTTTAAACTTTTCACGAGCTTTCTGCTTTAGGTTTCTGGCATTTTCGCGTATTTTATCTAGGACCCAAAATCGGTTCTTTAATGATATCTTGTTTTCTAACAGTGTTTTGTTCATAAATCTTGTATTTAGCTGTTTACCGTACACGATTTCGTGGGCCGACATGCCTGAACTGACCTGTGCCACATTGTTTAAATGGAAGTTAATGAATGGTAGCAGTAAATGCCACTTCTTTTTCACTGAAGGCTTTCCAGCTGTCAAGAATAGAAGTGCCGAATTTAGCCGTTTAATCATGGATTCGGCGGCACCCTGTGAAAAATGTACTCCCCCAGCTGAATAAACAACTTCTACACCGAACTTCTTGGTCAACGCCACGAAATCCGCACTCTTTGTTGCGCCGCAACTATCCACGTGTATTCTCTGTGGCAACCCAAAATCTGCACAAAAGCTCGAGAGGTGGTTCATCACTTCAACTGACGATGTCGTCTTGCAGGCGTAAAATTTCGAGAAATTACTAAACATGTCCGTAATGACCAAGCACCATGAATAACCGGTCGGGTTTGTAAAGACATGTGCAAAGTCTATTGATAAGTCTGAAAATAAGTTGCTTGCCACGACAGGTTTTAACTCTCCATACTTGATATTGCTTGCTTTACACTCTCCACATAATTTACAAGATTTTACAAACAATTCTATATCTTTATACATATTTTTCCAGAAATATAGCTTACTTATTATTAACTGCAACACGTGAATTCCGCTATGTATACTCAAGTCGTGGAACTCATGAAGTACCTGCGGAACAAGACAAGCTGGTAGAACTGTCCTTGACCCCTTTTTGGTAATTAGCAGGCCCTTTCTTAACTTGAAATTCCTTTGATTTGCCCCTTTATTTCCTTTTTCTAACTTTTCTATTATTGTTTTTATTTCTTGATCATCCCGTTGCAAACGTTTCATACTAGACAATCTAGTTTCTCCTGCAGCTTTTGCTTTAACTTCGTCATTTCCCTCATCTCCACTCTCTTTTGCTGAATAATCTTTTCCTTCATTTTCACTTTTTGAGTCTCCATTTTTCTCAGTACTGTTTCCCTCGTCCGAAACTTCTCTTCGTTTGGCTGATCGTGTAACGACAGCCGAACTTACATCTTCGGTTGCACAAATGTACTGCGTCATCCTTAAGTACTCGCGAACCGCCATCAGCAATTTGCCTAGTTTATTTCCTCCTTCTACATTCTTGTGAACTCTGCACACACAGCTCCCCCAAAAATTGTCATGCCACGTGTTTCCTTCGATCAGGTGTGCATTGCCTGTTGCTAATAACTTCTCTGCTTCAATCGTCCCCGTCAGAAATTTTTGTTCTATTAGCTTCTGCATAATCTGGATTTTTAATTTATCCCAATTTTTTCTCAAAGTCACCTGCCGCCCCCTAGCCTTCGCCTCTGCTGCAGTCTTTGCTTTGCTCACCCATAGCCTTTCCTTTCTGTCCAGAGTTTTAGCTGCTTGGTAAGCGTGCTCAAGTGATTTATACCTTTCGCCCTCGAGAAATATTGTTATTTCGTAAAAGTTAGATAAAAACCCGTAGTCACCTTTGAATGAAGAAATTGTCTCCGTAGACTGCAAGGCTTTTTCCTTCTCTACTACATTGGTAGTCTCCAACTCATTCAAATTAATTCGCAAGGAGTCGGGGAGCTTCACTGCAGATTGGTCTTCAGGCTGTGGTAAACGCGAAAAACCGTCGGGAATTTTATTCTGCTCTGATCTGACAAACTCAAATTCGAACTGAAACTGGGAAAGAAACGATATAAATCTATCAAACGGAGGCTTTGGTCCCTCCATTTTCATTAAATATTTCAGCGCTGCCGCGTCTGTCACTACTATAAATTTTTCTAACAACATTAACTCCTTTCTGAAGTATTTAACACAAGAGTAAAACGCCAAGCATTCCAAGTGATATGCTGACCACCTCTTCTCTGTCGGCTTAAGTGGCTGAGAAAAGTAGCCTACTATCAGGTAGTCTTTCCCGGACTTCTGGGCCAAAAATCCCGCTATACCTCCGGTTTTTGCCGCGTCGACATGAACCTTCGTTTTCCTATCCTCCCGAAACAATGCTAACGTCGCTGTTTCCAGTAAATGAGTGTACATTGATTTAATCAAATTTCTATCAGTTTCTTTAAAGTCAAAGGGTATTTTCTCACACGCCATATCATTTAAGTGTTTAGTTTTTATTGCGAAATCGCGTATGAAGCGCCTATGGTAGCTGAGCGTACAAATGACTGATTTGAGTTGCTTTGGTGTTCTTGGGTTTTCTAGACTTTTCAACGGTTTGAACCTTTCTGGGTCAGGAGAGGCCGAATCGCCCAATTTTACTACTAACCCTAGCAATTTAACTTCCTTACGAAACAATTGAGTTTTGTCCGGGCGGACAAGTAATCGATTTTTCCTGAAGCAGAGCAAGACCTTCTCCAAGAGCTGCAGAACTTCGTCGAAGGACGAACCAGCTCCTGCGATGTCATCCATATAATTTATCGTGTTACAGTCCCTTAAAATTTGGTTCATTGTTGCCTGAGCTATTGCTGGTGCGGTCTTTACTCCGAAGGGTAGCCTTGCAAACCGAAACGTTTTCCCAAATGCTGTGAAACCTACATAATCTTTGCTTTCATCTGTTAACCGAATTGTATGGAAGTATGAAACAATGTCCAAAATAAATGCCAATTTCTTGTCTGCACAGTATTTTAGAGCTTCGTCTATTGTTGTAGACGAGTACGACTGATCTACTAATGACTTATTTAACGTTCTCGCGTCCAATAAAAAACGGCCGCGAACGTTTTCTGGGGTACTCTCTCTTTTTAAAATGCAAAACACTGGGTTTATACATTTTGCAGGTTTTTCCTCTATGACTTCTGAACGCAATAATGAATCTATCTCCCCTTTTGCAAGTTGAGCCTGTTGAAAATTCCACGGAAAATTCCTTTTGAAAAATGTTCTATTATCTTTTCTTTCTAAGTGAGCGAACACATTTGGTATAAATGTGCCTGGTTCTAGTTTGTAACCAAAAACATCCTGAAACTTTTCTAGCAATTCCTGGGCTTTTATTTTTTCTTCCGCCGAGATATCCGAATTTTCCAGGGAAGGCAGCGGCGGCAGCGGACAATCTTTCACTGCTGCAGCCGCACAGCTTATTTCCGAACTAGTTCCGCTGTCGCTAACTACATCTATCTCGAGGTGACCACTAACCATTCCTTCCCTAATTTCATCAAGTGTCATATAAACTACATCTTGAGGCGAGAGCGACTGATCCTCTACATGAATTTTTGCTACTGGGGTATTTTTCGGCAGTGTACGCCTCTCTCCATCGGCATTAAATACAGGGATTACTAATTTGGGTACAAGCTGCAAAAGGCACTCAACCGAATACACTGAATCTAACCCCAAAACTCTCTTTGGTGACACAATTGCCGGAAGAATTTCAAGTACTCCCTCTTCTTTAATCGGCACCATCGTGAAACCACTTGGGTTTAGCGATACCGCCTCTGCAGTGTATAGAACAACTGGCCCGTACTGCACCGCTTCAGCTGTCGCTAAGCCAAGACGCCGAGCTTCCTTTTCAAACAGCACTGAACTCTGAGACTCGTTCTTTCTTTCCGACTTACTTACTTCATTAAGTCTTTTTACCTGAATAGTTTCTTCATTCATCTTGAAGACTGCTGCTCCTAGATCATAGTTTAATTGCGCATGCAATTTCCTCAACCCATCGTCCCCTACTAACATGGGTACCGGAAGATTTTTAACTACAATTACTCTATTGCTGATTTTAACTTTTTTACTAAAACTGATCTCTGCTCTGTACGAACCAACAACCTGCAAATTTAAACTATTTGCCCCCTTTATCCGAACTGCACACGGCTTTATTGATGCCCTATCCGTGCAAAACTTCTCATCCACTAGACAACGAGTTGAGCACGAATCTAAACCCATTTCAAGCCGAAGCCCATCCAATCTACCTTCTACCATGAAAAGTCTACCCCCATCCTCATCTAAGGCCTCTAAGTTTAACTCGATTACTTCCTCTGTATTTGCAAAGGTTACTACCTCTATCTCATCAGGCTCTTCATTCTCCGACGGTCCCTGCCTACGCGACGGTCCCCCTGCTGCCGTTTCCTGAGGACTGCTGACTTCGCGCATTCCCTCGGGCCGCGCCTCGCCCGTCCCTGGAGCTGCGCGTCGCAGCCGGCCCCGCGGACCGACCGTGAACCACGTTGTGCCGGGTGCATCTGCACTCGGCTGTTTTTCCGTCCCCCCGATTTTAACAGGAGCTTTCCTTGCCCTTATCTCAACTGGCGCTCGGGAAAACAGCGGCTCAAAGTGCCCACTCTCCAAGTCACCCGTAAAGTCCAGAAAAATTTTCCGGCGAGAACTACTTTTTCCAAATGATTGAAATTTCCCCTGAATCTTGACAAAAATCTCCAGGTTTAGCAAGCTTGCTGCCGCTTGAACCTGAAGCGCGGTCGCGAACGTACCGCTTGCCCCGTGAGATTTGCAGTAATTTTGCCTATTTTCCCCTGGCAAGAAAAATTTTAACTCTTCCCAGTTTTTCCAAACGTAACGATTGATAATCTCGCGCAGTGCCTGCGCACCGTTAAACGACCCATACATACAATAGCTTAGTGCCGAATAGAAGCAGTTCCCGTCCTTTTTGGTCTGCACTTTACCTCCACCTACTTGCTGCCCCCTCCCTGCCTGCCTAAAAAATGGAATTTTATAGGGCAAGACGCGACAAAGTGACCTTCTTCGTCACACAGGAAACATTTCCTGTTTGGACCACCACCACTACCACGGCCGCGTCCAACAGACCCCCAACTCTCACCTCGTCTCCCCCTGTAGTTACTCCCCCGATAGTTGTTATAGCCACCGCGGTAGTTACTGAAGCCACCCCTATAACCACCACGGCCGTTACCACGGCCTCTGGAGCCACCCCGGCCCCTGTAATATCCGGAGCCCCTATTTCTTTCCGTCAGCTGCGCTAGCATGTTCCCCATTACTCCCAGGACAGTCTCAGTAGAAGTTTTCTCTCGCTCTTTCTCTTTATCTATTGCTAATTTTTCTAGCTTTACCAAAACATCATTTTCTTCCTTTTCCTCCCCCGAATCAAGTAGTTTGTCTAGCAGCGCACACACGCGGTCCTCCTTTTTCTTTCCTAATTTTGCATTTAACTTCTCCTCTATCATTTTTTCAAGTGAAGTCTCCTCAGACGTACTCGAATCCCCCTCAATTAGATTTTTCTCCGAAATTGCCCCCTCAAGAATTTTAACAAAGTCCTGCACTGTGTCACAATTACGCCCGATCATTAATGATGCCAAAGATTTTGGCAAACCCTTCAAAATTTTCCGACACACTTCCTTTTCTGGCAGTGGGGGGGAGGAGTGTCTAGCCAGGGAAAACATTCTGTTGGCAAATGCTCTGTACGATTCGCCCTCTTTACGTTTTAGCCCCGCCATTTTGTCTAGGATCGAAGTCATCGAATTATCTGCCTGAAATGCTGCAACCATCCCTTCTACGTATTCCTGCCATGATTTCCCCTTTAATTCCTCATGTTTTCCCCTAGCGTACGGAGGTAAGAAGTTGTAAATGTACATAGGCAAGTCTTTCTCCTCTACTTTAAAGGTCGCATACACTGAATGTGCATTTTGAAACCACGCTTCTACTGCGTTCTCATCGAACGCTGGTAACGTTGGCTGCAGGGACATTGGAACAGACATTTTAAGTTTTTTGTCGAACTTCTCTTTTGCTTTTAACCTTCTTATTTCCCTTTCCTTTTCCTTTTCTTTTTCAAAACAATACAAAATCAGTAACTTTATTATTTCCTGAGCGTCTGCAGCACTAAGACAGTTTTTTGTTGACTGCTCTCTAAGTGCAGAAACTAAGCTTGGTATTGAAAATTTGTAGTCTTCTAAAATGAAATTATTCCAGTCCTCGTGTGTCGCACACACTATGGCACAGGGCACAGGACAACGATATATGTCCTCCTCACTCACAAATACTGTTGGAAACTTCCGAACAACCTCAGGTTTTGTACCTGGCAGGGAAACAGGCAATTTGGCTAAGTCCGCGAAAATTTGCGAGGCAATTGAACTTGCATCCGCCTCCGTCGCGGTTAAACTATTACGAAACACAAGGTATGGTGTTTGCACCTCTTCCTCTAATAGAGACGACTGGAATACTTCAGCAACTATTTCCTTGTCCACTCCCATTTAGTAAAAAAAACCACACTAAGTACAACGGAAAATGGCATCGCTTTTAAGCAGCTACATACCTTTTAACAGTATCCACGTAGCTTTGAACTTTTACAACGCACTACACAGCTAGATTTTGCTGCACAGAAGCTGAAGCACAACACACATTCTCACTTTTTCACTTTTGGCTTTTCACTGATTTCACTAATTCACTTTCACTGATCTTCTTTCTCTCGAAACACTGCTCTCCCAGTGCCCCGTTAGAAGCTCTGCTGCAACCCGGTCGTAGCGTCCCCACGAGGTAGCTCGGAGTCCAGGGTAATCCACGTTTTCTTGAGTAATCCTTCACGAAAGTCCAATTTTCACGTTCTTCCCGGTCGATGCACCAGAATGTTTTGGTGGTGGTTTCCTGGGTGACTCGTCAGGGATAATGACTGAGTGGTTGGTTGTGGTTCACACTCTATATATTGAACTCATTAGCTTGTAACAAAGGGACCACACACTCCCGCGGCTCTGTGGCGACTGCCCCCACTCCTGCCTCGCGCGTCTCCGCCGGCTCTCGCCGGGCTCCACAGGGCGACCGTTCTGGAGAGCGCGGCGGCGCGCTGCGCCGCCAAGCGCTGACTCGCGCGGATATTCAAAGGCGCGGATATTCAAAGTGAGGCGCTACTACTCCCTATAACAGTGTGACCGACATTTGACCTGCTCAGGACCGCCCTAGGCTTCACTCGCTTCGCTCGCTCAGCAAAATTAAACCTTGTTTGAAAATCATGTAATCCTGAGTTTTCAGTCGCACGACCCAGCCGAAAATTCCGGTTACGATTACGATTACGGTTTCGGTTACGATTACGTTCGTAAATTGGGACAATTTCCAGTTACGATTACGTTCGTAAATTGGGACAATTTCCGGTTACGATTACGGTTACCGTTCCGGTTACGATTACGCTTACAGTTCCGGTTACGATTACGGGTCGATTACGGTTAATGTTACTACGTTACGGTTACGACGTCGTAAGTCCGTGAAAGGGCGGCCACCAAAAGCCGTTGTAAGGTCCCCCGCGTAAACTTCACGCGCTGAGCACGATAGTGCTGTTTTTATTGCTCAATTTTTAACCGTTTTCGTGATAATCCTATGGTGAAAAAGGTGTTTTTTGGTTTATTTTACAAATCGGTACAGTATGTGATCCACCAGCACCAGCACCACACCCGGCCGTTTTGCCGTGCGACACTTAGTTCAGGCGTTAGGCCGCCTGAAAGTTTGGGCTAGCCCGGTTACGGTCGTTACCGTAAACGTTCCTCGTAACCGTAACAGTTAACCGTAACCGGACTACGGTAATGGTCGTAACCGTGAACGCTACTCGTAACCGTAAGAGTTAACCGTAACCGAACAACGGTTACGGCCATACTCGCAGTTTTTAGCCGTAACCGGCGAAATTTACGGCCGTAATCGGAAATTCTAGCCGTAACCGTAACCGGAATTTTCGGCTGGGGAGGAGGGAAATATTACTCAAAGTCACAAGCAGACAGATTTATTTAGGGGCATCGAGAACGACATTGGGGAATTTAACTTCTTTCGCTAGCGCGGCGGTCACAGGGGCAGTCCACCAGATAGGTGACACGGCCGCTGCAGCCCGCATTCAGCCCCCACGCCGGGCAGCGAATCTCCGGTGTCCACTCCTCCGCCAGCTCGTGGAACTCCTTCAGGGAACGCCCCACGGCCCACCCGCGACTCACGGCGTAGTCCCGGCACTACTCGCAGATCTGGGGACCCGGTAAGGTCACCACGCCACGGTACACGGTCATAGGCAGGTTAACTCACCGGCTCTAGCATGCTGCTCTCCTGTTGGGCGCCCCACCCCTCCATTACCAGAGTCCGCGCCACGTAATAACGCGCGACGCGGCAAGGCCGGCCGCCGCGAGTTCCCCGAAAACGTACGCCCATGCTGCTTCGGCGAGAGGCGAGGAATGGAATGGTCGCCAAACAATGCCGTTCCCCGCCCTCCCTTTCTCTCTCTCTTCCACCGCGGCGACGCACACGCCTTTTAACCCCGCACCGGCCCAGTTCAGCTCGAACAGCCATGGCCCGCTACTTCCTGATCGCCGCCCCCGCGCTGATCCTGTTGGCCCTGACGCTGTTACGCTGCTCCGCGCCGCCCGCTGCCCGACTACGAGACGTGTTCCTCGAAGGAAACATAGGCCCAGGAAAATCCACGCTAGCGACAACATTGGCGAGTACAGGAAAGTTTGACGTTTACCAAGAGCCAGTGGCTGAGTGGCAGGAAACAGGTGGCTTTAATTTCCTCTAGGCGCTCACGCAGGATTACACTGCTAACGCATATTTGTTCCAAGTACTAGCGCTCGGGACACGAGCTCGCCGCACGCGGAACGCCCCCTCCTCAACGCGACTACCAGCCGGTAGCAACTCCCTAGGCCCGGGCTGACACCACGTCTCCCTCGCGCCGCCGAACCGGCGCTCCGCCCGCTCGCGCTGCAGCCGTCTCTTCTAACTTTCATAACTTTTGAACCAAACCTTCTTTTAACGAGCGCGAAGCGGCGATAGAAAGGGAAAAGAACAAGGAATCTGAAGATGTAAACCAAAGTTACCATATCGGACCAAAAACACTAATAATTGCGAGTTGAACGCGACCTACGCGGCCCGGAGAGGTGACGGAGCTGTCCATTTTCATTTTTTTCGTGGTTAAAAACGCGTTAGACTTGCGGAACCTCAGCGGAGCAAGTTTTTGTCAGATCATACGGAATCAGAATAACAGGGTGCGATTTTTCTATACTCACTTCGAAAAGAGGAAATGCGATAAACTTGATGTCGGCAAAATGGCCGCCAGAGCGCCTCCTGTTTTCAGAACGAAAAATATGATATTTCTGTTTCTGTAAAGGTCTGACGCATTGGCCTATGCCAAGCTTTGATTCTCGTAGATTCCAAATCTGCTTTTACTTTTTCAAAATGTTGTAGGATTGCTGAGATCCCAGTGGATCCAATTTGCAATGCACGAACCGGGCCAGGAGCACCATTTTCCGTGAAAAGTCGCCACTCGCGAACTACTGTACGTACGGACTTCAGACATGTCGGAAAATGTTTCCGAAGCATTCTTATTTCATAAATTTACACTTTTGGCTCCTGAAATGAGTTAAGAATTATTAAATTCGCGATAATTGATCTCGGGGCTCATCAAGCCATTTGAACGAGCGCCTCGGCACTCCAGGTATGAAAAATCCAGCGGCCAGAATAGGGTTTGTTTACGTTTCAGCTCATGTGGAGTGAATGGAGGTTGGAAACGTATTGATTGTCGCCCATTGTCGCTAGTGCTTGTACCTTAATGTAGTTCTTTGGAAATTCTCGTCGTTTGACATAAGTGTTTAAAGGTTTGTTTGCTTCTTTTTTCTTTTGTCGTATTGGAACTCAAAGGTGATTGAATGTCTCTATGTCTAACAAAACCTTGTTTTCTTTCCCTCACCTAGTGAAAATGAGCCAACAGGATATATTTGCATCGGATGATGAAAACGTCGATGATCCGGACGAAATGCAAGCTACTCCGACTGAGTTTAGTGGTGTTAGTGCTTCTTCTTCTCATGACTCTCCAGCAGTGGCATCCCAGTCATCACAATCATCTCTGATGAATACATCCACCGTCACACCCAGCTCTTCTCAACCAATTCCTTCGACACCTAGTCCTGGACAAAGCCCTTCTCAGGTTTGTGTTTATAATTTATTATTAATTATTTACATCCACAGAGTGGTGCAGATGTCAACATGATAACGATTTTTGTGCTTTGCTGTTTTGTATCAGGTAATTTACGCTTGTCCAATAACACCTTGCAAGAGTAAGATATTGAAGACTCTCATAGGATTTAAAAAACATTTGGCCAATCAGCACCAAGTTCCAAGTAATATTTTTAAACTTAATACTTTTCAACAAGAAAAGCACCACTTAATTTGTGTTCTATCTTACTTTTCTTTCCTCTCTTATTGTTTGTTTTTAAGGTGAATCTATTGAAAATTTAGTTCAAACTTCATCACGACCTTCAGTTGTACAATCAGCTGCTTCTCGAGCAAGTACATCTACTGCTGCTGAAACCCGTCAGGTAATAAAAATGTTTCTGTTCGATTGCTTTACTTTATCAAAGTCAACCGCAACTGCCATTAACTTTCATCCAATTTTCTACTAATACTTTTTATTTTATCTTACAGACATTTCTGTGCTCTCTATGTAAGAGTGTACTGAACACTGAAGATGGCTACTTAAGGCATCAAGCTGCTCATAGATATAAAGGTACATTTAAAAAATATATTTTCCTATGCAATTATACTATTTCCATCAAAAGAAAACTCTTTGAACTTTTTGTTCCAGATGCTACCAAGAAAAAGCCGAAGGCAGAAGATTTCACCACAAGTATTCTGTTGGAAGCTATGACAAAAATTATCAGTGAAATTTTAGAAGAACCTTGTTATGAAAATATTAGTGGTCCCAAAAAAAGTTTCTTGGAAGAACTACAAGCAAAACAAGAATGTCCTGAATTTATGGCCTTTGCTGAAACTTTAAGTGAAAAAGTCTGTGTGATAGTGTGTGAGGAACACAAAAAACTCATGCCCTTAAATCAGTATGAAGAGTCTCAGCAAAAGTTCCATGCTTTTTTGTTCAAAGAAGAGAATATAAGTGATCTACGTGACAAGCTAATATCTATTTGCCAACAATATATATCAACTGTTCTAGCCAATAGACTTGTGTTCAGACTTGCCCTAAAATTGTTTTGGGAAGTTCAACTTTGGATGTCAAAGGAAACAAGGAATAGTGCAAGTGCGAGTACAAGTTCAACTTTAGAACCTCCAGAAATGAGCAATGTTGAAAAGGAAGCATTCGCTCATAATGTGGGAGAGATTTTAAGAAGTTTTTATAAGAAATGTTTGACTAGGAGTAACAAGGCTCTCACCCGGAGTGCTTGCATAAGTGATAAATTTGTTGATGGGCAGCACCCTATAGCTTCTGCTTGTCTTTTAGATAAAGGTCAATGGTTCACAGGAGATGAAGATGGTTTAGTGCCAAGTGAAAATGCCATAAATTTTTTCTATGAAGTTCAACGTGTTTCAATAGCATCTATTCAAGAAAAAAATGATATTAATGTAGTGACAGATAAAATTCTTGACAATTATTGTGCTCTAAACTTCTGGTTCCATTTAACATCCAGTCATTTTACCGAAGAAGATTCTTTGTTGTTCATGAAGGACCTGATAAAAACATTTACAAGACATTTTTGTGAGAGAAGAGAGAAGCAGCAGAACAGAGCTGCAGAGAAAGCAGTAGCAGCTTCTAGAGTTCCCCTCCGTCAAGATTTTAATAGAAACGTCAGGGATAAAGCAGATACTGTAGAATCAGTAACTTCAGGTAATTCAAATCAAGTGCAGTAAACCAAATATTTTACTTTCATCTCAGTGTACTCTTACTGTATATCAGTATTTTGTTTGTTTTGAAATCTACTGTATATCTTCAATTCTCCTTACTCTCATGAGTTATTTCAGTTATTTCTCTTATATTGTCATGCCATTAGAAGTCTTTCGTGGTGGGAGAGGTATTGATAGAAATTAAACAAAATATCAGCTGAAATGCACTTTTAAAATAATAGTGATACTACTTTAATAAAAATGTACTATCAAAATAATAGTGATACTACTTTAATAAAAATGTACTATCAAAATAATAGTGATACTACTTTAATAAATACTATTAACAATTTTCTCCTTAATTTCAACTTATTTTTAACAAACATAACAACCACACAAGTTATTTTCAAACATTGGTTTTGAGAGAAACAATGAAAGGTACAAAGAGATAATAGGTCACAAACTACTACACAAATACTTTAAAATTACTTCTTCTTTGTACGCTTGGGAAGGGGTGAGTCATCCACCTCTAAACCAGCATTTGGTAGAAGTACTTCAGTATTTCCTCTCCGGGGTGGTAAGCTAGCCTCTGCTGCACTACGTTCTGTATTGGCAGTATTCAGAACTCCTTGCAGAAATGGATTTTTATTATCTCCCTGCTTCCGCCTCATCTTTCCAAAATATTGTTCTAATGGATCCTGATTCAGGACACGGGCATTCACTCTGGGGGCTCCTGCTGATTGGAGCATGTACTTGATGCTTGAAACAATACTTTTGATAGTAATTTTAAGTGACTCGAGTGCTTGATGGCTAATGATCATTTGTGATCTTTCTGTTACTGAGAAAATACCTGCTCTATTTTTGACATCTTCTTTCCATTCTTCAAAGTAATTTAGGAATGTTGTTGAAAGCCATTCGAGCCTTGGGTCATTTGGATCAGTGTACGCCACAAGGTTGATATTTCTTACGTCTTCCCCGTCTTCTTGTTTTCCATTCACACAGTCAAAAAATTTGTTCATTAACCTTATGAACTTAACAAGTTCATCTGTATCAAAATCACTCAATTCAGGAAGACTGGCCAGACATTCTATTGAATCAGCAACAGACTTACTGAAAGTCTGAGTTGCAAACACAACTGTCATACAGCTGAAGCTGGTTAATTTTACATGAGCTCTTGTTAACTTGTGGTTTACATACTGATGTTGTTTTGTAAGATCATACAAATTTTCCAGAACTTTCCATGAGAGAAACTGTCCATTTTTCCATAGCTTTCTTGTTTTCCTATGGGAAAAAGAATTTGCCAAAGCATTCCTTATAGTCTTGAGAAGATGTGGAGGGTCAACAACAAAATATAGTATTCTACCATCACCAGATGCTAAGTTTATGGTACAGTAAACCAGGGGCGTACTGGCCCGGTCGGGGGGTCGGGAAATCCCGACCGGGCCCCCCCTCCGGGAGTACCTTTTGGGCCCCCCTCCGGGGCCCGTAGGGCCCAGGGCCCTGGCGACCCGGCACCCGGCTGGGCCCGCAGGGCCCAGGGCCCCGGCGACCCGGCTGGGCCTGCAGGGCTGAGGCCCCGGCCGGCCCCTATGGACCATATGGGCCCCTGCCCCCGGCACCCGTTCGAAGGGGGCCCAGCAGCGCCCAGCCCAGGACGGCACCAGCCCTTTACCGTGCACCCGGCCGAAACATCTGACAATTTAGATCCTGAACATATCCTTGATAAATATGCTAAGTCCTCTGTGGAGTTGTCACGCCTACTACTTTATTAGGTTAATTAATAATGCCTAATAAATGTCAATTGCAGATGCCTTGTGATTTATCTATCGAATATGCATTTATGCACACTACATACTACAGAAGTTTTAAACGCTATGCAGTAAAATTAGTTTTTGCCCCTGGAAAGTAGGCAATTCCGGGCCCCTGTGTCTAAAACCCCGACTGGGCGCTCACCTACCCAGTACGCCCCTGCAGTAAACTTCTTTTGCAGAGGGATCTGAAGATGGATGCATACGAATAAATTTTCTGTTGACTGCCGCTCCATCAAATGTCAAACACAAAACCTTGATGCTTGCCTCCTCAAGGTGGTAAATAACTTGCCATGTACGATCATATAACTGGGACGCAGATAAGTCATCAGTTGAATAAATGGCCACAACCTCTTGAACACCAGAAGTAAGACCCTGTCCAAAATATACTAATACCTTCTTTGCCAGTTTTGGCTTGTATGTTTTAGCATCAAGGTCACTTTGTAATTTTCTAAGTTCTTCATCAACATCAGAGAGATTTGTGTATCCGACTAACTCACCAGTAGACCTTTTCGTCACAAGGCCTGACCTAATGTGCATTTCATCAAACATTAAGTTGACGTACAGATTGTGCTCCTCAGGCCCTTTCTTCCCAATATTTTTTCTGAAGCGATCAAGAATTTCTTGTTGGCAGCCTTCCTTAGGTTCAACATACTGGCTGTAGTCATATAGAGTCCTGTCAGAAGGTAAACACATAATTTTTGAGTCTCTCAAATATCTGTAAGCATTAGGTGAATCAGAATGGAGTTTCAATGCCACCCTGATCATCATGGGGTGCCATCGCATTCCTCTTTTATCTTTGACAAGCAAAGCTGCCTTCTGAGATTCCCAAAATAGTTTTTGAATTGGTGTCATCTTGTGCTCATTTGCTCGTAATATGCCAAGCAGATCATTCCGAAGGACCTCATCAAGTCTCACTTGCAAGTCTTCAACCCTTTTTTGTAACCGATCAGCTCGCCTTTCAGCAAGTTTTGATCTTTTCTTCCACTTATCTTTCTTATCTTTTAACTCTTCAAAGGTTAAATTGTCATCTGGTGCACTAAATTTTTTCTTGATTCCTTGCTTCTTTAATTTTCTTTCTTGACGCTGGTCTTCTCTTTTCATTTTTTAAGCTCTTGCCGGCAGCTAAGACATGTGTCTTTGTTAATATCTTCAACTAGCACAGAACACTTGGCACTTCGGAAAATAGATGAGGATCTGTCAGTGACACCCTCAAAACGTTCCCACAGTTCTTTATACTCTTTGATACCCTCACATTTAGTAGCTTTTAAAACAAAATTGGACAAAAAGCAGAGATAATCTGAAACACTTTTACTATCTTCATGCACTGGTACTGCTCTTACTAGAAATATTTTGTTATCATTAGGAACTTGGTATCCATTCACAAATATTCCCTGCCTATTTTTGGCACAGTCCCAATAAACACAGAGAGTGACAGCAGCATTTTCAGAATCATTGTGGTGAATAATTCGAACAATTCTTGATAAAGCCACATCAAAATGCCACCTGTCACTTCCCAACAACAATTTCAAGTTGTCAATGATGCTTTGTGCATTTGGCTGCAAAGGAATAAGAAACTAACGTTATATGAAGGCAGCAGCTTCCTAAACTTGATCCTTTCACACCAAAATAACTCACATGAGGATCAGGGCAATCAGAGGAAGGTAAATTTTCTCCCTCTGGGACTTCAGTTGGTTCCTCTTTCCCTGCAGGGTTGACCTGGAATAAAGATAAGACATTTTTAAATGAAATTCAATAACAGGAAGAGTTCATTACATTAAAATATATTTACCTCTTCTTCTTCAGTATCGACCACATTGATGGTCTCCACTTCATCAGTGGGCTGAGACGACACATCCATTAGCTGTTCGCCCATTTCTTTAGCTCGGCTTTCCTTCAAAGAATACTTTCTTTGATAACCCACTCCTGGTTTACGCCTTTTCTTTGGAGCTGCCTTTTCTTCTGATTTGGCTGGAGTTGGAGTCTGAGTCTGTTTATAGTCAAAAAATCTTTAGTGAGTTGCAAGGAAAGAAACTAGCATCAATTCAAAAAAATACAAATCCTACTACATACTTCAGACAAGGAGGACTCATCTGGGTTCTCAGATGTGGTCGCAGAAAAATTGTCAGATTCTAGAGCACTAGAAGTTGGATCCTGGAAAAGGAATGTTCGTGAAATAGGTTAATTTTGCCTGTGCAATAAAATTGCAACAGAAACTTAAGACGAGTACACACCACTTCAGATTCTTGGTCTGTTTCGGATGCAACAGCAGAAACATCAGTTTCCGACTGTGATTGATCATGACGTTCGCCCATCATTACCAAAATTTTGTAACACACAATCAAAAATCAAAACAGGTGCTTCAAATAAACAAATTAACCTGTAGATCACGACGAAAGGAAACAAAAATGGTCCCGGTCCACCTCGGCCGCTGGATTTTTCATACCTGGAGTGCCGAGGCGCTCGTTCAAATGGCTTGATGAGCCCCGAGATCAATTATCGCGAATTTAATAATTCTTAACTCACTTCAGGAGCCAAAAGTGTGAATTTATGAAATAAGAATGCTTCGGAAACATTTTCCGACATGTCTGAAGTCTGTACGTACAGTAGTTCGCGAGTGGCGACTTTTCACGGAAAATGGTGCTCCTGGCCCGGTTCGTGCATTGCAAATTGGATCCACTGGGATCTCAGCAATCCTACAACATTTTGAAAAAGTAAAAGCAGATTTAGAATCTACGAGAATCAAAGCTTGGCATAGGCCAATGCGTCAGACCTTTACAGAAACAGAAATATCATATTTTTCGTTCTGAAAACAGGAGGCGCTCTGGCGGTTATTTTGCCGACATCAAGTTTATCGCATTTCCTCTTTTCGAAGTGAGTATAGAAAAATCGCACCCTGTTATTCTGATTCCGTATGATCTGACAAAAACTTGCTCCGCTGAGGTTCCGCAAGTCTAACGCGTTTTTAACCACGAAAAAAATGAAAATGGACAGCTCCGTCACCTCTCCGGGCCGCGTAGGTCGCGTTCAACTCGCAATTATTAATGTTTTTGGTCCGATATGGTAACTTTGGTTTACATCTTCAGATTCCTTGTTCTTTTCCCTTTCTATCGCCGCTTCGCGCTCGTTAAAAGAAGGTTTGGTTCAAAAGTTATGAAAGTTAGAAGAGACGGCTGCAGCGCGAGCGGGCGGAGCGCCGGTTCGGCGGCGCGAGGGAGACGTGGTGTCAGCCCGGGCCTAGGGAGTTGCTACCGGCTGCGACTACGCATCTTCGAGCGTTCGGCGCGCTGTGCGCTAGACGTGTTCTCCGAGTACGGACACGCCGTCGGCGCCATCTCACGGATGGAAATGGAAACACTGCGGGTCCTCCTCGACGCGCCGCGACCGGAACACCCAGTGGTGTACCTGTACGTGCGGGTGGACCCGGGAGAAGCTTGGCACCGCTCTCGACAACGAGACCGGCCGGAGGAGTCCTCGCTGCCGGCCAGCTATCTCACACGACTCCACCGCCACCTGGACGACTGACTGCTACGAACCGAACAGGCGGAGCGCATCAACGAGGTGGTGGGCCTAGATGGGAGTAGGGAAGGAAAAATATCGGTATTTTTAAAACGGCGGAAAAAACCTGTTTTTTCCGGTTTTTTTTTTCGGAAAAAAAACAAAATCGAGGAAAAAAACGATTTTTCGACTATATTTTAGTATTTCATTAATTTTGAGTACCTCTAGCCTTTATTTATGCAAAACATAGTTTTTTTAAAGGATAAGTCCGAGCTGCAGAGGGTTCAGAGGCTAGATAGAATCCTGGAACCATTTCCTATAGTGGAACTGTAACAAACAAGTTATATAAACTTAAAATCAATTTTCGACACTCAAAATTTCCTCTTTTTACCAAATTTTTCCAATCTTCACCCTATATTTACACCTATGGCTGTTAAAAAAAATAATTTGACACACACTAACTTCAACTACTCCAACACAGTACTTGAGTGCCATTATATTATTACCACATTCATACTTATTAATTGTTCAAGGGAGAGAAGAGGCCTTTTAGATAAGAATTTAGTCCTTCCTAAATGTGTTTACTAGTTAGTTCTCAAAAAAGTATTTTGTACCTAGGTGGGCCCTACTTGGTATGGTAAATAGGGCAGAGGGTAGAATGGTATAAGGTTGAGGGAGAGAGAAGACGGTACGGCGAGACGATTGGCGATGGTGCAGCCTATCGGTCATGTCATGCAGCCAGGGGTAGGCTAGGCTAGCCCGCCAAGCACTCATGCCAGCGTGTTATACTATGGATGAAGTGCGGGGAATGGGATGGAGAACACTCGGAGGATGGCCGTCGGTAGAACTCTATTCCAAAAGAATCGGTACAGTGGTTCAGTTATCAACGCGGGTTGACCGCCACGCAGGACGGTTGGAAGGCGCCGTGAGCTACGGGTAGTCCGGCGCGCAGGCCGGTGGATTCGCAACTGCCGCACGGCTGCACGGCTGCGCCGTGCGCGCCTGCCCCAAAGTGCTGATGATGATGCACTTATGCACCTTGGGCCCTTGGCTGGGATCCGGTGCCCCTAACACGCCCAACATCCAAAAAAATTGCGTCCCCGCAATTTCCATCACGGGCAAGGTTGCAGTTTGTATGGGCAGTCACGGTAAAATCAAAACAATCACAAAATAACCGAAAAAAAATTCCTAGTCTGGAAACATGCAACAGATGTGAAGATTAAAAGTACAGAGTACCACTGTCAAGTACAAAGGGGCAGTAAAGGACCAAAATGCCCATGCTGAAATCTTCTCAACAACACACCAAAAGATGGGAAACATAATGGCCAAATAACGAAAACAAAAATAAATCACAAAGTAAAAATCAAAGCCAAAACATGCCAAAACCTAGAGTATGAAAAATATGTCGAATAAAATAAAGGTCAATACGACTCATAAACAAAACAAATCAGAAAGTGAGAACAAAACAGAATTAATCAAAGTTCGTCGCGCTTTTCCAAAAATATCCTTTTCGCCTTTGAGTACCTCCTACCCAGGTCGCCTTTGAGGTCCGGGAGCCATTTAGACAAACGATATTCGGGCCACGTTTTAGACCAGGTGTGGAGATAATGCCAACCAATGTGCTCCTCCCAGTCACATGACGGAGAGGTATAGAAAATCCACTTCAACGTCCGCCGGGCATATGTCCAGTCCATTTCATCTTTACTTGGCATGCGATCTTGGGCAAAATTTGCTTTTTCACCACATTCACACCGCCGCCGTGGTCGAGAGCCGATCCGCTCCGTGCTCGACTTTGAATCATTATCACTATCACTCTGCTGTTGCACTACACCGGCTACACTGACCGGGTCGCTCTGCTTTTGCACAGGAACACTTTCACTACACACTTGACTTCGGCCTGTTGGATACAACATCTCTCGGAGCCAGTCCGGTGTGTCATCAACCCACACCTGCCCACCGGCGGACCGCTGGCTGTGGGCGCGGCTGTCATCGGTGTCCGCTGACGCTGCAGCTGCCGGGTCGGGGCCGGGCCGCGGGCCGCGAGCCGCCGCGTCATCGCTGGAGGGCCGCGTCAGGAGAGCCTCGCCGGGGGGCTCTTCTTGCAGTTCGTCGCTGGGGGCTGCCATTTGTCTAGCCTCGTAGCCGTCCGCGTCCGTGGACAGCATGCGTGTAGACCCCGTGTCGAGCACGCTAGACTCCACGTGGTCGGTCAGCGCCATCTTGGTGGAAGCCTTGTTGACTGGGGGATTTCCTAACTTGCTGTCAAGAACTTGCTCCTGAGATGCACTCAGGCCACACTGAAGTGAATAACGGAAAAATTTGTAGTCCTGGTCGCCAATATCTTGATTAAAATAGGCGATAATGTTTATCAGATGGCCAGAGGTATTCGGGCCATAACATTCCCTCTCATTATCGGTACTCACAAAAATCTTGGTTTGAAATAAATTTGCTGCCAGGTTAGTAGCAATTCGCCAACCTCCGTATATTCCCGTTGCTATTTTGGAACACAAATCACTGGCGAGCTGGTGGCTCCCGTTGAATCTCCAGGAGGGGTATAGCTGCTCCCAGTTTTCCTTCAAATATGCCGCCAATATCTTGCGTAGAGCTCGGGCATGCTTCTTCGACTTCAAAAACACTTCACTTAATACCTTAAAAATTCCATTTGTCTTCTTTATGTCTTGAGCAGTCTGCTCAGCTCCTGCCGGGCTCACCGTGGGTCGTCGCGGCTGATGCACCATGTTATACTAAGGATGAAGTGCGGGGAATGAGATGGAGAACACTCGGAGGATGGCCGTCGGTAGAACTCTATTCCAAAAGAATCGGTACAGTGGTTCAGTTATCAACGCGGGTTGACCGCCACGCAGGACGGTTGGTAGGCGCCGTGAGCTACGGGTAGTCCGGCGCGCAGGCCGGTGGATTCGCAACTGCCGCACGGCTGCACGGCTGCGCCGTGCGCGCCTGCCCCAAAGTGCTGATGATGATGCACTTATGCACCTTGGGCCCTTGGCTGGGATCCGGTGCCCCTAACAAGCGGGCTGCCTAAACAGGCAGCTCAGCTTAGTTTGACATAATTTAACAACCCTAACAAATTGCCAACGCCAGCAAACGTGATTCTAGAGTGCCAAACACGCATTTTAATGATTATATTGTACCATAAGTCATAAAAGGGCAAAAACTCGTTTTTTTCCGGTTTTTTTTCCATTTTAAGCCTTTTAAAAATACGAAAAATACCGGTATTTTTCCTGTTTTTTTTTTCGGTTTTTTTCCGGGGTTGCCATCCCTAGATGGGAGTCAGCCGCCAGACGAGCTGGCGACGGCAGCGATGGAGGCACTAGAGAAAATCTGCCGAAGCACCGGGTCAAATAAGTATTATCAGCGTAGTTGCGTCAAGGCCATCACGGACAACATCCTTGCAGCCAGACGCACGAAGGACCAACAATGGACAAGCGCCGTGAGTATGTCACCCTCGGCCGCACACTAATCCGGGTCCATGCGCCCCGTCCCGTCCTCTCAACCCCAGCTTCCCGCGGTCCAGGGAACCGCCTCTTCTCCCCCCCCCCACCCGACTGCCCGAGTTCCGGACGAGCCACACGCTGCGCCGCTACTTCGCGACCGCCGCACGGCGACACCCCACGCACGAGCCATAAGATCCAGTGTGAGCGGAGGCCGTTCCCGCCCGGAGAGGGAAGGAGTGTTGTATTGTCAGTACGGGCAAACACCTCCGAGTGTATACCCCGCCTCCGCGCGCTCTCAGAGGCCAATTGTCGGGCCGGTTGCCAGGGTTGCCGGGAGGACTGTTTTAGGGCCGAACTCCTGGGGTTCTTAGTTGGGAATGATCGACACTTCTGTTATTGGCACTTCGTATATTCTACCACTGCTTGGAACAATGGGGGACTCCACACTCTACCGTTACTCTGGGACGACTGACTCGATCTGCCCTGATCCTCTCCTTATGAGGGCTCATCCCCTCCCCCTGCTGGCCTGCGATTCCCCGCGTGATGCGCCCGATCGGGGATGTGACACCCCCTGATCTGGTTGCATCCGCCGGCCACTGACCGGCCGCGCAGAGCCAGCGTCTGGCGGTTGTCTAGCCGCCGCTCAGTCATATTACTGGGTAGGTTATTGACCCCTCATTACCCCCTGTAACATCCGAGGAGCAGAAAAGAGACGTCGTCCCGACGTAAAATAAGTAATGAAAAGAAAATAGGGTATTTCACTCCGTTCAAACCGGATCCAAAGAAGAAAAGTATTGCTTCCTGATTTGTTTCCTCCTTGACGCTGATTGGCTGATGCCGTCGAAGTTCTCGGACCGACCGCCAGGTCTGCGACCGCCCTAGTGGCGTGCCCGAGAACTTCGTTGGCATAAGCCAATCGGCGTACAGGAGGAAACAATTCAGGAAGCAACACTTTTCTTCTTTGGATCCGGTTTGAACGGAGTGAAATACCCTATTCTAAAATACTTTTCGACTTTAAGACATATATTGTTACAATATTTGCAAGTCCCTGATTCATTAACTTTATATAAGCATAATGGGTCCGAGTGTGGAGTCTTTTTAATTCTACGTAATAATAAGAACAGTTAAACCTTAAAAAAAAAACACAAGAAGGAGAAAAAAAAAACGACACATCGCATTATTTAATCCTAATCTGGTCTTCTTGTCCGGTGAGTGCGATGCTGTACGACCTTTCCTCCACATGACCCTATCCTGCGCCGCCGCCTTGGTGTCGTCCTCTTGTCAAGTGGGTTTGTTCATGATGGGCCACAACCCGCTCCCGGGCATTACGCACCAGGTGGGTCTGACTGGGTCGGCGCGCCTAACGCCTTCCGAACCGCAGTCACTGGAACAACGCTCGCCTCGCTAGTCGACTAAGAGCGTTGCCAGGTGGACTTCCCTCGACGTGCCGGTTGAGTGACATGTTGACTTGTCACTCTGGTCCATGCTCTCATTTAGTGAACACCATTCTGGTGTTTTTCTTCTTGTAGTCAGATTTCAATTATTTAATTTTGTATTTCTTCTTGTTCGATTGTCTTCTTTGGATTGGTTTTGGCTTTTCTTCTTGGTTTTTGGATCTTCCCCTACTTTCTGAGCATGGACCACCAGCTTTTGGCGGCCTGGCCTGGCCCGCCTTGAAGAAGACGCCGCCCCGGCGTGTGGAGTTGGAACATTGGACTCGTCGGCGTGGTCGCTCGGCGAGTCTACGTCGACGCACGGTGAGGGTCACGTAGAGGTATGGTCAGTACAGTGCACCATCGGACTCGTTCCCTATTTATCTGTCGGCAACAAAATTGAGTGAACATTATTATAAACAATCATAAGAGAGAGGAAAGAGAGAAAACAAAAGCACTTTTTTAAAATCTATTCATTAATAGCTTCATAGATCTCAGTATTATTCTGACTATTGTCTGGATTTCTCCCCCGTGGTCTAGCTCTAAAATTTTCAAGTCCTGTGAGTGTTACCTCCCGTTGCGCTTCCTCCCTTTTCTTATCATTACATAGATTCAATGCCATCCATGGGAAATTGAAACGTAGGTAACAGTACCCAATGCCCAATACGGCGGCAAAGATAACAATCCATAAGGCTATTTCAACCCAACCGCTATTGTACGTGGGTATATTTTTCCAATTAGATAAAGCGTTGCTTTTGAACGGTTCAACTTTAGTCAATGAGAGTTTTGGAATGGTTAGGTTATGCATTTTCAGGTATTCAAAATTTCTTTCCGTGGCAAATAGTTGATACGGCTCGAACTTATCCGATGCCCATTCCATATTTATCTCTACCGTTACATTTTTATTCTCATTAATGTTACAAATTTCCAGCGCCGCAATTATAGTTTGTTGGGAGCCAGTTGTTTCCTGTACGGAACACGGGCAGGGGACAAGTAACTCATATCTGCCTTGTTCTAGTCGAGGCAAATTGTTCTGTAAATTAGACCCGCATATTACAGCAAGAGGTGATCCCGGATTTAGGACTGAGAATTTATTGACATCAAGCATGTGTGCAGTTGTTGCCAACGTGTCTGCACAATGTAGTTCACATGACTCGGAGATTAATTCTACGTCCGCGTTTGTTAACAGTTTATGTATACATTTGGATAGGGCGCCTTGCGAGTTGTGTAGTGGAAGCATGTAGACATCTAATGAGTTGAATTTATAGGATTCCCTTATTTCTCTAATGACATGTCCATCAGTTGCTACTCTTATGGACTCTGGCATTATATTACATGTTTTTCCATCGAGCAAAAAGGGGACAGGCTCTATTTCCATTATGTGGAATTGGGTGTTACTTTCAGTTAGAGGTACATCGAGCATTATTTCAAGAGATTCATTGTGTAACAACTTACAAGTGGCTGATTCCATTTTATAATACGGAGACAGAGAACTTAGGTCAAAGACCGGTCGCAGCCCATGTTGGGCCAGTATCGTATCCTGCTTTTTGAGTGCATTTAGTAGGTCTCCCTCTGTCACCATGAACTTAGGCAGCTGTCTGTCTTGACACTTTTCATAAACTGTTTTCAATGCTAATAAATGTGTTTGGAGTATATTGATTTTATTCATTATTGTTTGAGTGCCTACAAGTTTGAATACTACTATATCCAGCTCAGATTCAAATTTCCCGAGTTCCTCAGTTAATTTGTTGAATCGAGTTATGAAGAAATTCATACTACGTTCGAGTTCTGTTTGATGGTTCTGGACTGACTGAAAATTTTGGTTAGTTGCCTTAATTAAATTCTCGTGAGAGGTTGCAAGGTCTTGCACCCCCTCAGCGAGCTGATTAACTTTTGAGATGACAGTATTTAGTTGGCGTTCAGTAGCAACACCTGTAATCCAATTTAGAACAGTGCCTATGAGGGGGAGCATTGACCTCTTAGTTCGTGGCGACCTGAATTCGTCCAAGTTCTCTGTCCGTTTGAAAATCCCTTGTAATTCCTGGAGAATTTTTACACTCGCCTTATCAATACTTAACAAGGTTTTACAAGCATTCAGAGATGGGGTTGACAGTTTGGTAGGCATACACACAGTTTCATTAAGGGCGATTTGATAGTTAAGAGACGGTAGGTTGACACGAAATTTTAGTTGTAGCACGCCCAGGGCTACCTTGGAGTCCGCTAAGTTAATTTTGAGTCCTTTAGTTTGGGCCACTATAATTGGTGGCTTCAGAGGTCTGACGTGCAACATTGCATTTAAGGCAATGAGGCATAGTAGCAGCATACTTATTGATCCCATTTTCAGGGGTAATGATATCTTGTCCTCTGTGTACACCTACGTCCTGTGAACAAATTAATTATCGTATAATGACGGTCGCCATGGTACAGTGTGGAGTTTGTCCAAAGCATATGTAGATTGAATATCTACAAGTCCATCTTATTATTTTTTTTTTGTTAAATCAAAACTGAATTTCGGGACCCAACTCTCTTTCGTATTAGACGTGGTGCATGTAAATCGTGACTGGAGAGTCTCCAAGAACACGTTCAAGAATTTCTAGGATATCTGAAGGATTCAGGCGGTCTAGGCCTGACCCCAGTCGAGGTATTGCCAGTTCATTAAGCTTATTGAATTCAATGAAACGACGCAAATTTAGGATGGACTCTTCGAAGTCCGTCAAATTAGGTAAATGAAAATAGCGTTCTTTTGTTATTAGTTGAACTATAAATCTCTGACCCCTCCTGAGAGCCACTACATAACCTATTCCTCGTGGCGCTTTGTGGAAGTCGCTTCTGAGGTCAAAGGCACGGTTAAGCGTAAGGGCTATACCGGCTCCCATTTTGCCATCACAGCTTACGCAATGGGCTATCGACATAGTCGGAGGGCAATTTAGGATATCTCCGTGGATATGAACTAATTTCATCTTTCAGTGTACTCTTTGTACAGTGGTGAATACCTGCAAAGAAGACAGTTCATTAGGAATGGCAACACAAGCAGGACACAATCAACTCCAGGAGAGAGAGAGAAAAAGAAAAGAAACGGATGTATTGTGCTCATCAGATGGTAGAACGGTAAAATGTCGGTAAGGAAAATCCTGTGATTGGCACATAAACGTTTACGCCTGTGGCCTATTCTGTTGTCATGGCAACCATCACCGCCCTCTCGTATGTTAAGCAAGCGTGCCATCCCACTATTGCTAATCGACGGCCGTTTTAAAATTCACGAATTTGTTACTTTTTAGCCCGCCCTTCTGCTTTGAAAAAGCTTCAGAGCGGGCTTATGCAATCGATCTGGTGTCTGTCTGTCTGTCTGTCTGTCTGTCTGTCTGTTTGTCTGTCTGTCTGTCTGTTCCACTCGAAGGAGTTGAGCTAGAGAGTTGAAATTTTTAGGGTATCTTAAGGGTCACTCCTGGACACCGAAACGCTTGGTGCAAATCCTGCCAACCCTCATTAAGGCACTGAAAAAAATTATTAAAGTTTTCACGGAATAAACAAAAAATTTTTTTTTAACTTTTTCCAACCCCGTCGACCCGTACCTCTCCGGAAGCGTCTTTTCGCGTCTAGTTCAATGGTGCAGACCCTTTTACGAAAAAATGGACCCAGCTCGGGACTACACTGTAAAAAGCACCCGTAATTGGTCCAGTTTTCAACTTTTCTCAACCCCGTCGACCCGTACCTCCCCGGAAGCGTCTTTTCGCGTCCAGTTCAATGGCGCCCACCGTTTTTCGATAAAAAGGACCCAACTCGCGACTACACTGTAAAAAGCACCCAAAATTGGCCCACTTTTCAACTTTTACGAACCCCATCGACCCGCACCTCTCTAGAACCGTCTTTTCGAGCGAAATTCAGTGGTGCCAACCGTTTTTCAATTTTCAGTGTTGCCAATCGTCAAAACTCAAACATTTCGATTATTTTCGACATTTCTCGATATTTTCTGATGTTTTTTTGATATTTTCGACCTTTTTCGTTGTTTTTCGATATTGTTCGACATTTGCGACATTTTTCGACATTTTCGATAATTTTCGATATTTTTCGGTATTTTCGGATAATTTTCGATAATTTTTGACATTTTTGATAATTTTCGATGTTTTTTGATATTTTTCGACATTGTTGACATATTCCGACATATTTTGATATTTGTAAACATTTTTGACAATTTTTGATATTCTTCGCCATTTTTCGACATTATCCCTCATTTTTCGATATTTTTCGATGTTTTTCGACATTTTCCATATTTTTCGATATATCTCAACATTTTTAAGATATTTCGAGATTTTTCGACTTTTTTGACGTATTTCTACATATTTCGAAAATTTTCGACATATTTCGACAGTTTTTGAAATTTTCGACAACCCTCGACGCATATATCGTTAAAATCGTTTCGACGAGCGTAATTCAGTGTTGCCAACTGCTGCCAAATAAAGTCCGAGTTCGACCGTTCCATCTGAGGCCGAGCTCACGTATTTCGACATTTTTCGAGATTTCCGACTCCCCTTTTTTGCCGAATAACTGACCGTTTAGTCACTATATCGGCACGTTTTCAAAGCAGAAGGGAGGGCTGTAGTTTCGGTGGTTCACCGTTACAAACTGCCTCTTTCCGAAGAGAATGCCTTTACGGGCCGCAGGCCCGATCATTTACAAGCTAAGAGGACGTTCTTTGTGACTTAGGGGTCGGGCCGAAGGCCCGACCGAACGCCGCCGGCAGGCCAAGCAGGCACGCCCCCTGCCGAACGGAGTTGCCAGCGTAGCAAAGCGGAGCTGGCAACGACGTTTGGCGGAAGGGCGGGCCTGCTTGTTGGTCAGGAGATTCACGTTATCAGTATAAATTTCCCATCTGAAGCGTGATCTTTTCGTATCTGGTTTATTATCCAAGTGCGTGATTTTTCGTTCGCTAGATCGGTTAAGTTGGTACGGGCTTTTTCCCGCGCGGTATGGTTCGGATCGGATTTTAGCTGCGTTTGCGGCAAATCTCAGATTTCACGTTCCCAGCGCGACCGTTGTGAAGCCCGTCTCCAGCTTTCCGTGTAGTCGCGAGTTGTCCCCCGCGCTGGTGAGCCACAGTGCAGTTTATCTCCCAACTTCTCCAGTGTTTGTTTGTGACTTGTTCTCCTTTCTTTATTGAACGTACGGTAGGTAGCGTAATCTCATTCTTTTCCGGTGTCATGCCTCTTTCACCGTACCTATAGCTGTGTTCTCTCGTATTACAGTCAAATGCCGTAATTTCGGACTTGTGCCCTAATTTCGGACAGTTTGTAGAGAAGTGCTTATTTCAACCTATCTCGGTCACCTTTTGAGATATTTGAAATCCGAAGACGTCATCGTACAGTTTGCTGTAAAGAGTACCATATTTCGTCAAGTCGGTTGAAGTACCTTTAAAATTTTACAGCACACAGGAATTTTAAGTTAAAAAAAGAATATAGAACAAAATTGCTGATTTGAAATAAGCTCCCCCAAAAACATGGGCTCATGTAGGTGTGAGCTGCCCTATGGGTGGTCCTTTCTCGAATGAATGTTTGGTATTTTGGCTACGGAACTAAGTAAATTATTATTTTTCAAGTCAAACCGTTTTTTGGTACGGAACGATTTTCGAAAGTGCTACAATTTCGGACAGTCCAATTCTGTGGCATAGAATGTTTGTGCCAAAAGACTTATGTTTTCGCCACCAGGAAGAAGCGAAATTGTACTTTTGACTATCACCTTTACAACGCCGTTTCCGGATTTGAGATACCTCAAAAAGCGGCTAAGATAGGAAGAATTTAGCACTCCTCTGAATTTTGTCCGAAGTTACAGCACAATTGTCCAGGGTTAAAGGCGTTCACAAAAACATCCCATTTTTCTGACCAGTTTTCATCTCTCAGGGTTGAGTCAAAAAATCGGTTTGGATGTTATTCAACGAATTGTGACCTAGGCTATCCTAAGTGACAAGTAAACCTGTTCGGTTAGGCCAAAATGCATGCATGTGTCCGAAATTAGAGCACGTGTCCGAAATTAGAGCACTTTCGTTCCTAATTTCGGACACTCTTCCGATGATTGCTGTAGCTTCCCATCTGTTGATAGAAATTCGACATGGGTATCATCCGACGTGTCTCGAGCCACAGTATTTCCAATCGCAACAGATTTTTCATATTTTATCATGCCTACACGTAAGAAAGGAAAAACCGCTCAATTCGTCCGAAATTAGGGCACTTGACTGTACTTTAGATATGTCCGGAAATTGCACCGTAAACTTGTCGAAGGTAGACCTGCGCGGGGTTGATATCAGCCTACTTGGTCGGGTGGACTGGGAGCTGCTGAGAGCCGGGCCGCAGCCCGGCATCGATAGGTCGGGCTTCCCAGGTCCTATCGTGCTAGACTGGGCACAATTGATTGTATTGGACGAGGTGGGCGACGAGGAGGCCGCCTCGTCCCCCGCCCCGCCAGCCGCGGTCGAGGGAGAGGGTGCGGAGGCACCCTCTCTCCGCATCGAAACAGTGCAGGGCGCGGCGCACCACTTATGGGACGCTGCTGCACCTGCACCTCCACAGGAGGCGCCCGTGGCACGTAAGTGGCATGTTTACCTTCTTTTTCTTAGATTCTTCGGGTCGGTTACAACGAGACAATCGGAGGGAGAGGGTTAGCTAAACGGTGTCTCTCCGTTTTCCAGAACCGCAACGTAGCCGCCTGCGATGCCTAGCGTGTGGGCGGCTGTATCAAGTGGTTGGGTTCCTGCGCCGGCACTATTGGAGGAAGTGCCGGCCCGTCCACGGGGCCAGAGGTGTGCAACGGTCCCATCCGGTCCCTAAACCGGTCCTTCGTCTTTACGTCGAAATAGAGGTATTTGAGGTCCCGACGGACTTCGCACGAGTTGAGGTGTCTCTTCGTTGTGCCTTCTGATGATTGCGACTAGACCAGTAACCGTACGGTACCGAAATGTATCTGATTCAGCGAAAAGACGAAGGACCGCTTTTGGGACCGGTTGGGACCGTTGCACACCTCTGCACGGGGCCAACCTCCCGGCGTCGGGGCGGCACGTCTGCCCCGTCTGCCGGGAGTTTTTCGGCACGTGGGCGGAGGCCAAGGAACACGCCCGCCTACACCGAGTGCCGCAGGACCCCAACTTGTAGTTATGTGTATAGTTCCGAAAAAAATTCTGTTCTATTATATATAAAAAAAAAATCGGTTAAAGAGGGAAAGCAGAGAAAAAAATTAAAAACTCCCGCCTTTTTGTACTTCTGTGATTCATTGTCTCCGGACCCCTTCCCCTCGCATTATTCGCACAGATGCTGCCAATAATTTGTTTACGTCTGCTCTGCTGCTTAACCTAGTCTGCAAGTGAGTGTCGAGTATATCTTTGTGGCTCCCTCGTACTATTCTTATGAGCGTTCTTCACTATTTAATACAGTCTGTAACATCCAACATATCTTATTATATTCTTTGTCATAAACGGATGGTAAATCAGGATAACCCTTTTGAGTGATTCTATAATGCACAATATTAGCACACACTATCAGTAATCAATCCAGGATTATCCCTCGTGCACGAAAAGTGGGTCCGTCGGATAATCCACTTGATCCCTCTCACCCAGCGTGGCAGCTGGTGTGAGCCGTAAAAGTTCAATACCATGTCATTAAGTAAATGAGGCTTAATTGATAGAAACATTATAACTCCCCTGTGACTACTCTATAACTTAACTATTGGATCCATTCAGTCTTGGCTCTCTGATTTAATTTTACAGTTAGAAAGTTTCTACCAACAGCACACAAGTGACTTAATTTCTCCATAAACACATTTCTTCAATCTTTATTTTCAATATTTATCATTTGATACATTTCATTACTTTTTAACTTTGTTGGATGAATTCTCAAGCACAAGTTACAGACAAGGTAAGGCCACGTCTTTTTGACACATCAACAGTACAATGTCGCCCTTATCTTGAAGGTACATTGGTCTGTTGTACGCCTTCTTCAAGTGAGAGACGTGACATCTTCTCCTCCATATTATTCCATTTCGCCGTCTGAGTGTGACCAGGTAAACAACTTTTGAGAGTTTCTTTTTGATTGATCCGTCTCTGTAGAATTTCTGAAACTTAATGAGGTTACTAACGCTAGCCTTCTTCTCAAATTTAACGAACACTTTTTCTCCCCTTTTAAAAACTATTTCCTTCCTGTTCCTATTATAGTATCGGGAATACCGAGCAAATGCTCTATCCCGAGCATTCCTAACCTCATTCCTAGGGATAGCAACTTTATTCGTTTTAAAACTGCAAATTATGCCAGAAAATTTCCCTTTCATATGCTCTTATTATGCTCTAAAAACAGAGTTTTATGCGCGTATTATGCGATCTATTAAAAGCCAAATTTAAGCATTTGGACGTGTTTTGGCGTATTGTGCGCTATAAACAGTGTATTATGCGCGTATTATGCGCTAAAAACAGTATTATGCGCGTATTATGCGATTTTTAAAACACCAAATTAAATATTTTGACGTTTTTTTGGTGCGCAAACGTACAAGATAGACAAAGGATAAAGGCACGGGGTGGTTATTTTTCTTAAAAAAATAAAGCAAAGGACTTCAATAGAACTGAAAGGAACTTTAATTAACGTGACCCGACCCCTCTTTTCCAGCTGGAACAAATGCAACGCGCGCGAGAATTCGAATGTTGGAGTCTAAAACAATCGGAAAACGACTCCGTAATAGGCAAAATACGTACAAAATACGCACAGGAAATGCCATAAAATGGCTAATTATGCAGCATAATGCTTTTTGCTCGTTATGCTGCCGTTAAGGGCAAATTATGCGATTCGATGCTCATTGAATCTCGAACCTACAGGTGTCAAGGATGTCGAATATATAAGTCATATTGTTCTAGGACACTGTTTACTTTTTTATGCTTTTATGCCAAAGCATAAAGTTGCTATCTCTACTCATTCCTAACCTGTTCTAGTAATTTTATTCTCCTTTGAATTGATGTTTCATTCGGTAGTGTCGTTTTTATTGTTAATGGTGTGTCGAGTGAACGACCGAACACTATTTCGTTTGGAGATAGTCCATTTGTTGCAATTTGAGGACTATTATTTATGTGGAACTGAATAGCCTTAATATACTGGTGCCAATATTCTAGTCTAGATGCTTTTCCATCTACTAAAAAGCGCAATACTGAAACTAATTTCTTAACATGAGATTCAACCCTTCCTACACTCATATGGGCTCCAGAGGCCGCTGTAATAATCTTAAACCCGTTCTTCTTTGCATATTCCAGGAACTCTGCTGACTTTGATTGGGGACCAGCATCTATTGAGACAAATCTGGCCCTACCGAACTTACTAAAGAAGTCATTGAGTCCTTCCTGCAGAGCTCTGTGGTCAGCCTTGAAGCAAGGGTAGAGGTAGGTTAGGTTGGAGAAATTATCAGTAATTACTAAACAGTACTTATAGTATGCTTTGCTAGAAATATGACAAAAATCGGAAGTCAAGCTATGGAAAATATTAGTAGCTATTTTACGACGGAGGAGACCATAACGCTCCTTACTAGGTTTATACTCCTGGCATTGTGTACAGGAGTTAACAAACTCACTAATTTTATCATCTAATTTCCTATGGTAGTAAAACTTACGAATAGCAAGGGACATAATACCCCTTCCTGCATGACCTATAACGGAATGGAAATCATTGAATATTTTTGGGAGTAATATTATTGGGATTACCGTCCGAGGTAATTTGGTGTTGGTTACCAACAGTCCATTCCTCAGGGCAAATTTCGGAACTCCCTTGTACCGCTCTGTAGTCTCAGTTGGAGACCCGTCCGGATTAAATGTCCCAATGATGACACTTAACTCAGGGTCATTTCTTTGGTACTCCTTGAACTTCTCTATCGGCGGTATGTTTTCTTATCTCTCTGCCTCTTGCACAAGTTTATCTTCCTTTACAAACCTAGTTCTTAATTTCATTAATTCCACACCTAGGAGATTTAGTGGCTTTAAACTATTGTTTGACTTACAACTAGAACACTGACATAACCCTAAATAATTGTCGCATATTTTATTACAATATAACAGCAATTTCCCTTCTGTTTTTAGTAGTCCTTCTTTAAGGTCTTTATTTTGTTGGAATTTCGCACACAGGCATTTAATGAAAAACTCGGTGGCTGTTTTCCTAGTTATTTCATTGAATTTAGCTCGTAATTTCTCCAATGCACTGTTTGTGTTCTCGACCATAAGATATTTAGGGTCGTTGAAATGGAAACCCTTGGAATCCAGGGCGTCCTGTACAGACAAATATTTGTCTCCGTCGAGCACGAATGTTGACGGTGCGTAATTAGAGAGACAGTAACAATCGTCGCTAAAATCTTTGATTACATCCTTTGAGTTTAAAATATCCGCTTGTCGCCATGTAGTGTCGTCTGCTGCGGGTTCCGCAATGACGTCACTAGCTTTGGGTTGGCTCTGTCGGGAGCCACCCCCCCTGGGCGTGCCAATAGCCGGCGTGCGTATAGTCCCTGCCACGGACTGCGCGCAGCCAGTGTTTTGGTCGCCCGTCGGCTTAAGATTTTGATCAATAATTCTTCCAACCTGTTGTGACTTCGCTGCTGGAACAGTCAGTTGTAAATCCTTTGCTCTGGATCGTGTTACCGCCAGAATCATATTCTTTCTATCGTCAATATCGGGTATTAAGTTCGGGCAATCCCTTTGAAAGCCGCGTATTTGTGCGAGCAATTTTCCGAGCCTATTTAGGCCTATCTCGTTTCTATGCAAGGAACAAAAGCATTGTCCCCAATACATATCGCACCAGTAATTTCCTTCGATTAATTCCCTTTCTCCCGTATCATACAATTTAGATGCCAAATCATTCCTAGAAAATTTTATAAGCAAAAGGTCTAACATAACCTGGTTCCTTAGGCTATCCCAGTTATCTTTCAGATTGACAAATCGTCCTAATTGCTTAGCTAATTTCGGACTTCTTGCATTTCTTATTCTTTCTTTGTCTTTAATATTATCTGTTTTCGCAGCTTGAAAGGCATGTTCGACAGAGGGCCAAACATTTCCTTCGAAGCTGATCTCTACGGGATAAAAGTTGGAAAGAAAATCGAAGTCGCCAATAAAGGAGGTTATTGGTTCAGTACTGTTCTCCACATATTCAAGGTCTACTTCTTCCGATCCATCAGGTAAGCAGAACACTGGTATTTTCTTTATTGGTACCCTTGTTTGGTTTGCACCTAACCTCACATTTGCATTTAATTCATTGTTTTCTTTTATCACTTTTAGGGGTGTGATAAGAGCCTGTGGTATAGTTACATTTTCCTCGTTATCAGTTGGCGGTTTTAGTCTACTGAGGCTATCTGGAACTTTGTTTTGTTCACTCCGTACTAATTCAAAATCAAAGTTAAAGTTACAGAGAAAACTGATGAATTTATCGAAGGGACTTTTTGGTGCGTCCATTGACAGTAAGTATTTCATGGAAGAGCAATCAGTTACAACAGTGAATTTATTTAGCAAGCGAAGTTCGTCTTCAAAGTATTTTACTGATTCGTAGAGCCCCAAACATTCTTTGTGGAATGCAGACCAAGTAAGTTTACGTCCTTTTATAGGAGCACTGAAGTATGCTACCGGTTTGTAGATGTTATCAGATTTTTGAGCGAGGAAAGCACCCAGCGAATGCTGCGATGCATCGCAGTGCAGCTTCGTTGGTCTATCCTCATGGAATAATGCCAACGTTGCATTGGACAGAAGATACTGGCACAGATCTGCTACCCATTTTCTGTCGTCATTATTCCATTCAAAGGGTATCTTTTCATTTATCATATCTTGGTATTTCTGTGTAGTGACCGCAAATGACTTTATCCATCTACGGTAGTACGAGAAAAACATTACCACAGATCGCAATTCTTTTGCATTTTTCGGTTCTTTTAATGCCAACAGTGGTCGAAATCTGGATTGGTTAGGTTTGACATATTCACCTGCTTTAACTGTCAGACCTATAATGGGGAGTTCTCTTTTGAATAGGTTAGCTTTTCTTGGATCAACTGTTAAATTTGATTCTCTGAGACGTTCTAGCACTTTATCCAGCAACAATAACAAAGATTTAGGGTCATTTTCACCCAAAATTATGTCATCGACATAATATTTAATCGGCAAATTTTTAAAGATTTTTCCAAGTGCATTAATAGATATCTGAGGACTTAAGGCGAGGCCCTGTGGGAGCCTTGTCCACCTTAGAGAGCGTCCTTCGAAAGTAAGGCCAAGCAGAAGTTTACTTTCGTCGGTCACTGCAATGTTAAAGAAATAATGATTAATATCTAGGGTGCACAGAAGTTTCTTATCAGAGCAGTATGACAAAATATCGTTTATCGTATAACTTTTAAATTTAGGCTTTACGAGCACTTTGTTTAGATACCTGCAATCATAAAGACATCGGCCCACAGGGTTTTCCAATGTTGAACCACGTTTTTCTATCACAAAGAAAGGCATATGCACAATTGAATCACCTTCCTCTACTACACCCCAATCTAAAAATTTTTGAATTTCTTTCTTTGCTATTGCTTTTTGTTTTGCTGATAACGGCCACTGCCTTCGATAAATGGATTCTTCATTTGTCCTTTCCAGGTGACCAATAAAGTTGGGAACGGGTGCACGAGGCTTCATACCGGTCGTGAAAACATCAGGATATTTCCTGCACACGTTCCTAACTTCTTCCTTCTCATCCTCTGAGATGTCTGCGCCGTCGAGGGACGGGATGGGTTCATCACCCCCATCGTCTACTAGGAGACAGTTCTCCGAGGATAAGTTTTCCATGCCCGTGGTCTACTAAAATTGTACCCGGTATAGAGTAAATTACTGATGAACGGCAACGAAAACCGTAAACCGTTAATTCAAAACCGTTGTTTAGTTGAATGAGGTACGGTTTTTCTCACAGTGTGTATATACATTTCTACTCCAAAGAACAACGCAAACCGTCTTCTGGGTTCGATTACAAGAAATGCCCATTGACGTAATTCTACGTTCACTGTTGATCGATGAGTGAGCATTCTCGCTCTCAGGACAGCGATATTGGCCACCCAAATTTAAACGCTACTGGGAGAGTTATATTATTAACTTTATGCGATATGTTGCTCCTGGGCAACAAACAGGTTTCGACGCACGTGACGCTTGTGTATTTTAAATTTTTGCTCAAAACTGTTCATGAGTGGAAAGAATGGGCCTTACTCCATCTAAAAATGAGCAGCTCAAACTCGCCGCACATCTGCAACTGACTTCATGCTGCCCTTCACGACGACTATTCATGACAATTATGAGCTAGCAGAAAAGGCAGTTTTCAAATGTGTCTAAAACCAAAGCAAACAATGCGACTGACTTAAAAAAAAAATATTTCCGAGTTGGACTGCCATAGAACTTCACGATACAAGGCAAAAAACAATCCCGCAGTGATATCCCCACTCGTTGAGGCCCCCGAGGGAGTGTTGCCCAGGAGCAACATATCGCATAAAGGGTACGTAAAGATGTTTGTGGGCGCGCCCCGCCAGCGGCAGGTGGGGAGTAGGGTGGTGGGTCGACACTACTAAGAAGATACTGTTCGGTACCGCAACTCACCACTAGCAACGTCTTTTCCCTCTATAGGTCACCGTGGTGGAGGAAGAGCAATGTTGCCCATGAGCAACATATCGCATAAAGGGTACGCACAGTTGTTCGTGGGCGCGCCCCGCCAGCTGCAGTTGGGCAGTAGGGTGGTGGGTCGACACTCTTGCGAAAAAACTCTTCAGTACGGTAATTCACCACTAAAAACGTCTTTACTCCGTATAGGTCACCGTGGTGAAGGAATAGCGATGTTGCCCAGGAGCAACATATCGCATAAAGGGTACGCGCAGTTGTTCGTGGGTGCGCCCCGCCAGCGGCAGGTGGGGAGAGGGATACTCTTCAGAAGTAACTCTTCAGTACTGTAAGTCACCACTAGCAACATATTTACTCTCTATAGGTCACCGTGGTGGAGGAGTAGCGATGTTGCCCAGGAGCAACATATCGCATAAAGGGTACGCGCAGTTGTTCGTGGGCGCGCCCCGCCAGCGGCAGGTGGGGAGAGGGGGGGGGGACGATACTCTTCAGAAGTAACTCTTTAGTACTATAACTCACCACTAGCAACGTTTTTACCCTCTGTGGGTCACGGTGGTGGAGGAAAAGCGATGTTGCCCTGGAGCAACATATCGCATAAGGGTACGCATAGGTGTTTGCGGGCGCACCCAGCCATGGCTGGGGCAGGTAGATGGCCGCATAGTTTCTAAGCTGTCTTGCAACACACTTGAAATAAATTTCTGGCCACTATTTAGTTGTACATTGCTTGAGCACATCTATGGCAAGTCATTGGCCCTTTATGCTATATGTTGCTCCTGGGCAACAAATCACAAAATCTGAACGGTTGAACTTAGAAAAAAAAGTTCTTAATATTTTTGGTTTAGTTTGTCACAAAGATTGTAAATATGCAAAAGAAAAATTTTTTCCCTTGCCGATGTGAAATGTTCGCATAAAGGGTTTTAATATAACTCCTTTACAGTCGTTTCGATGACTCAGAACGAGCGATACCAAGCCGTCTCGCTCGATGTTATAACGCTCATCACACTACATCAGTGTTGCCAGAAAAGTAGGCAAAACCCGCCCAATACACAGCTGTGTGGAGCGGGCGGTTTTCGCGTCTGCCTACTAGGCAAGATCTACACACGTGCAGTGGATACCCAAGTGTACGAATGTCGCACACTTGTAGGTGTGCGAGGATTCATTCGTACACTTGGCCACTTAAACGTGCGAATTTTCCAGGGATATTTACACGTTTGAGAGGCCAAGTGTACGAATGAATCCTCGCCCACCCACAAGTGTGCGACATTCGTACACTTGGATTTCCAGAGTGTGCAGGAGAATGTCCCAGTAGGCAGGCGTAAATACCGCCCGCTCCACACAGCTGTGTGTTGGGCGGGTTTTGCCTACTTTTCTGGCAACACTGCGTACATGAGCGATAAGAAATTTTTCACTCCTTTGGGATGACGCGAGGGGGCAACCACTCCCTATCCTAGTATACACAGGATTTCTAATGACATGGGATTTGTATGGATTTTTTAAAGATTTCTACGGATTTTGTAAAGATTTCATAAGGTACATTCGGCTGCATTTCACAAATATATACCAAATTCCACAAAATTCTAAAAAATTTACGAGGTTCACTGCAAATCCTGGAATCCAATTTCTCGCCCAAATTGGGAGAGGACACTTTTCCATACTAAATAAGAGAAAGTATTTTTAACCTCACTCTTTTCGAGCGAGACATTTTTGAGCCTCGCTCTATTTGAGTAAGAATTTTTTAACCTCACTAAATTTGAACAAGAATTCTCACTTTATTTGGGCGAGGTCCCAAAATTATTTCTCATAAAGGGCGAGGAAAGAAATTCTTACTCCCCAGAGAGTAATAAAATTGCCCCCAAATTCTCACTCGTATGGGGGCGAGAGTTATGACTCGCAGTGGCGGCTCCAGACCTGACTCGAGGGGGGGGTCCGGTCGGGGTCGGGAATTCGGCGCGCGCGCGCGCGCGCGCGCGCGCGTGTGTGTGTGTGTATTTGGGCAGGGTTCCCACAATTTTTTAATTTCCCCTGATTTCCATCCCACCCCTTTTGGGAATTTCTCTGACTTTAAAGCCCTTTATACTGGTTTGCTTAATGAAACGCGAGCGAAGCGAGCGGAAATTTTTTGTTTACAAAGTAACAAAAATGGACCATTTTTTGATAAGCTTCTGACTTTTGTGACCCGCAAATCGAAGTGGTTTTGTGAACATCAAGCAATGTCATGTGCTCAGTAAAATGTGTAGTTTAATCCCTGAGTTTTTATTCACATTTTCGATAAGTACCGATATTAAGCCCACTTTCTTTTCGAATTTTCCTGAATTTTAAGAACCGCATATCGATTCGATGAATAAACGCGAGCGAAGCGAGCGGAATTTTTTTTTATAAAGTCCAAAAATCTGACTACTTTTTTCGACAAGCCTCACACTTATGTGACCTCAATCGCAGTGTTTCCGTTTATATCAAGCAATATCATGGGCTCAGTCAAATCTATAATTTCTTCGAGTTTTTTTCAAATTTTTCCTGAGTTTTCAACGATTTTCTAGATCATTTACAAATTCTTACAGTCTTTCAGGTTTTCAAGGTTTCAAGGTTTGCCAGAGTTGTGGCAGCGCGCGCGTAGGTCAGTCGTTAGGTCGGATTCTGAGCGGCATACAGTGTCTGTGTCTTTCGCGAATGTAGCTGTAGCGTTGAACTCTAGAAAGAAAAGAAGCTCCTAGCTACCTTGGGTCACTCGAGTATGCTTGCATTTTTAGGCGTTTAGTAGTAGGTGCATTTAATCTTTTATTTTCAGTTAGTATATCCTGATCCGTTTCCGATTGTAAGCAAGACCGAAGTTTGAGCCTAGGAGCAAACTTCGGCTTGGCCCCCCCCTTAAGCCGCCAGTGATGACTCGTAGATTTCCAGTGTTCTATGGGATTCCTCAAGGTTTCATGAGATTTTACCGATTTCTTTGAGATTTTTATGATATTTCTTGAGATTTTTCAGTTGGATTTCGTAGGATTTCATGAAGATTTCGAGCGATTTCATCGAGATTTCCAATGGTTTGTACACAGGATTTCACGAGTGGTTGCCCCCTCGGGATGACGGTTCACATGCGATGCTCAATTTCAGTCAGAATCGTCACACTCAGATTTACATGGTTATGCTGCAAGTGAAGAGGACTAAAAGAAGAGAAGAAGGGGAGAGGGAGGTTGTAAGCATTATTCAATTTCTCAACCATTCTTTTAAGGAGTTGCATCGATGAGGTACGTCAGGGCTTTGTTAGCAACACACAACTGTAAACCCCAGGACTACCCAAAGTCGAAAGCAATTAATTTCCACTTACCTATCGTTGTCGCGGGCAAGCTGCCGTCAGCCCGAAAAAAGAAGGAGTTCCATGAAGATGGCCGTCTGAGAAAGAACCATGCCGATCCCAAAGAACGCTCGTGAATTCTGTGGAGCATTTCTAAGAAACGTAAACACAAGGATTCGTAATTTGCCAAAAACAAAAAGTTATACTAAAAAAGTGATTCCTACTTTTGCTGTCACAGAACGCTAGCCCAAAAAAGTCTCAGCCTCCAAAGTTGGCTCCGAGGGGTCGACCACTTGAAATTTTTGTGTACATGGAATATATCGACGTGTGCGTGCAACAAGCTCCTATCATTTTCGGCTGCTCCCAACAACATCCTACCATTTTCGCCTGCTCCCAACAACATCCTATCATTTTCGCCTGCTCCCAACAACATCCTATTTGTTTTGGTGCCCTCCTAAACTATCCTAAGCAGCATTTTCGAGTATTTTCGGTTTAAAACGGTATCAGTATTGGGCTGTACTGGAAGGGCCATTTCGGTGAAAGGGTTGTGTTGTCGGGTCACCAGAGTACCCTTTGCGACCCTCGGACCGACTCCAGAACCCTAGCCCAAAAAAGACTCAGCCTCCAAAGTTGGCTCTTAATCGTGGAAATCGCGTTTTCGTCAAACTTTGCTCCCTGAGACTTTTTGGGGCTGTACCGGTAGGGCGATTTCGGTGAAAGGGTTGTGTTGCTGGGTCACCAGAGAACCCTTTGCGACCCTCGGATCGACCCCAGGACGCTAGCCCAAAAAAGTCTCAGCCTCCAAAGTTGGCTCTTAATCGTGAAAATCGCGTTTTCGGCCGACTTTGCCCCCTGAGACTTTTTTAGGCTGTACCGGTAGGGCCATTTCGGTGAAAGGGTTGTGTTGCCGGGTCACTAGAGTACCTTTTGTAACCCGCGGATCGACTCCAGAACCCTAGCCCAAAAAAGTCTCAGCCTCTAAATTTGGCTCTTAATCGTGAAAATCGCGTTTTCGGCCGACTTTGCTCCCTGAGCCTTTTTTGGGCTGTACCGGTAGGGCCATTTCGGTGAAAGGGTTGTGTTGCCGGGTCACCAGAGTACCCTTTGCGACCCTCGGATCGACCCCAGGACGCTAGCCCAAAAAAGTCTCAGCCTCCAAAGTTGGTTCTTTTCGTGAAAATCGCGTTTTCGACCAACTTTGCCCCCTGAGACTTTTTTGGGCTGTACCGGTTGGGCGATTTCGGTGAAAGGGTTGTGTTGTCGGGTCATCAGAGTACCCTTTGCGACCCTCGGATCGAGTCCAGAACCCTAGCCCAAAAAAGTCTCAGCCTCTAAAATTGGCTCTTAATCGTGAAAATCGCGTTTTCGGCCGACTTTGCCCCCTGAGACTTTTTTTAGGCTGTACCGGTAGGGCCATTTCGGTGAAAGGGTTGTGTTGCCGGGTCACCAGAGTACCCTTTGCGACCCTCGGATCGACCCCAGGACGCTAGCCCAAAAAAGTCTCAGCCTCCAAAGTTGGTTCTTTTCGTGAAAATCGCGTTTTCGACCAACTTTGCCCCCTGAGACTTTTTTGGGCTGTACCGGTTGGGCGATTTCGGTGAAAGGGTTGTGTTGTCGGGTCATCAGAGTACCCTTTGCGACCCTCGGATCGAGTCCAGAACCCTAGCCCAAAAAAGTCTCAGCCTCTAAAATTGGCTCTTAATCGTGAAAATCGACTTTTCGGCCGAATTTGCCCCCTGAGACTTTTTTGGGCTGTACCGGTAGGACCATTTAGGTGAAAGGGTTGTGTTGTCGGGTCATCAGAGTACCCTTTGCGACCCTCGGATCGAGTCCAGAACCCTAGCCCAAAAAAGTCTCAGCCTCTAAAATTGGCTCTTAATCGTGAAAATCGACTTTTCGGCCGAATTTGCCCCCTGAGACTTTTTTGGGCTGTACCGGTAGGGCCATTTCGGTGAAAGGGTTGTGTTGTCGGGTCACCAGAGTACCCTTTGCGACCCTCGGATCGACCCCAGGACGCTAGCCCAAAAAAGTCTCAGCCTCCAAAGTTGGCTCTTAATCGTGAAAATCGCGTTTTCGGCCGACTTTGCCCCCTGAGCCTTTTTTAGGCTGTACCGGTAGGGCCATTTCGGTGAAAGGGTTGTGTTGCCGGGTCAATAGAGTACCTTTTGTAACCCGCGGATCGACTCCAGAACCCTAGCCCAAAAAAGTCTCAGCCTCTAAATTTGGCTCTTAATCGTGAAAATCGCGTTTTCGGCCGACTTTGCTCCCTGAGACATTATTGGGCTGTACCGGTAGGGCCATTTCGGTGAAAGGGTTGTGTTGCCGGGTCACCAGAGTACCCTTTGCGACCCTTGGATCGACCCCAGGACGCTAGCCCAAAAAAGTCTCAGCCTCCCAAGTTGGCTCTTTTCGTGAAAATCGCGTTTTCGACCAACTTTTCCCCCTGAGACTTTTTTGGGCTGTACCGATAGGGCGATTTCGGTGAAAGGGTTGTGTTGTCGGGTCATCAGAGTACCCTTTGCGACCCTCGGATCGACCCCAGGACGCTAGCCCCAAAAAGTCTCAGCCTCCAAAGTTGGCTCTTAATCGTGAAAATCGCGTTTTCGGCCGACTTTGCCCCCTGAGACTTTTTTAGGCTGCACCGGTAGGGCCATTTCGGTTAAAGGGTTGTGTTGCCGGGTCACTAAAGTACCTTTTGCGACCCTCGGATCAACTCCAGAACCCTAGCTCAAAGAAGTCTCAACCTCTAAATTTGGCTCTTAATCGTGAAAATCGCGTTTTCGGCCGACTTTGCTCCCTGAGACTTTTTTGGGCTGTACCGGTAGGGCCATTTCGGTGAAAGGGTTGTGTTGTCGGGTCACCAGAGTACCCTTTGCGACCCTCGGATCGACCCCAGAACACTAGCCCAAAAAAGTCTCAGCCTCCAAAGTTGGCTCTTAATCGTGAAAATCGCGTTTTCGGCCGACTTTGCTCCCTGAGACTTTTTGGGGCTGTACCGGTAGGGCGATTTCGGTGAAAGGGTTGTGTTGCTGGGTCACCAGAGTACCCTTTGCGACCCTCGGATCGACCCCAGGACGCTAGCCCAAAAAAGTCTCAGCCTCCAAAGTTGGCTCTTAATCGTGAAAATCGCGTTTTCGGCCGACTTTGCCCCCTGAGACTTTTTTAGGCTGTACCGGTAGGGCCATTTCGGTGAAAGGGTTGTGTTGCCGGGTCACTAGAGTACCTTTTGTAACCCGCGGATCGACTCCAGAACCCTAGCCCAAAAAAGTCTCAGCCTCTAAATTTGGCTCTTAATCGTGAAAATCGCGTTTTCGGCCGACTTTGCTCCCTGAGACTTTTTTGGGCTGTACCGGTAGGGCATTTCGGTGAAAGGGTTGTGTTGCCGGGTCACCAGAGTACCCTTTGCGACCCTTGGATCGACCCCAGGACGCTAGCCCAAAAAAGTCTCAGCCTCCAAAGTTGGCTCTTTTCGTGAAAATCGCGTTTTCGACCAACTTTGCCCCCTGAGACTTTTTTGGGCTGTACCGGTAGGGCAATTTCGGTGAAAGGGTTGTGTTGTCGGGTCATCAGAGTACCCTTTGCGACCCTCGGATCGACCCCAGGACGCTAGCCCCAAAAAGTCTCAGCCTCCAAAGTTGGCTCTTAATCGTGAAAATCGCGTTTTCGGCCGACTTTGCCCCCTGAGCCTTTTTTAGGCTGCACCGGTAGGGCCATTTCGGTGAAAGGGTTGTGTTGCCGGGTCACCAGAGTACCCTTTGCGACCCTCGGATCGACCCCAGAACGCTAGCCCAAAAAAGTCTCAGCCTCCAAAGTAGGCTCTTAATCGTGGAAATCGCGTTTTCGGCCGACTTTGCCCCCTGAGACTTTATTGGGCTGTACCGGTAGGGCCATTTCTGTGAAAGGGTTGTGTTGTCGGGTCACCAGAGTACCCTTTGCGATCCTCGGATCGACCCCAGAAAGCTAGCCCAAAAAAGTCTTAGCCTCCAAAGTTGGCTCTTTTCGTGAAAATCGCGTTTTCGACCAACTTTGCCCCCTGAGACCTTTTTGGGCTAGACCAGTAGGGCCATTTCGGTGAAAGGGTTGTGTTGTCGGGTCACCAGAGCACCCTTTGCGACCCTCGGATCGACCCCAGAACGCTAGCCCAAAAAAGTCTCAGCCTCCAAAGTTGGCTCTTTTCGTGAAAATCGCGTTTTCGGCCGACTTTGCCCCCTGAGACTATTTTTGGCTGGACCGGTAGGGCCATTTCTGTGAAAGGGTTGTGTTGTCGGGTCACCAGAGTAACCTTTGCGACCCTCGGATCGACCCCAGGACGCTAGCCCAAAAAAGTCTCAGCCTCCAAAGTTGGCTCTTAATCGTGAAAATCGCGTTTTCGGCCGACTTTGCCCCCTGAGACTTTTTTAGGCTGTACCGGTAGGGCCATTTCGGTGAAAGGGTTGTGTTGCCGGGTCACTAGAGTACCTTTTGTAACCCGCGGATCGACTCCAGAACCCTAGCCCAAAAAAGTCTCAGCCTCTAAATTTGGCTCTTAATCGTGAAAATCGCGTTTTCGGCCGACTTTGCTCCCTGAGCCTTTTTTGGGCTGTACCGGTAGGGCCATTTCGGTGAAAGGGTTGTGTTGCCGGGTCACCAGAGTACCCTTTGCGACCCTCGGATCGACCCCAGGACGCTAGCCCAAAAAAGTCTCAGCCTCCAAAGTTGGTTCTTTTCGTGAAAATCGCGTTTTCGACCAACTTTGCCCCCTGAGACTTTTTTGGGCTGTACCGGTTGGGCGATTTCGGTGAAAGGGTTGTGTTGTCGGGTCATCAGAGTACCCTTTGCGACCCTCGGATCGAGTCCAGAACCCTAGCCCAAAAAAGTCTCAGCCTCTAAAATTGGCTCTTAATCGTGAAAATCGCGTTTTCGGCCGACTTTGCCCCCTGAGACTTTTTTAGGCTGTACCGGTAGGGCCATTTCGGTGAAAGGGTTGTGTTGCCGGGTCACCAGAGTACCCTTTGCGACCCTCGGATCGACCCCAGGACGCTAGCCCAAAAAAGTCTCAGCCTCCAAAGTTGGTTCTTTTCGTGAAAATCGCGTTTTCGACCAACTTTGCCCCCTGAGACTTTTTTGGGCTGTACCGGTTGGGCGATTTCGGTGAAAGGGTTGTGTTGTCGGGTCATCAGAGTACCCTTTGCGACCCTCGGATCGAGTCCAGAACCCTAGCCCAAAAAAGTCTCAGCCTCTAAAATTGGCTCTTAATCGTGAAAATCGACTTTTCGGCCGAATTTGCCCCCTGAGACTTTTTTGGGCTGTACCGGTAGGGACCATTTAGGTGAAAGGGTTGTGTTGTCGGGTCATCAGAGTACCCTTTGCGACCCTCGGATCGAGTCCAGAACCCTAGCCCAAAAAAGTCTCAGCCTCTAAAATTGGCTCTTAATCGTGAAAATCGACTTTTCGGCCGAATTTGCCCCCTGAGACTTTTTTGGGCTGTACCGGTAGGGCCATTTCGGTGAAAGGGTTGTGTTGTCGGGTCACCAGAGTACCCTTTGCGACCCTCGGATCGACCCCAGGACGCTAGCCCAAAAAAGTCTCAGCCTCCAAAGTTGGCTCTTAATCGTGAAAATCGCGTTTTCGGCCGACTTTGCCCCCTGAGCCTTTTTTAGGCTGTACCGGTAGGGCCATTTCGGTGAAAGGGTTGTGTTGCCGGGTCAATAGAGTACCTTTTGTAACCCGCGGATCGACTCCAGAACCCTAGCCCAAAAAAGTCTCAGCCTCTAAATTTGGCTCTTAATCGTGAAAATCGCGTTTTCGGCCGACTTTGCTCCCTGAGACATTATTGGGCTGTACCGGTAGGGCCATTTCGGTGAAAGGGTTGTGTTGCCGGGTCACCAGAGTACCCTTTGCGACCCTTGGATCGACCCCAGGACGCTAGCCCAAAAAAGTCTCAGCCTCCCAAGTTGGCTCTTTTCGTGAAAATCGCGTTTTCGACCAACTTTTCCCCCTGAGACTTTTTTGGGCTGTACCGATAGGGCGATTTCGGTGAAAGGGTTGTGTTGTCGGGTCATCAGAGTACCCTTTGCGACCCTCGGATCGACCCCAGGACGCTAGCCCCAAAAAGTCTCAGCCTCCAAAGTTGGCTCTTAATCGTGAAAATCGCGTTTTCGGCCGACTTTGCCCCCTGAGACTTTTTTAGGCTGCACCGGTAGGGCCATTTCGGTTAAAGGGTTGTGTTGCCGGGTCACTAAAGTACCTTTTGCGACCCTCGGATCAACTCCAGAACCCTAGCTCAAAGAAGTCTCAACCTCTAAATTTGGCTCTTAATCGTGAAAATCGCGTTTTCGGCCGACTTTGCTCCCTGAGACTTTTTTGGGCTGTACCGGTAGGGCCATTTCGGTGAAAGGGTTGTGTTGTCGGGTCACCAGAGTACCCTTTGCGACCCTCGGATCGACCCCAGAACACTAGCCCAAAAAAGTCTCAGCCTCCAAAGTTGGCTCTTAATCGTGAAAATCGCGTTTTCGGCCGACTTTGCTCCCTGAGACTTTTTGGGGCTGTACCGGTAGGGCGATTTCGGTGAAAGGGTTGTGTTGCTGGGTCACCAGAGTACCCTTTGCGACCCTCGGATCGACCCCAGGACGCTAGCCCAAAAAAGTCTCAGCCTCCAAAGTTGGCTCTTAATCGTGAAAATCGCGTTTTCGGCCGACTTTGCCCCCTGAGACTTTTTTAGGCTGTACCGGTAGGGCCATTTCGGTGAAAGGGTTGTGTTGCCGGGTCACTAGAGTACCTTTTGTAACCCGCGGATCGACTCCAGAACCCTAGCCCAAAAAAGTCTCAGCCTCTAAATTTGGCTCTTAATCGTGAAAATCGCGTTTTCGGCCGACTTTGCTCCCTGAGACTTTTTTGGGCTGTACCGGTAGGGCATTTCGGTGAAAGGGTTGTGTTGCCGGGTCACCAGAGTACCCTTTGCGACCCTTGGATCGACCCCAGGACGCTAGCCCAAAAAAGTCTCAGCCTCCAAAGTTGGCTCTTTTCGTGAAAATCGCGTTTTCGACCAACTTTGCCCCCAGAGACTTTTTTGGGCTGTACCGGTAGGGCAATTTCGGTGAAAGGGTTGTGTTGTCGGGTCATCAGAGTACCCTTTGCGACCCTCGGATCGACCCCAGGACGCTAGCCCCAAAAAGTCTCAGCCTCCAAAGTTGGCTCTTAATCGTGAAAATCGCGTTTTCGGCCGACTTTGCCCCCTGAGCCTTTTTTAGGCTGCACCGGTAGGGCCATTTCGGTGAAAGGGTTGTGTTGCCGGGTCACCAGAGTACCCTTTGCGACCCTCGGATCGACCCCAGAACGCTAGCCCAAAAAAGTCTCAGCCTCCAAAGTAGGCTCTTAATCGTGGAAATCGCGTTTTCGGCCGACTTTGCCCCCTGAGACTTTATTGGGCTGTACCGGTAGGGCCATTTCTGTGAAAGGGTTGTGTTGTCGGGTCACCAGAGTACCCTTTGCGACCCTCGGATCGACCCCAGAAAGCTAGCCCAAAAAAGTCTCAGCCTCCAAAGTTGGCTATTTTCGTGAAAATCGCGTTTTCGACCAACTTTGCCCCCTGAGACCTTTTTGGGCTAGACCAGTAGGGCCATTTCGGTGAAAGGGTTGTGTTGTCGGGTCACCAGAGCACCCTTTGCGACCCTCGGATCGACCCCAGAACGCTAGCCCAAAAAAGTCTCAGCCTCCAAAGTTGGCTCTTTTCGTGAAAATCGCGTTTTCGGCCGACTTTGCCCCCTGAGACTATTTTTGGCTGGACCGGTAGGGCCATTTCTGTGAAAGGGTTGTGTTGTCGGGTCACCAGAGTAACCTTTGCGACCCTCGGATCGACCCCAGAAAGCTAGCCCAAAAAAGTCTCAGCCTCCAAAGTTGGCTCTTTTCGTGAAAATCGCGTTTTCGACCAACTTTGCCCCCTGAGACCTTTTTGGGCTAGACCAGTAGGGCCATTTCGGTGAAAGGGTTGTGTTGTCGGGTCACCAGAGTACCCTTTGCGAACCTCGGATCGACCCCAGAACCCCAGCCCAAAAAAGTCTCAGCCTCCAAAGTTGGCTTTTTTCGTGAAAATCGCGTTTTCGACCAACTTTGCCCCCTGAGACTTATTTGGGCTGTACCGGTAGGGCCATTTCGGTGAAAGAGTTGTGTTGCCGGGTCACCAGAGCACTCTTTGCGACCATCGGATCAACCCCAGAACGCTAGCCCAAAAAAGTCTCAGCCTCCAAAATAGGCTCTTCATCGTGAAAATCGCGTTACCGGCCGACTTTGCCCCCTGAGACATTTTTGGGCTGTACAGGTAGGGCGATTTCGGTGAAAGGGTTGTGTTGTCGGGTCACCAGAGCACCCTTTGCGACCCTCGGATCGACCCCAGAACGCTAGCCCCAAAAAGTCTCAGCCTCCAAAGTAGGCTCTTAATCGTGGAAATTGCGTTTTCGGCCGAATTTGCCCCCTGAGACTTTTTTGGGCTGTACCGGAAGGGCCATTTCGGTGAAAGGGTTGTGTTGTCGGGTCACCAGAGTACCCTTTGCGAACCTCGGATCGACCCCAGAACCCTAGCCCAAAAAAGTCTCAGCCTCCAAAGTTGGCTTTTTTCGTGAAAATCGCGTTTTCGACCAACTTTGCCCCCTGAGACTTATTTGGGCTGTACCGGTAGGGCCATTTCGGTGAAAGGGTTGTGTTGTCGGGTCACCAGAGTACCCTTTGCGACCCTCGGATCAACCCCAGAACGCTAGCCCCAAAAAGTCTCAGCCTCCAAAGTTGGCTCTTAATCGTGAAAATCGCGTTTTCGGCCGACTTTGCCCCCTGAGACTTTTTTAGGCTGCACCGGTAGGGCCATTTCGGTGAAAGAGTTGTGTTGCCGGGTCACCAGAGCACTCTTTGCGACCATCGGATCGACCCCAGGACGCTAGCCCAAAAAAGTCTCAGCCTCCAAAGTTGGCTCTTTTCGTGAAAATCGCGTTTTCGACCAACTTTGCCCCCTGAGACCTTTTTGGGCTAGACCAGTAGGGCCATTTCGGTGAAAGGGTTGTGTTGTCGGGTCACCAGAGCACCCTTTGCGACCCTCGGATCGACCCCAGAACGCTAGCCCAAAAAAGTCTAAACCTCCAAAGTAGGCTCTTAATCGTGGAAATCGCGTTTTCAGCCGACTTTGCCCCCTGAGGCCCCTGAGAATTTTTTGGGCTGTACAGGTAGGGCGATTTCGGTGAAAGGGTTGTGTTGTCGGGTCACCAGAGTACCCTTTGCGACCCTCGGATCGACTCCAGAACCCTAGCCCAAAAAAGTTTAGCCTCCAAAGTTGGCTCTTTTCGTGAAAATCGCGTTTTCGGCCGACTTTGCCCCCTGAGACTATTTTTGGCTGGACCGGTAGGGCCATTTCTGTGAAAGGGTTGTGTTGTCGGGTCACCAGAGTACCCTTTGCGACCCTCGGATCGACCCCAGAAAGCTAGCCCAAAAAAGTCTCAGCCTCCAAAGTTGGCTCTTTTCGTGAAAATCGCGTTTTCGACCAACTTTGCCCCCTGAGACCTTTTTGGGCTAGACCAGTAGGGCCATTTCGGTGAAAGGGTTGTGTTGTCGGGTCACCAGAGTACCCTTTGCGAACCTCGGATCGACCCCAGAAAGCTAGCCCAAAAAAGTCTCAGCCTCCAAAGTTGGCTCTTTTCGTGAAAATCGCGTTTTCGACCAACTTTGCCCCCTGAGACCTTTTTGGGCTAGTCCAGTAGGGCCATTTCGGTGAAAGGGTTGTGTTGTCGGGTCACCAGAGCACCTTTTGCGACCCCCGGATCGACCCCAGAACGCTAGCCCAAAAAAGTCTCAACCTCCAAAGTAGGCACTTAATCGTGAAAATCGCGTTTTCGGCCGACTTTGCTCCCTGAGACTTTTTTGGGCTGTACCGGTAGGGCCATTTCGGTGAAAGGGTTGTGTTGCCGGGTCACCAGAGTACCCTTTGCGACCCTCGGATCGACTCCAGAACCCTAGCCCAAAAAAGTCTTAGCCTCTAAAATTGGCTCTTAATCGTAAAAATCGACTTTTCGGCCGAATTTGCCCCCTGAGACTTTTTTGGGCTGTACCGGTAGGGCCATTTCGATGAAAGGGTTGTGTTGTCGGGTCACCAGAGTACCCTTTGCGACCCTCGGATCGACCAAAGAACACTAGCCCAAAAAAGTCTCAGCCTCCAAAGTTGGCTCTTTTCGTGAAAATCGCGTTTTCGACCAACTTTGCCCCCTGACACTTTTTTGGGCTAGACCGGTAGGGCCATTTCGGTGAAAGGGTTGTGTTGTCGGGTCACCAGTGCACCCTTTGCGATCCTCGGATCGACCCCAGAACGCTAGCCCAAAAAAGTCTAAACCTCCAAAGTAGGCTCTTAATCGTGAAAATTGCGTTTTCGGCCGAATTTGCCCCCTGAGACTTTTTTGGGCTGTACCGGTAGGGCCATTTCGGTGAAAGGGTTGTGTTGTCGGGTCATTAGAGTACCCTTTGTGAACCTCGGATCGACCCCAGAACCCTAGCCCAAAAAAGTCTCAGCCTCCAAAGTTGGCTTTTTTCGTGAAAATCGCGTTTTCGACCAACTTTGCCCCCTGAGACTTATTTGGGCTGTACCGGTAGGGCCATTTCGGTGAAAGAGTTGTGTTGCCGGGTCACCAGAGCACTCTTTGCGACCATCGGATCAACCCCAGAACGCTAGCCCAAAAAAGTCTCAGCCTCCAAAGTAGGCTCTTAATCGTGAAAATCGCGTTACCGGCCGACTTTGCCCCCTGAGACTTTTTTGGGCTGTACAGGTAGGGCGATTTCGGTAAAGGGTTGTGTTGTCGGGTCACCAGAGTACCCTTTGCGACCCTCGGATCGACTCCAGAACCCTAGCCCATAAGAGTCTCAGCCTCCAAAGTTGGCACTTAATCGTGAAAATCGCGTTTTCGGCCGACTTTGCCCCCTGAGACTTTTTTGGGCTGTACCGGTAGGGCCATTTCGGTGACAGGGTTGTGTTGTTGGGTCACCAGAGTACCCTTTGCGACTCTCGGACCGACTCCAGAACCCTAGCCCAAAAAAGTCTCAGCCTCCAAAGTTGGCTCTTTTCGTGAAATCGCGTTTTTGACCAACTTTGCCCCCTGAGACTTTTTTGGGCTGTACCGGTAGGACCATTTTGGTGGAAGCGTTGTGTTGCCGGGTCACCAGAGTACCCTTTGCGACCCTCGGATCGACCCTAGGACGCTATCCCAAAAAAGTCTCAGCCTCCAAAGTTGGCTCTTTTCGTGAAAATCGCGTTTTCGACCAACTTTGCCCCCTGAGACTTTTTTGGGCTGTACCGGTAGGGCCATTTCGGTGAAAGGGTTTTTTTGTCGGGTCATCAGAGCACCCTTTGCGACCCTCGGATCGACCCCAGGACGCTAGCCCAAAAAAGTCTCAGCCTCCAAAGTTGGCTCTTAATCGTGAAAATCGCCTTTTCGGCCGATTTTGTCCCCTGAGACTTTTTTGGGCTGTACCGGTAGGGCCATTTCGGTGAAAGGGCTGTGTTGCCGGGTCACCAGAGTACCCTTTGCGACCCTCGGATCGACCAAAGAACACTAGCCCAAAAAAGTCTCAGCCTCCAAAGTTGGCTCTTTTCGTGAAAATCGCGTTTTCGACCAACTTTGCCCCCTGAGACTTTTTTGGGCTGTACCGGTAGGGCGATTTCGGTGAAAGGGATGTGTTGTCGGGTCACCAGAGTACCCTTTGTGACCCTCGGATCGACCCCAGGACGCTAGCCCAAAAAAGTCTCAGCCTCCAAAGTTGGCTCTTAATCACTGTTCAAATGTTGGCGGCCATCTTTAAGAGCCTGGGGTTGTGTTGCAGGCTCTCTGTAGCACCCCTTACAACCATCTCGAGGCGTCGGAGTGCCCTCATCTGATGGTTGGCTGTTGGTTGACTGCTAAGAGCCATATAGTCTGCTCCGAGTAAGCTGAATTCGGTTGGCCAACGGTCCGTTGGCCAACTTCACACTCGTGAGGATTTTGTAGCTCCTTGTGACTTTGGTTTTGTCTTGTCTCAACTTTTAGCCTTAGTCTCTTTAGCCTTGGTCGGAGGTTTGGTCTTGGCTGGAGGTTTGGCCTTGGTCGAAGGTTTGGCCTTATTCGTGATGGTTTTGCCATTTCTGGATGAAGCTGTAGCAGAGGCAGAGGTAGATGCTTTTCTCTTGCCTGAAAAATATTCAACTTAAAAAAATAATTGCTGTATATTACAACCAGCATAAGGATTAGATAGATACCTCCAGCATTAGAAGGCTGCTGTACTTGTGGTTCATCTACGTGATCGGGCTGGAAACAAAACTTTATTTAGAAACATTCAAATGTGGCTCAGTGAAAAGAAAAATTTCTGCATTCATAACAAGTTAGTACTTTATTTACTCTTGGGCGGTAAATTGCTCCACAGTTGGTGCTTGAGCCTAGCACCAATGTTAGAGGTCCATCATCTTCAACCCTATCCGATTCTACCTCAGCAGTAGCATCAGTGAGCTGTCAACAAAATAACACCCAAATGAACAGTTGAACATACCTCCACAAAAGAATAAGTCAGAGGAAATATCACTCTGAGCTCGTTGTCTGAATCCCTTCAGACTCCTTTTTTTTCAGTGTTGCAAGAAATGTCCAATACAAGTGCTTTTACTCTACACACACAAAATAATCAAACTAGTTTTTATTGTTAGGTGGGCCTACATAGACATAAAAGTCAGTTTGAAAAGGAAACTAACCTGTTTACAACTCTACTCAACCGCAGGTTTTCTGCTATCAGCCTCTGGTTTTCAAAGAACAACGTAAGGTTTTCCTTGAACAGCTCGTTTTTGCCCATTTTATCCATCTTCTGACTGATTTATTTATAGTTTGATAGAAATATTTTATGTTTTTGTTTCAGTAGAAACGCTCAACAGGTTTGGAGGTTTTAGCGTCAAGGGGGGGAGAGAAGAGAGAGCTGTGTTTGGTGGCTTTTCGCGCCAACGTAAACAGAAGCGGAGAGAGAGAGAGAGAGAGAGAGAGAGAGAGAGAGAGAGATACCACAGGTCGTTGACCTGGTCACGTTCACTTGCACCGATCTGTTGCTACTAACATCTGTGTTGTTTTCTACGCCTAAATCACTTGAAAACTCTAAACTGATCTTTAGAAAAGTAAAATTATTTACTTGTATCAAAGCGGCTGTAATATGTTCATGCTCTTAGCTTGATATTGAACCATAGCCAGCCATCTCATGAAAGGAAAAGAAGTTTAGTGAAGTGGAGTTGGCGCAACTGGTACCTACGCAACAACGAAGCCTTGCTGATTTCTTTGTCTGTTGAAGTGTAATACTCGAGTGTCAAAGCAGGTTTAGGCCATTCTCGGAGTTAGTGTTAATGGCTTCCTAGCACTGCTCGTCTTTCTGGCATCAGATAATAGTTCTCGAATAGTTCTCCGGCTAACGCCCTATTTTTGTATGCCTATTTATTTCACAAGCTGTTTCAACCATTTCTGAAGGGTCCTTCATCCTGTGTGAATTGTATTTTGTATCACAAACTGTGTCTAAGTGTTAGTTTTGATTTCAGAATGTCACCTGTAAATAGGAAACTGTTTTATGGCAATAGAGCAAACAATTTTGGTGATGTGAGTTCTTCCCAATCAGAGCAACGACGGGGGTCCTGGTCATTCTAAAGTCAAAGCAAGTAGTGTTGTCGTGCCACCTACTGATCCAACTGTTAGTGGTACAGTTCTCAGTCCTCCAACGTCTGGGTTCTCTCCACCAATAAATGGCTCACCAGGATTCCTAATCCCATTCCCAAATACGAGGTTTACTAGAACTTTGTGCAAAAAGAATCTCCTCAACTCTTTTACGTCCAGTAAAGACTCATCTGCTCTCTCCGTAGAAAGAGTAGCTGCTGTAAAACCACTGAACCTTGCAAATAAAGTTTCAGCGTGCATTCAGTCCGGTAAGTTTTGCCAAATGACTAATTTCATGTCGGAAATGTCACCTCTACTGGAAGTTTTGAGCCACTTACTCTAAAATGACTGTTATTTGCTTATACTTGTCTGAACTTTTGTTTCTTCCATGGTTCAGTTGCTGTGAAAAGTAATGAAAGCAGCCAGTCAGGAGGGATCAAAATGGATAAAGAGAATAGTAAGTTCAGTGTAAATATTCAAGAAAAAACATCCCGGGTGGAAGGATCTACAATGAAACTACAGTTTTAAGTACAGTGGTTAAACTGTAGTTGCCAAACTGTATTATAACTATTTATGGAAGTCAGATTTAACTTCAGTTTTGATGTACAGATTTCACTTGTAGTTTGCAGAACACTTATCATGCAGTTTTTCTAAAGTTATTTTAAGCAGTTTGAAAGAGCAGTGTTGTTCTTAAGTTTTTTGTTACTTAATATTACACTTTTGCACTATAATGTGGAATAAAGTGTTAAGCTTCGCTCTTTATATAGTTTCTATGTATGGATAATTCAATAGAAAGAGCATAGAATCTTGTCCTTCAAATGACAATTCTTCTATATAGTTTATTTACTAGTAGTAAAGTGCATTTTAGCGCACTGAAAGTGACTGGCAAGCACCTTGAAGTGCTTAACTCCGACGTTGAGCTGCTGAACGGTCAGGTTGAACAGGTAAAAGTGTTCAACAAACCAGTTATCATTCCGCAATACTCACTGTCGTGTAATTACGCATACGCAACACGGCAAAACGGTTGTTGTGCTTAAAACGATTTTTGTCACTTTGCAAGAGGGTGACAACACACCACAAGTCACGTTTGTCAAGTTTGTCGGTCAGGCATATAAACCTTAAAACGTTAATGATTTTTTCGAACATTCGTAAATGTCAAATGTCACAGTAGTTATTTCGATTTAAAAAAAAATATTAAAAAAAAACTACAGTTTTACTGTACTGCGTACGTCACTCAGTCGGCTAGCTGGGCAGTGGGATATGATGGGGTCCCGGCCCTTCGATCTCTCTCGGGGCGCGGTGGCTCAGAGGTATCGTACACATCTCCGAGTCCAAAGGTCCCAGGTTCAACTCCCAGTGGTCGCAGAAAAAGGTAAGTGAAATTAACATAACAAGGTGCGAGACGAGTCAGGGGGAGTAAGGGAAGTAAGAAAAAGGAAGAGGAAAGGGGAAAAAAGTGAAAAAAAAAAGGTCCGAATTTTTAACAAATTTAAGGTCTGTGAAGAAAGTTGGGTTAAACTGTAAATAAAATTGCAATGACACTGAAGTTACACTATACATAAAGTGAACATAAACTGCAACAAAGTGCCCTGAAAACTTTGCTTTTGTCGTAAAGATGGGCCTCATATTTGAGAAATCTAATTTAAGTCTCACACAAATATTTGAATCAGACATGCAAGCATTTTTTTCAAATGTTATTGAAATATCTGGTTTCAACAGTCCTATTTTTGAGGTAGTACATCAATTTAGAATTGGTTTTCACCCTCTCCTCGCTCTTCTTTCTTGCTGCGTGAAAATAATTGTTACCTTTTTCTTTCAGACTCATTTCAAGAATGTCTTGTCTGAGCAAGTAACTGATGCAGAACTGCCTGTGACATCATACCAGTGTAGTCCATTTTGTAGAAATGACTCGGAAGTCACAATAACAGTGCGTAGATGAATTACTTTCCATACTGGTTGATATGATTTTTGAAATTTATATTGTTATCCTATGCTCTGGAAGTGGGATATTGTCCTCAAGCTGCCTTCTTATTATCTTATGCTATGCATTTTACTTTGTTCAGTTCGAGGACCTTTCTTCTGCTACAACCTTCACAAATTATACCAAAATTATGCCGATGTTATTTAAAGACCAAGAGCTGTGTTGCCAGCAGCTGACAGAAGCTGAACGTGAATGTCTGACCAATGTCTCGAATAGTAATGGGAAAACTGTCACACCCAAAGAACCGAGGGGTACCTCACTTCCTTTAGGGGTGTACACTGACTGTAGTCAGATTTGATTGTCGATGAATGGGTGTGATCGTGAATGACTGATAAAGATTTGAAAGAATGTAACTGATTGGAATTTGATGGGACTTATGGAATTTGATTGGAGTGATGGAATTTGATTGGAGTGATTGGAATTTGATTGGAGTGATTGGAATTTGATTGGAGTGATTGAAATTTGATTGTAATGCACCAAAAATTAGTGGCTAATACAGCTTGATTGATCTGTCTGGTTCAATAAATGCACATAATAATAGGCGTGAGTATTTAATATCATTATCATATTATTAAAAAACAATATTAGAAAAACACACAAATAATGTTTGAACATAAACTAAAGAATCATTAAAGAACATTACAAATAATGTTTGAACACAACATATCTTAGTCCAGTGCACATCAGGAAATCATAGAGTGGAAAAGGATCGTAGAGATCTTCATGGAATACACAAGAATACAAATTTGAATAATCAACCTCATAGCCACCAACATGTTCATCATAACCAAGATTCTTCAAATGTTCACACACAAACAGAGGTTTGTCAGATATAATAAAAATGTCTTTGATCTTGCGAAACTTAAATGCCAAGCTGTTAGACACCCCTGTTACTAAAACCATTCTGGGCTTATAGTCTGTTCCCTCTACATTTACCCAGTTCACCCTGTGAACTTTAGAACAAGGAAGAGAAGGTAAAGAAGACTTAAACCCCAAGTAGTGCAAATGGTCCTCTACATCTATGACCTCCCCTGGTCCACAGATAAGAGGAGGTATGAGAGGGGCTTTAGACACAAACCTAAAGCACATGGTCAGTTGATGTTTGATGGCAATTGACAATGGCAGGTTTCTCCGAGAAGTGATGGCATGGGCATACTTTGTCACCACTTCTCGATGTTTGGACTCAGCACGCATGGAAGACAAATGTACAGGAGGACCAATCTCAGTTGATTTTCTGCTGTAATGCAAAAAATAGTGAAATTTGGGAGGCAAGCAGCGATCAACTAATTCCAAATATAAAGAATGATGAACATGAATTTTTATGCGTAGCTCATCCAGAACATCCAGAGGCAATTCCTTAGCATGAGTGATTTCCATGATGTCTTTATGGAGCAAATACAATTTCCAAAATTGATCTGTACTGGGAACAAGGTCTCCCACAATTACTCCAAGTAGGCGAACTAGGGTCATGACTTCTCGGGCTGTACCTTTCAGCTTGGTACGAGTACGAAAATCTAAAGGAACTGGAACAGGTTTGTTTGCTGAATCTGATGGGCCATAGTCAAAAAGAAAAATTCTAGAATTTAGTACCTCAAGGGAAAAATACTTGGATTCAATGCAATGCTGTAGCACAGGTAAAAGAACATAATGGCTCATGTCTTCTGCCCCATCATGCATAAGGTCAATTGATAGACTCTGAGCAACATGAAAAGATTTTACTGAATTGAAAACGCAAAGTTCCTTTACGCCTGTAAGAGCCATGTTTTCCTGAGCTAGGTCCTCTGAGTAATTTTCAACAGTTCGCAGAAGAGACTCATTTTCTTTTGTCATACTTTGAGTTAACAACTTGGGCGCCCGACAGATAGTACATGGGAAATTTGCTGTGAATCCTTCTGCAAACCCCATCACTCCATGGACACCCAAGTTGTCACCTCTTATAACATTTAGCACAAAAAAAATTCTCTTAACTCCAAGATCACTAGTGTTACATAGAATGCCTTTGGTTTCAAGGTAGTTAAACTCATCAACCACAGGCTTAAAAACCTCCCTATTGTAGCTTGTTTTGCCAGGTACACAACTTTTCCTGTCGTCTGCATCAATGAGTAAAACTAAAAAAATATTCTCAAGTTTCGATTGGCAAGCCGGGGGTAAAGCAGGCAGCAATAGATATCCAGCACCTAATTTTTCGGAGTGAGGACCCAGATCAGCGTTAGGTTCGACATCATCATAGTAAAAGTCTGCTTGAAAAACTTTGTCTGTATCGTTGAAGTGTGCCACCTTGCTTTTCCACAGCTTACCTTGAACTACATTACGAATGACATTAGCTGGCACACTTTTTAAAAAATTAACATAATTTAAAGTTGACGACAATGCAAAAGGTAACTCAAATAAATTCTTCAGTACATACCTAAAAGGCACAAATTGACCTGTGGTCTTGACTTGCTTAATGATAGAACCTTCTTTGGTATGGAACAGTTTAGGCCGAGACTCGCTTATGGTAAAAGTTATAGGAGGCACATAGTAATCATTGGACTTGAAGTGCTTCATACGCTTGTGATCAGTCTTGAGACCTTTGAAAGGGTCCTTTACATAGTTAAAAATATTCTGAATTTCTGCAATACATGACGGTGCAACATTAGCTGCAGTAAGAGCATTCATCACCTTAGACTCAAGGATTTCTAGAAATCCACCACTAAGAAACAGATCAAAGTCCTCTATAAGAGTCTGAACAAAGTTCCTCGGAAGAGACGGGTTTTTGTACAACTTAGCTACTAATAACTCTACACTTCTCTTGTAACGGAGTTCAAACTCATCTACTGAGACATCAGAAATATCAGTTACTATCTCCTCAGCCTGATGCGAACCAGAAGGATCACAACCTGGATCCTCATTTGCATTAAATGAAACATTTTCTGTCACACTGGTATTATTATCAGAACACTTATGGAAATTCCTTAAATGTCTCAAGAACACAGAGCAAATATCAAACGTACGTTTACAATCGTCTTCCCCACAAATGAAACGAGACCCCCCATGACTAAGCAAATGCAATCGAAACACTTTTAGCGAATCAAAGCCCTTACTGCACATTCCACATCTAACCATTTTACAGGGATAAAAAAATGCCTTAATGAAGAGAGTAAAAATAAGTTAAAAAACAAAACTAGACAGAAAATCACATGAGTAACACAACAATTAATTGAGACCTAAATTTGAAATTTTTGGAACTCCCTTGCCAAAATTTCTTCAATGTCAAAATGTTTGTCCCACTTAGTGGTAAACTGGTAAATAGCCTTCTGTAAGAAGAACCACATGGCCTCTGATTCAGCAGGATAGCAAGCATGCAGAGCATGATAGGATTTGAAAGCAAGGTCTACTGCCTTCAATGGAGACTCAAGTCCACTATACTCAATATTGTCAAACTTTACCAAACACTTATACTTCACTGCATTGTTCTTCGCTGTTTCCTTAATAATTACTGCAAGTGGTTGTGCAGTGACATTGAATTGCTGAAGCTTCTTTTGGCGGATTTCCAGCTGTGTTTTCAAATCTCCATAACTCTATTAGAGGAAGAAAAATAGAAGTGGAAATGAAATTAGACAAACTGTACAGATATCAATGTAAATGTATACATACATTCACTTGAAGAAGAAATGAGTCCCTCATCTCCTGTCTTGATGGACGCCAAGATTTCTTCTGGTGGGTGGCCACAGTAGATACTGGGAAAAGCTGGCTGAGGGACAAAAATATAAAAGCACTTCTTACACCTGTAAAAAAATTGCAAGGGGATCAATGACATCATATAAAACAGCTCACTAAGGCAAAGATAAATTAATAGAAAATAGGCAAACACTTACTCTGAGGTTTTAAATGAAAATCATCAAACAATGTGTCACTATCTAGCTTCTGAAGTTTATGCAACACAAACTTTTCCAACTTCTCATAAGCAGTGTCCATCTTGAGGATAGATGACTTTTGAAGGCATTCAAAATCAATCTCTAGCTGGAATTTTTAAAAAATAGATAAATTAAAAAGAAATAGCTTTATATCTTTACAGCTATAGTATTTTCAAAGGGAATCAGAATCCTACCAAAGACCACCCTTCAGGCTCAACTATTTGAGGAAACTTCTCAGTGTAGGATGTTACTTTGGCATATGTAGTTTTCACCTTTTTTGGTTTCAAATGATTTCGTTTCCCCTGTAGTCCTTCACCAGATTCCTCCAATGCGACAGGTGTTTGCAATTCTTTTAGGCGTTTCTTACTAGTATCTTTCCAAGCAGAAAGGACCCTTGTCCAAGGAGAAATATTTCCATTTGTCAGCCAAATGTAGGACTCATTCACACTGTTTGCAGTTTCATCATCAGGATCTCCTAAAAGAAAGAGAAATAGGCCAAATTAAGAAATAATCTAGGGGTAACTTGTATGTGGACCTCAAATTTAAAATAGAGACTTACCAGTTAAATCTTCATCCAAATTTTCCTCCTCTTCAGTATCACTGTCTTTATTTGTTAAGACACCAAGTTTCTTGAAGGCTTTCCTCTGAGAGTAGAAACGTCGCATTAACCTTCCTTTCACGATTTTACTTTTACCGTCACTTCTGTACTCAGTTCGATACCAAGTTGACTGAAAATGTAATGAAAATAAGTCTAAAAAAAAAGACATCAATAAAGGAATGCTCAAATGAAATAAAATCGGCTTACCACAAGTTCAGAAGGAAATGTTTCAACAATCTTTGTAGCAATAAAACTGGCTCGATCTGTTGTGACACTGAAACCCAACAGCTATAATTAATAACTTTTCCTGCTACGACCATACCTTAATTTACGGTAATGTTCTCTACAATAGATACAGTCATGCAAACACCAGCCATCACCAAATAAAACTCAGACATGCACAAAAAAGTTTCTTTTAGCTAAAAAGGGGAGAGGGGGAGAAGATTAGTACTGTTTCTTAAAATCTCCTGCTGTCTCACTATTGATAATAATTCTGGCAAGTGAGCTGCGGTTGGAATCATTCAGGGCACCTTGGGACTTATAGCTCTTTAATATGAGCTCCCCAGCACCGCCAGCAGCCTCTAAAACTGCATTCAAATCCTAATTTGTAGACCAAACAAAGAGATTCAGGAAATGGGAAGAAAATTGCAGACACCAAATAAAACAAAACAGCTGACCAGTAAAGTCATCAAAAGTCAATGAGAATAATTATTGAAAATGCTCAAAAAGTAAAAGAGCCCTCATGGACTTAATCGTTTAAATAATAGAAACATAAACGATATGGAATCATGCTCCTCTGTGAATCAAGCGTGCAAGTTATTCAGGCAAGAGATCTCGAAGAAAGCAACAAGGGCATACACACAAAAATGAAAAGAGAAAAAAGGTAATTCCTAAAAGATAACAAGGTTAGGAACTGAAGAACTTACATAAGAATAAGAAGAACTGGTCTTGGATTTCTTTTGAGAGGGTTTATCATTTACATTACTGGTTGTGGATTGCTTTTCAGCGCGTTGTTCATTTACACTTGTTTCTGAATTCAGAATAACAGTCGGGGTACTTTGAATCTCAGAGTTATTGTCCTGAGCTTCTTGAACAATTTCATTGGAAATATCCTCTTGGTCTTTGCTCAGCTCAAGTACTGTAACACAAAACAAAATGAAAAAATTAAGAAGTCATAAATTGACATTTACAAATATAATAATGGAAAATTTCAAATCATACCTTTGTTACCATTGGTCTTCATCTTTGATAATTCTCTCTTAATCTTGTTCCGGGGTCCTATCAGTGGGACTAGGTCCTTAAGATCGTCATCAGTTAACAAGACAAGGTCCGGAACAGATATCTCATTGGCTGAAACAGAAAAAGAAAATTATTAGTGGAGGGTCATTCTCTGTCAGATCACCACAAGGTCCAAAATGATGGTTTTCGGATTGAGTTGAGAGTGGTTAAATCTCACTTAGGACCACCTCAAGGGACCATATGTCAGAGGAACTTTTTTTAAAAATTTTGGTTTGGGAGTTATAGGAGCTCAAAGTTTAGTGTTCGACCAATCCGGCTCAAGTTATGAGTCATGCCTCATATCCTATATGACACACAATACCAACTTTGGTCATGGTGTCTTCAATTCAGTTTTTTATACTGATTCAAAAGACCCATGGTTGGATTGGATCGTGAAAAATTTTTCATGGCACTATTTAGTAAAATCCCGTTAAAATGTTGTATAATTTCACCGTTTCAACTCTAGCAGAAATACGTCATATTAGAAAAATTCCAAACCATGCCTTTTTTAAAAGCTAATGATGGGTCGAACATCCACACCAAGTGACAAGTTGGCCCCGGAGAATTTAGTCCCTTCGCCTTAGACTTTAAGGTTTGGAACTACTATGAAAAGACTGTAAAGAGTGACAATCAACTTCACTTGGTCAATATCTTACTAAAATCAGTAAAGTGACACATCTCCTAAATATTTAACTTTTTTTCAACACAGTCATAAAATGATATAATGATTGAAATTAAAAGCATTTCATACAGACCTAAATTAACAGCAATGTCCCCAAACCTACCAAAGCAAGTGTCCAAGCAATATATCATACTAATAAAAAAAGCTTTCCAAGAAAGGATAGCTAGCTACTAACCTCCAGACTAAAACAACAGGTTAATTTCATTCATTATATCATTTTATGACTAAAGTGTTGAAAAAAAGTTAAATATTTAGGAGATGTGTCACTTTACTGATTTTAGTAAGATATTGACCAAGTGAAGTTGATTGTCACTCTTTACGGTCTTTTCATAGTAGTTCCAAACCTTAAAGTCTAAGGCGAAGGGACTAAAATCTCCGGGGCCAACTTGTCACTTGGTGTGGATGTTCGACCCATCATTAGCTTTTTAAAAAGGCATGGTTTGGAATTTTTCTAATATGACGTATTTCTGCTAGAGTTGAAACGGTGAAATTATACAACATTTTAACGGGATTTTACTAAATAGTGCCATGAAAAATTTTTCACGATCCAATCCAACCATGGGTCTTTTGAATCAGTATAAAAAACTGAATTGAAGACACCATGACCAAAGTTGGTATTGTGTTTCATATAGGATATGAGGCATGACTCATAACTTGAGCTGGATTGGTCGAACACTAAACTTTGAGCTCCTATAACTCCCAAACCAAATTTTTTAAAAAAAGTCCCTCTGACATATGGTCCCTTGAGGTGGTCCTAAGTGAGATTTAACCACTCTCAACTCAATCCGAAAACCATCATTTTGGACCTTGTGGTGATCTGACAGAGAATGACCCTGGAGGAACAACATTGTTTTAGACGGATGCTGGTGAAACCATAGTGATTCAACACATCCTGAGTCTAAACTGTGAACTTGGCCTAGGCCAAGGCAGTACATTATGAACTGGGAAGAGGGTAACAAATAGTTAGGTTATATCCGATAAAATGAGGTGGTTAATTCATACCAAATCACACAGCTTAAGACTGAAAAGCATGTTGTTCTCGCATTTGAGCTGTTTTTGCTTCAGTAAGTATTTGAATCAAAAGGCAAGCCACCATAACCTCATAACCTCCAAACAGTTTCACATGAATCTCTTCTACTCACCTTCAAATGCCGCAATTGTCGTCTCCCCGACGTCCCACTCTTTGAGAAGTTGTCCAATAGTCTTATTTTCCATAATTTAGCTTTAACTCACTTGAAACGACGAGAAAATTGTTTCAAACACCTAGAATCCAAGCCGTCGCCTACCCAGGCCTCTGCCGGACAGGCACAACACAAACTACTGCGACTGCGGTAGCGGCGGTAGTGGTGGACGCGAAGCGGGCGGCGGGCGGAGTGAAAGACGCTCCGCGAACCTTCCAGAAGGGCGGCCGGTTCGAATCTTCTTCGAACCCGAACGCTTAGGTAGCGAATTTACTTGTCTGAAAACCTTGTGGTCCGTCAGGAAGTCGCTAGGGCCGGCAGCGCCGCCGCCGCGCGCCTGCTGGGCGGAGCGGGCGAGGTAGGCCTTGGGCCTCTGGGCAATTCTTTCTCAAGTCACCTGGACCCCCGATTTTGATGTCTCGGATTTTGATGAAACTCGCTGAGTATGTTCCCTGGGTGCCCTGGACCTCCTCTGCCAAGTTTCAAATTTTTCGGACCCATAGAATTTTTTTTTGAAAAATATCCCAATTTTAATTTTTTGAAAAATATCCCAATTTTAATTTTTTGAAAAAGTTAAAAAAAAAATTAAAAAATATCTATCCATTTGCAAATGCTTAGGAATGGCTTATTTACTTTGTTTGATCATGTTTTAGTGGAAAAAAATAAAAACGCACTATATGTGACCTTTTGAGGAAGTAATGCGTAAAACTAATACGGTATCTTGATTACCCAAAAAATGCGTCTGAATTTTTTACCACCTCCTGCAAGGTCTTACAGTGGTTCATGGTATCTGATATTCAAACTCAACGGCAACAGGTAAACCCAGACTAAAAAAAATAATGTAGTTTTTTAATTATCCGAAGTTTACCCAAATCAACTCGTATTCAAATGTTTTAGCAGGAGTGTTGTACTTTTGAGATTTTCTCATGCAGGTTACTGTTTAGAGTGTGTTTTAGAGCTAATTAAAAAACATAAACCTCCTAACTAAGTCACAATACTGTCAAACAAAGGGGTTTTCATGATTTTAAGTATGTTTCAGGTACACACCACCCTTTGGGAACTATGCTGAGGTCCCGTCTTGGTTCACCACTCAAACTGACAGCAATCCAAAGGTGCTGTTCATGAAAATTGCAAGTCTTCTTCCTGCCAACATGATGCTTTAGACACAATAATAAAAAAAAAATTAATGATATCAATAAGACTGTATTATTAGGAGAAGTAACTTCCTTGATACTGTTGGGAGGAGGTTGCAAGCTATTTGAGTTCGCATAGGCAGTACAACTGATTCTGATAACAAGCATGAAAGCGGGGGCTATGCCCACCACAATAAGGTTTTGTTCTAGTATCAACACATATTATGTAATCCTACTTTTTAACTTCTAAAGCAACATTTTGTAGAAAAAAGACAACATGACCGGCAGGAGGTTACTGCTTCAGAAACTATTCATAGACTCAGTTTAAAATAGTAATGTTATTTAAAACAACCCAATTTATGCCCTCAGTCGCCTCAGAACCTCGTTCCAGTAAGTTTAAGGTAGTCATTCGGGGAAGCCTTTATAGATACCAGACAAAGTTAATAAAAATATCAAATCGAAAGTTCTCTGTTATTGGTACAAGAAACAGATAATTTCTGTAGAATAATAAAATATGAAGCCACATTTGTCACAACCACAGCTGTCAGACAGAATTTGATTTCTTATATGTACCTCTTCAAAATAACACCTCTGGTAAAATTAGCCCAAATATGCAGGTATAGTTCAAAATCACAAAAAAAAATTGGTGAATTTTACCTTTCCACAAAAAATAGAGAATGTTAGGGGAACTTAAAAGAAGCTGTAAACCAAATTTGGTGACAATTGGAGACCATATACTTTTGCTATGGGAGTTACGCTAAAATGCTAAATTTTGTTGATATCTTTGATCATAGGGTAGGAAACACAAACCCAACTTTTTGGCATTGGTGTTTTAGAATCAGTTTTTTATCCTCTTTCAATTGGTGTAGTCAGATTTTACCTCACTGGACAGATTCATAGGGTAATGCCTATACCACCTTTTTAATCCGCAATTTTGGCCTCAAAACTTTAAGAATTTATATATCCTAAACCGTTTGAACTGGAGCCCAGATTTGGAGTGGGTTCATATTTCAAGAATACCTTTCATTTTCAAGAAAAAAAGAAAATCCGAAACGTAACCCGAAATCTTGGGTCAATCAGGTATAGAACCACTCTTAAACATTTTTGGAGTCCCGATGGAGATTCAAGTTATGAAATGGGATCCCATGAACCTTTGAAAATTTGAGACGAAGGTACTTCATTGGTACTTCTGGGCCCCATAACAGTCCCTCATCTCTCCCTTCGGGTGGGTAGACGTATCCCCACAGGGGTAGAGTAGGCCACCGATCGTACACCAGTTCTTCGCGCGGCCTACCTCACAGGCGCTCAGCTCACATTTCATTCATTTAGAGCATAGTGTTCGCAAACTTTGCGAAGTAAGTATGTCGGTACAGCGAATGTTTATTTCCTTAAACACCAAACTAAACATCGCCACAGCAGGTAACGTCAGTTCGGTAACCTAGCATTTGGTTTTACTTGTTGGAGCCAATATGTTCGCTCGGACAGCGAATATTGTCTTAGCGAACAAAAGATCGCTAGAGTAGCGAATTAATTTTTTTCCGTGCGCGAGAGCCCTCCCGGCCTGCCTGTCCGCCCGCCTACCAGCCGCTGGTGCCACGCGCGGTGACACTACCGGGTAACAACGCAATTTTCGGCCACTTCCCGCGAAAAAAGGAAAGTTCTTTTTGTCTGAGTGTGTTCCTCATGCTTTTTACCATCGGAAATGCACCCTTGCACAATTAATTTGGTGGAAGATCCTTGTGTCCATGGCCGTTGAACGCATGGAACACTTCAAAGACCTAAATTCTGACTGTACCCCGCTCTCCCAGGCTCCGCGAGTGAGCTTTGGATAGGGTAGACAGCTCAAAATCATTGCTAAACCTTCCTGAACACGGTGCAAAAATCGGATTGTGAACATTCGATCTGCAAGTGTGCGAAAACACGAAAAGAAAGGTGGAAAACGGAGAAAAAGCGCGATGTGTGCGGCGGGTTGCCTACCCGGACCTGCCGTAAGGCGCCATGGTAATTTTGAAAGCTTATATAATCTTTCCTATGGGAAATTTTCGATGCCTCTTCGGATAAAAACCTTTATTTTATCCATAACTACCCCCCTGCCAGCCGGCAACGCTTGACACAAAAATGCAGTACACCCCTGGATTCAGAGATGTAGACGCCCGCACTATCGGAAATGTTTCTTGAAGTACGGGTCCTCCAGCTTTCGGTAACAAAGAGAGCGTTTTTCTTAGGAATTGAAATAGTTATGCAAAATCAACCAAATATAACTCAGAGCCAAAAATATCAGCTTTCTCACCTGCCATCATGACGTCCCAATACCGTTCTCAAATAATGAGAGAGAGAAATCTATTTCGTTTTAATGGCCTCTTCTTGAAATACTCAAATAATGGCTCCCAATTCTTTCTCCCTCCTTCCTTCTTCCCTCTCTCCTGTCCTGCGCCTTGTAATAACTTGGGATCCACGACGCAGACGACGCAGGGGCTCAGGGTAGCAAAAACAGAAAAAAAAATATACCAACCTAAAAAAAAGCAAATCGCAAAACTACAAATCGCATAGTCGCAAATCGCATAGTCGCAAATCGCATAGTCGCAAATCGCATCATCGCAAATCGCATCATCGCAAATCGCATAATCGCAAATCGCAAATCAGTAGTAAGTGTTACTCATAGCCTCCCCCCCCGCCATCTTTGTTACCCATAGTCCCCCTCCGCCATCTTGGTCTTATCCATCTATCCACACAGCTGTCCCCATCCATCTATCTACACCGCTGTCCCCCATAGTCCCCCTCCGCCATCCATCTATCTACACCGTTGTCCCCCATACATCTATCGATGGATCAGCTAGACAGGTCAGGACGTGTTAAAGACAGGTCTCCCGCCCGGAGGGGAGGTTGGTCCTGTATCCGCCAGGGTGCCCACGGACCGACGAGGAGGGCAGCGCCGCCCTCCTCCCCGCGCACCGGGACCGCGCCGCCCGGGGAGGCGCCCGTCCGCGCACCGGGAGGGAGCGCCCGCCTGCCGCGCCGCCCGCGCGAGAAGTGAGAAACATCAGCGAGAGTGTAGAGGACATGATCATATTCGACCAATCACAGAGCACCTTATTACTAGTAAAAATCTCGATTTTGGGGCTGAGCTCCGGCCCTACGGGCTATTCTTCACGACACACTTACACTCTTAACTTCTTACAAAGAAAATTCCTTGTATTACAAAGAATTCTGTGCAACCGTAATACAAAGCCACTACAAAGCAAAATTTTCTTTGTAATACAAAGAAAATTCCTTGTAGTACAAAGGAAAACTCTTTGTAATACAAGGATTTTTCTTGTATATTACGGTTGCACATAATTCTTTGTATTCTACGAAAAATTTCTTTGTAGAAAGTTTAGAGTGTAGTCATTAAAGGCACCCAGCTTTTCGTCGGTTCTGCCGTCACGCTATAGATAAAAAAATAAATTTTTCTATCACCTGCGGATGTGGAACAGTAGAACATACTCGCTTTAAGATTGAGACAGACGGCGAGTCGGTGAACAGCCCACGAATCGATCTCCGCCTGTGGCGAGAGGCGCAACCCGTTGGCGTCATCCAGGAACCCCTGCATATGCATCACCTAACCTAACCCAAACTAACCTAACCTAACCTAACCTAACCTAACCTAACCTGGTTTGGCTCTCCACACAGTTTTATATTTCAAACTTCTTTAAAGGCGTCCCCACAATGGCATTGGACCTTATTTCGGAGGTGATGGCGCCTGCGAAACACTGGGTAGGCCGACCCGCCAAACACGTGTGTGAAGGTGGTGGCCTACCCAGAGACCGCAAGAGCACGGGGTGCGGAAATAAAAGTCTTGGTAGGCACATTTTCGTGGCGTCGTCGTCTCGAAGAGTTCATTTTGGGGGCACCTTAACACTTGCTAAAGTGGGTTGGTCCACTGTGGGCTGGCTACGGACTTGACTTGCCACGAGCGAAATTTGCCAAATTTCCCTGTTGCGCCGCAGTTCGAGCAAAGATAATTCAGCGACCGGCCCCCGCCGTCCAGGTATGCTCCGCCCAGGTAGCGCCGCAGTTCGAGTCGTACTGGGGCGACGGTGGGTGATGAGCAGCTGGGTGATTCCGCGTCCGCCCAGTGGTTTCGTCTCTCTGTCCTTGTCGCACTCATGAGACACTGTTATGAGGAGCGAGCGAGAGGACACTATACTGAACGTTACTCGGAATTACCCCGCAGTATAGCACAAAAGAGGATGGCGTACCCTGCAGTTTCCTGCTCACATGAAAATAAATCCATCAGGCTGATTCCGCAAATGCATTTTGTCGCTCTGTCTCTCTCGCACTTACGGAGCTTTCTGTATAGGTGTGAGCGAGACAGAGAGACGAAACGCGTTTGCGGAATCAGCCTACAGACCGCCCTTGCAGATGTTCACGAGCGCCGTTCCTCGGGCCGCACCAGGACACCAGGATCCACGCAGGTGTGAGAAGCACAGCACATCAGCGTGTAGAGGAAGGATGGATCTACGTCCTGCCGGAAAGCTGTTTTCGGATTTCCACACTTCTAAAAAGTTCTTGTGGACTGAACTTCGTGTTGTATAGGGCCTAGACAAAAAAACGCAAAAAATTTTTGGACAATCGGCACGTTGGTACAACTCTCCTGTGCTCACATGCCAAATTTGGAATCGATAACTTAAACCGTTTAACTTCGTCGTGTGGAAGAGTTGAAGTGGTAGCGGCGACGCGTATGCGTGCCCTGCGAAGAGGGCTCCGCGCGGCTCTCCGAGCAAACGTTTACCGCCCTCTTAAGAGTTGCTTAAGACTTGAGACACTTTTTAATGTAGTTAAAGGTACACCCTAAGTTAAGAAAATGTGTTTTAAAAACACAACTGAAAGTATACTTAAAAGTAAGAAATAGTGACTAAAAGTTAAATTAAAGTTTACTAATGTAACTTTCCAGTTCAGAAGTTGTCGTAAAATCTGCGGACAAGTTAACTTTTTCTGAAACTTTTGGGCAAATCAACGGAACTTCAAGTTCACTTTTAATGAACTTAAAGTAAACGCTACAGTTTGTTTCTAGTACTCTCTTCTGTGTAGTCTATAGTTTTATCCTAAATGCTGTGCATGGAAGTGGAAGAAGAAATTGCTCAAGGTAAAGCATAAATAATCACAGAATGACTTAAAATAAACTGGAGTTTATTTGAAATGCTATTTACAAACATGCTGGGTGTTGACAGGATTTCATCCTCATCCTGGTCCATTGATAAAAGTTTCTATACTTTGATAATTCTTCTTGCTCAACTCCAGACGGTGATGACCAAATTGGCTGCTATAAAAATTTCTCACTTCTGAAGAGAATGTTTATGCTTTAGGAATTGCTTTGCCTTTAATTCCAGCACCCCACTGCAATAAGAATACAAACCAAATTAGTTGATTTCATTTTTAAAAACAATGTCTGTGCAAACAGAAGATTTAAGGTTTTAAACAAACTTACCATAAACTGTAGTATGGTATCATCAGAAGTGATTTTCTCCTTATCCTGTTCTGTTGATATGAGTTACCATTCTTTGATCGATTCTTCTTGCTCAACTCCATACTGTGTTGATCAAACTGGCTGCGATAACCACTTCACACTTCTGAAGACAGCGTAAATGCTTGTGGAATTGCTGTGCCCTTAATTCTAGCACCCCACTGCAATAAGAATACAAACCAAATTAGTTATTTTCATTTTTAAAAACAATGTCTGTACAAAGAGAAGATTTAAGTTTTTAAACAAACTTACCATAAACTGTAGTATGGTATCATCAGAAGTGAATTTCTCCTTATCCTGTTCAGTTGATATGAGTTACCATTCTTTGGTCGATTCTTCTTGCTAAACTCCAAACTGTGATGATCAAACTGGCTGCAATAACCGTTTCACACTTCTGAAGACAGCGTTTATGCTTTTGGAGTTGATGGGTCTTTAATGCCGGCACCCCACTGCAATAAGAATACAAACCAAATCAGTTGATTTCATTTTTTTAAACAACGTCCGTACAAAGGGGAGATTTAAGTTTTTAAACAAACTTACCATAAACTGTAGTATGATATCATCAGAAGTTAATTCCTCCTTGTCCTGTTCTGGTGATATGAGTTACGATTCTTTGGTTGATTCTTCTCGCTCAACTCCGGACTGTGATTATCAAACTGGCTGCGACTTTGTTCACCCCAGAATTACTCCCAGGTCCAAAATGAATCGAAGCATCATTCCCATTGACATGATCCAAATCGACACAAAGCTTATCATTGGCCAGATTACCAATTGCCGGCATTTCAATTAAATGATTATTTGATTGTGGCCCCGATGAGCCTTCCATAACCTACACAAACACAAATCACACACAAATAAAATGATCAATTACAAAATGAAACAACTCACCAACAGATCAGTAGAATCACGTTCAATATTATTATTAATCAGTTTATTATTAATCAGTTGATTATTATTCGATTAAACAAACCATGCAGGCACAGAACCAGGTTGGAATGGTCTGAACAAACAAGAGCATAAGACGATATAGCCGATTTAAGAATAAGAATATTAATACACACTGTAATCACGAGCGTCGTTTTTCGACGCTTGAAGGGTTCGATTTTGTTTACCATCTCCTTTAGAAACACAAGCAAACGAAGCGTAGTCGACGTTTTCGGTTTGAGGGGTGCCCATAGGGTACAGGTTCACCAAAGTCAAAATTCAGATCAATCGAATTCCTATTAAAAATGATGTTTAAAAATCAGCTTTTGAACAAAAACGAACCTACCAGGCGTCGAAATTCGACGCTTGTGTTTACAGTGCAGTTCCATTCAATCCACTTCTCTCTCCTATCCGGCTGTTTCGGTAACCTACAAAAATATTACTTGACGTCAGATAATAAGTTCAATCCAACAAAAAAAATAACCAAACCAATTTACTACTGATTCGTTCGATAACAGCACACTCACTTATACAAATGATTAACCTGTCCATCTTCTTTCCGACACACAAAACACCGATGTGTCATATTTCCTTCAAATCTTTATCAGCATTCCGCACGCTCACAGCAGACGCCTCCTCCTACAGTTTGCCCGCGACTCTAATCTCAAATTACACAGGCAGCCAACATTATTACGACAAAACACAAGATCGAGAATAATCCGAATAAGTTTGAATTGACTATTTAAGCTCAATACTACTTGTTTCTTTGTAAAGAATAATCAAATAAATAATGAATGCACTTCACATACAGTCTAAATTCCACACGACAAAATTTAGTTTCATTTGGTTGAGGTTGGCAATATCGTCAGCGCAATCCAGAAAAGTTGTCGCTCCCATCAGTATGCGCCGAAAGTGTCAGTGTGGCTTCGCTAATTAGATTAGATTGGATTTAATTTTTTTAGATTAAATTAGATTGCTCAGCCAATAACCAATCACAGAGAAGCTAATCATAAGCAAGTCGCGAAATGCAAGGCGCGCGCCCGCTGCGCACTTCCATAAGCCTAGTGCTAAACCGTAGTTGCAGAGCTCGCCGCTAGGTGGCGCTGGTGGCGCTGCGGTCGCTCCGCCGGCCGGTATAAAACCGACGGCTGCCCCGATGAGGGCATCACACGCGTCTCACGTTCCAAACGTAGTCGTCGTCACTCTTCGGAGTTTAGTGTTGCCTTGTACTTTTCTTTTCAGGTTCATCTTTGTTTCTTACTTTGAGCTTTGTGTTATTTACACCTGTTGTTAAACCGTGAGTCTTTTAAAGACTAGCCCTTGTTTTTTGCTCTAAGTGAGCAGTTTTTAACATGTCTTCTCTAGTAGGAGAAATTCTTGCTGAGTGGGAGGGTGGATCATTTTACAATGATCAGTATCTATCTGAAGCGTACACTCAGATGCTTCTGGCACTGATGAACGCATCACCCAATGACAGGACTGATCCTCGCATAGTGCCTTTTTTGCTTGTTGGGTTCCTGGCCTACCAGCGTGTGCAGGAAGGTGCAGACCCACAAGCTCTGCTAACGTTCCGGATGGCGTTGGCTATGGTCGGGCAGGGATCCCCGGATCCACCAAACCACCCCGCCGCACCACCTGTTCAGTCTGGCCCTCTCTCGCCTCAGCCTGGCCCCTCACGTTCCCCCTCTCCTCAACCTGGTGACAAAAGGCCTACTGTAAGAGGTGGGGGAAGCTGAGCAGCCGACACTTGAGGTGCTCCAATCTCGCGAGCGTCATCTTAAACGATTCAAGACTACCTTTCGCGAGGAGGTAGTGCAGATCAAAGGTCTTGGCGAGTCCCTCCCCTCAGACCAGCTCATGGAGGAGATGTTTGATACTGTGCTTGCGCGTCAACGTGACGCGGTTCAGGCCAAAGATGACGATCGTGTAATACTCGAAATAGAGAGTTCAGAAAATGCTGACAATGCCGTGTGGTTCAGCTTGCGTAAAACAAATCAGATCAATGGTAGGATTGTTCTCGATAAGCTGACTCGTGTTTTGAATTCGAACCAGTCTTTCATGGCTGATGGTCGTCTCAAAATCAGTTACATTCATGTGAAGACTCCAGAAGCTGGAGGCCGCCGTACAAATGTTGTTCCGAACGAATCAATGGATCAGTGGCTCCAGAGGATGATAAATTGTAAATCCATATACTCTCCTGATAATAATGATAATATGTGCCTGACACGTAGCGTTGCTGTGGCTATGGGTTATTATTCAATGAACAAACGAACTTTTTATAAATTCAAAAATAATGAGCGGGCTCAGAAAAAAGCTGCTCAAAAATTGTGTGATGACGCACAGATTGATCCCACTCTGCCTTGTGGCATTGATGAAATACAAAAACTCCAAGACTCTTTGCCTGAACATAGACTTTGTGTCTTTACAGATAAGAAAGCCCAGTAAGGATTTTTTAATTCTGAAAATGTCTTGGAAAACGCTTCGCACGAACTAATATTAGTCCTGAGAACGAACCACTGAAACGTATCAGATTTGTCTTTTGAGTGCACATAGTTCGGTCTGAAAACGTTTCAAAAGATAGTCTTGAGAACGTTTATAAGATAGTCTTGAAAACGTTTCGAGGGATAGTCTTAGAAACGTATTTAATATGTTCCATCAAAAGCGTTAAAATTTAATTTTGAACATTTGGTGAAGTTTTCCTTGCGTTTTGGCTTTCCTCCACAGTCCAAGGTGTTGACATTATAGTAGTTTCAATTTCACAGAATTTTACACTTACCAATGCCCGACTCCAGTCGGATTCGAACCCTCGGCCTTTGAGTTACAAGGCCACTGCGCTACCCACTTACCTACGGAGGTGCTCTGATAGAAATCTGCCACGTTGCGTTCCCCATTCCACTACAACCCTTGTGGCCAGAGCACTCCTCGTAATATGTTCCGGAAACGTTTTCTAAAGATTATATAAGGATAATCTCTTACGAAGGATGTTCGGTCTTCGCAGGACCAACATGCTCAAGATGAAATAACGCCCACCCACTGGTTCCTCCCAATTAACATTGATTCATTTTTGTAAATTTTCAATATGTTTTTGATGTGTTATGTTGTTTGAACACGTCCAAACGAAACATTTTCAAGCTGGACTTAACAAATGTCCTGTTCATCTTAACTTCATTTTCATGTCAGAAGTACAACTTACGTAGGTTCGGGAGAGCTCATAAAATGTTTCCCGAATTCCTTTTGGATGTGGTCCGAAACGATTAAAACATTATACGTCCTACTATGGTTAATGAATTAAAAACGTTTCGCAATCATTTCGAAATCGATCGCAGCAGAACGTTTCGCGAGCACCGACCAAGGAATAATTTGCGATCCATCCGATCGAGATTAATTTCAGCGAGACGTTTAAGAATAAAGGTTTCTGGTACGAATAACTCAGATAGTCAAACTGAAACTTATCTTGAATTAATCCTGGTTTAATCCGAAACGTTTCATTCCCCACTGGGAGGTAAGGAGTGTATGTTTAACACGGTAAAAATAAATTCTTGTATTTCAAGATCTGTCTTGGATGTCCATTATAATTCTCCATAAGATCCAAGAGAGATCTTGAAATACAAGAAACTATTTTTACCGTGAAAGGCCCTCACTCTGCTGGGAGAAAAAACGTGTACTTGCTGCTCTATAAACAGCATTTCCATGCTATTATACACCCTTGCACTGCATTTGAGTTCAATTATGAATGCAAAAAGTGTGTTGCCTTTTTCAATCATATAGAGCATCATATATGCGAAGGCTCTTGTTGGCGCTGTCTCGGGGAAGTTGCTCACGATGCACCTAATATACCTCTTGTCAGGTGTCCTGACTGTAGGCACCAGTTTGCCGGTGACGAGTGTATGCGCACTCATAAAACGGTAAAGCTCCCTCGTTCTAACCTCACCAAGTGTGAGACTTTTAAGTTCTGCATGACATGTAAAAAGAGTTACTCTACGACGAACGGACAGCCCCACATCTGTAATTTTGTTTATTGCAAATATTGTAAACATAATGTAAAAGAGAATCATTTATGTTATATGCAGCCTTGGTCTGAGAGGGAGAAAAAAGAAAAATGGTCCTATATTACATTGTACTGGGATATAGAGACGACTCAGGATACGCCTGTGCCGGGTAAAGAAGAGACCTATGAACACAAGCCTAACCTCCTAGTCTGTCAGGCTGTGTGTGATCAATGCATTGGAGTTAAGCAGAATGATTTCTTCTGCAATGTATGTAAAACGAGGCAACATGTGTTCCATAATCTAGATGACCCTAATGTTAGTGTCATGGGTCAATTCTTTGACTACTTGCAATCTTTCGGTGCAAAGACTGAAATCCTGGCAGTCGCTTATAATTCAAAAGCATTTGATTCCATTTTTGCCCTCCAAGAGATTTTCGCTCGTAAGTTGAAGCCTGAACTTACGCTCGCCGGAGCTAAAATTATATGTATGAAAGTTGGCAATTGGAAATTCATAGATTCCCTGAGTTTCATGCCCATGGCTCTGAGTGCTATGCCCAAGGCATTCGGACTCACTGAGCTAAAAAAAGGTTATTGGCCATTTTTGGCCAATAAACCTGAATATTACAATTATGAAGGCCCTCTCCTCCCTAAAGATTTGTATTGCATCTCCACAATGAAATCGCGCGCAGCAGCCGAATTTCACGCGTGGCATGACGGGCAAGTACATAATAATTATGTATTTAACTTCAGAAAAGAATTTGTTGAATATTGTATATCTGATGTGACAATCCTACGGGAAGCTTGCACTGCCTTCCGCAAAATATATCAGGAGGTAGCAGGGTATGATCCCATGTTCAATTGTATCACGCTTAGTAGTGCTTGCATGTCGGCCTTCCGTCGTAACTTCCTCCAGAAGGATACGATTGGAATAGTCCCTCCAGGCGGATACCACGGGCGTGGTAAACAAAGCCATATCGCTCTTCAGTGGCTAGATTTTGAGGCACATAAAATCGGCCAGGTCATAAAGACCGTTTATACTGACCGTGAAGTGTCTGTAATGGGGCGCCATGTAGACGGCTATGTTGAGTTCCAACATGATGATGGACACACTGTAAAACGTATATATCAATTTCACGGATGCTATTGGCATCAATGCCTCACTCACTTCCCTGCTACAGAGGGTGACTCAGAGAACCGTTATGTGAACACTCAGAAGATCACCGAGATGTTCCGTGAAAACGGCTTTGAAGTCATAGAAAAGTGGGAATGTGATTTCAAACGTGAGCTCACAAGTGATCCAGCCACCAAAGACTTTTTTGACCGGCACCCCACTGTTCGTGTTACTCCTCTTCACCTTCGTGATGCTCTGTGTGGGGGTCGCACAAGTGCTCTCAAGTGGTACCATAAGGCCGATCTGGACAAGGGGGAGAAAATTAAAATGGTGGATGTAATCTCCGAATACCCTAATGCAAATCTGAGAGGGGAATTCCCATATGGACATCCTCAAATTTTCTTGGAGGGTGATCCTAATATGCCCCCATTTGATCAGTGGAACGGAGTAATCAAATGCACCGTTCTACCCCCTCGTGAACTTTACATTCCTGTTTTGCCACTTAAAACTCAGGGGCGTCTCATGTTCCCTCTGTGCAGAACATGTGCTGAGCAAGGCTGCAGTGAAATATGTAGGCACACCCCCGAGGATCGCAAGTTCACGGACACATGGTGTGTACCTGAACTTAAACTCGCTGTCCAGAAGGGTTATGTGATCATGAGTGTCCATGAAGTTTATCAGTATCCTGGCACCAAGCAGTACAACCCTCTAACACAGGAGGATGGTCTCCTATCAGGTTACATCAGGTGCTTCATGGCACTTAAAATGCAAGCCACTGGGTGGCCAGCTGACTGCTATGCTTTCAAGGTGCTTTCAAGGTGGCGGTCAGAGGTGACCTGTCAAACATAAAAGTCTGTATTAAAGTTCGTGGCATCTCAATTAATGCCTCATGTGACGAACTAGTCACTTTTGACAATTTAAAAGCGATGGTGATGGGAAGCCGTGATAAAATCACGGTACCCATCCCCCATCAGATCGCTCGCCTTCCTACATGGCAGATTGTCACTCGCGCTTCTCATAAAAACTGGAAGCCTGTCAATATTAAGAGGAGGAGAGTAGACGTAGCAAACACTGTGCCACATGGCTTCAATGCCTGGGACATGGCTGAGGAGGAAGATCAGGACCTCCTCGAGGCTATGGAATTGCTGGCTGACGCCTAAGAGGTAGGCAATGCGCTGGGGAGATGCAGGCTGGCCCCACCGGCGCAGGGGAGACGCTGGTTAGGCCCCATTACTATAAAAACCCAGAGACATAGAGGTCGACTATCAGTCATAAAGATGGATCTCAGGTTCCAGCATCCATGCACTGCCCTCGTGGTAGGTGGCACAGGAAGTGGCAAAACTTTCTTTATGAATCGTCTTATTGAAAAGAGAGATGAGATGTTCAACACTACATTTGGACACATTATTTTCTATTATTCCGAGTGGCAGCCTCTGTACGATACCCTAAAAGCTAATCACAGGGTTGAATTTAGGGAAGAACTCCCTCTGCTTGAGGACCACCCAGCTGGGCAGGGTCCTAAACTCATTGTTTTTGATGATATGATGCACGAGATTAAGTCTCACCACAAAGAAATCCTGAAATTTTTTATAAAGGGTTCACATCACAGAAATCTCAGTGTATTTTTCTTAAGTCAATGTCTGTTCCCTGATGGCCTTCGCCAAATAAGTCTCAATGCTCACTATATTGTGCTCTTTAAAACAAGTAGGGACGTGGCACAGATTAGGACCTTTTGTATGCAGGTCGATCCTCAGCATTTTCGGGCACTTCTCGAGGCCTATGAGGACGCAACACGGGCAGGGTATACGTACATCTTGTTTGATTTTAAACCCCAACAGCTCGACCACTTGCGTACTCGCACTCTTATTTTTCCTGATGAATCCGCGGTGGTTTACATCCCACGAGCAAAGTAAAAAAGGGAGATGATGACCGTACTCTGAATCATTTGATGACGATGGCTCCTGCTGCAAAGACGCACAAAGCTGTGCTGCAGGTTTGTCAGCCAGCTAAGCCTAAACTTCGTAAAGCTATTCTTGAGAATTCCGATAAAGCTCTTGTATTTGCTATCTGTGAGATTTGTGACAATTTGCTGCGTGGTAATATTCCACTGAGTGATAGTAACAAAGCCAAACTTAAACGACATCGGCATAAAATCAGAGAACTTGCACAAAGAGGCGAAGGGTGGACTAAGAAAAAAGAACGGCTACAAAAAGGAGGGGCATTTCTACCACTACTGCTTAGCACGATAGCTTCTGTGCTTCCTTCCCTACTCCAATGAATCACGTTAAAAAAATGATTCTTGTGCCACACGAAAGTGTGGCCAAACTAAATGATCCCACCCCACCCGCCTCTGAGACACAGCTCAGTGCCCTTGACAATGAAATGGAACTCATTATGCGTAAAAAATACGCTGATGATTCACTTAAATGGAAATTGTACAATGAGGCGCTGCAGCGTTACCTACACTTTAATAATGAGCGAAAGAAGCCCGTACGTATTTCTGTGGAAGATTTTTCTCTCGATGATACCGGGGACACTGCTCTAATTCGTCAGCAGCTCGCTGCCACCATGCCAAAGACATATAAAGCGGCTGCACTGAGAATTTACGATTATTTGAGTACGACTGGCTCACGAGTCACGTGGGACTCCTCAGGTCTTGTATCTCTGGAAGGTACACCTGTAACAAATTCCAATATCATTGATCTAATTTCAGATCTCACTCGTTCACGCAAAAGTTTTGAGCCTGTGGGCGTTTCAAACTTCATTAAAACACTGTCTACACTCAACATTCCGTTGGAACTTATTCCTAACGAGAAACGTAGAGTCGCTTTTATCCAAGCGCGAAACCAGGACGGTGGTGGGACTGTGGTTCCGATCCGTCGCGTGAGAAATCGCGTGACTAAAGGTCGTGTCACTAAACCTAAACATGCCTGGCAATCTTGGGGATGTGTATCACGAGCCCGCTGACCCTGCGTCTTACGGAACGGCTTGGAAACTCTGGGATGCTACGGGAGAAAAAAAAAGAAAAAATTACAAAGTATCTACAGGGTGAGGATGCTTACACTCTTCACAAACCTGCTAGACGCCGCTTTCCTCGTAATGTGACTTATGCAGATAATATTGACGAGAGCTGGCAGACAGACTTGACTGATATTCAGTCTTTGAAAAAAGATAATGATGGCTTTAGCTATATTTTGTGTGTCATAGATGTTTTCTCAAAATTTGCTTGGGCTGTCCCCATCAAAGATAAATCTGGTCCTTCTATCATTAAGGGGTTTCAAACTATTTTCAAAACGACAGATCGGCGACCTACACGCCTGTTTTCAGACAAAGGAAAAGAATACATTAACAAAACATTTCAGAAATTTTTGAAAGAGAATAACATAACCTATATTCACACCCATAATCCTGACATTAAATGTTCAATTGTGGAGAGATGGCAGCGTACCATTAAATCAAAATTGTTTAAAAGATTCACTCATACTGAACAATACAGATGTGTAGATGGACTGCTTGATGATATTGTGGATGCATACAATCACACCTATCACCGCTCTATCAAAATGCGTCCTGTAGACGTGACACCCGATAGGGTTCTGGAGGTATATAACAACCTGTACCACGGTATGAAACACACAAGTAAGAAAACAAAGTTTAATGTGGGTGATTATGTCCGAATCAGTAGAGAAAAACAAGTCTTCGAAAAAGGGTACACCTGGAACTGGAGCGAAGAGATATTTAAAATCGTTCAGGTCATTCCTCATACGGTGCCGGTGTACCGGCTGGAAGATCTCGATAAGGATCCAATTGAGGGCACGTTTTATGAGATGGAGCTTCAGAAGGTCACCAAACCCGAGGCGTTCAAAATCGCATATATAGTGCGGTCTAAAGGAACAAAGGGCAAACGACAACATCTCGTCCATTGGAGAGGTTATCCGAAAAAGAGTCGATCTTGGATCTTCGATAAAGATCTTGTCTAGAAATGGATTTTTACACGTTTCTCCCAAGTAACGCCAGTCCCAAAGTTTATCCTGACAACACAACCTGTCATTTTAAGACAGAATTGGCTTAGCGCATGGAACTCCATGGCAACTGGCAGGCCGCCCTCATTGAGTTGCACTACCCTAACACAATAGCACACATAGTCCAAGGGGACAATGACATTACTCTTGTATCAGACTCCTATATCGATACAGTCTCAGCACGTCCTGGCTCATTTAGTTCAACAAAAGATTTCCTCGTGGGCATAGGAGATGCTCTGAAAAGCTTTGGAAACAATAATGTACTGGACACACAGCCCTTCACGCTGCTCCCTGATCAGCGTATTAAATTTATGCCATTTGATGTAGATGAAAAAACTAAAGTTCATTTTTCACCTCGCCTTGCCCTTCAACTGGGGCTCGCCCATGCTGGTCCGTACCCTGCTAATGAGGAAATTTTGGGTGTAAAACCTGTGGATATAAGTCTGGGAATTCCCTCGCAAATGTTTATTTACATGGATGTACTGGAAGAACAGATCATTGGCCATACACGTGCACCGCTGCTCCGCACGGTCCCCGTGGACACCAAGGCACAGTACGGCTCCATGACCGTCGTGCACTTCGATCATCCAATTTATTTCGATCTTCGGACGAAATCATTTGATACCCTGGAGATCTATATAAAAGACCACGCAGGACGTAATGTACCATTCGACTTAGGAACGTCAACCTTGTTGGTTCATTTTAAACAAGTACCATGACGCGTCAAGATCATATTACGGAGTTTTACCTGCATCAGGCAGGTGGTGGGCAATATTATGCGGGTTCTAGTTATCAGAAAGGACACGGTATTGGTTCATGGCTCGGCGGGCTGTTCCGGACGGTCCTTCCCCTTCTCAAGAGCGGCGCGACCGCTGTGGGGAGGGAAGCGGCCCGGGCCGGCGCCCACGTCCTTGCCGATGTAGCCAGTGGCGACAATTTTGCAGACAGCGCTAAGCGACACTCGGGGGAGGCAGTTCAGAATCTAAAACGCAAGGCGGCATCCGCCATGAATGGGTCCGGTAGAGCTATAAAAAGGCCAAAGCATACGCCAGTAAATCATTCCGTCGCGAAAGCTCGCATTGATGGAGCTCTACTCCCGACTATCTTACGTAATGGCTTTCATGCATAGTGCCTCCGTTGAAGCTCTCCCTACAGAGCTGAGTCTATGGCTCTCTAATGCCACACAGCTTGGGGAAGATAGTTGCCAATGGATTGTGCTCAGTCCGTTGGCTAATTTTGATTCGGCGACCACCATAGAGCTAGAGGCCCCTGGGGTGGGATATGCCTATCTCGATCCCGCGCACATGCTCCTGTACATTAAACAAAAAATCGTGAATGCCGATGGTTCAGATATTACAGCGGCCGACAACAGTGACGCTACACTTGTACATACATGTTACATACTACTGGGGCTGGCGGCGATACTACTGGGCGGCGATGCTACTGGGGCTGGCGGCGATGCTACTGGGGCTGGCGGCGATGCTGGGGCCGGGGGTGATGGTGCCGGGGCCGGGGCCGGTGCTGCTGCGGCCGGGGGTGATGGTGCCGGGGCCGGGGCCGGGGCCGGTGCTGCTGCGGGGTCCTCCTCCTCTGAGGAGGGAGGGGCCCCTGGGGAGGGACAGGGGGTGGAGGTATACAGGGGCTCCTCAAAGGACTCCGACTGTAAAAAAATGGGCATAAAACACGTATTAGTTTGAATCCAGCAGAGTGGTGCGCCCACTGTGCGGGCGCGCGGCACACACACACGCACACTTCCCCACTCCACCCCTCCACCGTCACCATCACCCCCGGCGTCAGCCTCAACGTCCTCCCGGCGTCAGCGCACGACGTCCTCGGCGTCCTGGTTCGATCCTCCCGGCGTCAGCGCACGACGTCAGTCTCGGCGTCCCGGTTCGATTCCCGTTCGCGACACCGTCATGGCGGTGCTCAGCCTCGGCGCGTCCTCCACCCCGCCTCCCCTCCCCGCTACTGTTGCGTCATCGACTTCCGAGAATTGGCGCGCTCTGACGCTGACGCGTAAGGCAGGTCAAGACACGAAGGGAATAACGCACACGTTCAAACGTTCAACACAGGCAACATGAATACACACACAACTCATGAAAAAACATATTTACAAAGAAATCAAACTGGCGTGCAGAGAAACAGATCTCAAAAAGAGATATAGTGAGAAAATCAAGGGTTAAGGCGTGCACAAGATTAAGTTTTAAATCAGTACCAAAGAACTGTGAAAGCTTTCAGCTTAGAGAAGTGCAGGCTAACACACACCATTAGAACACGACGGTTGAACTCACCCTTCGTACACGGCAGTTGAACTTATCTGCTTCAGCACACACAAAGTGCATGCGGCTTAGTCGTTAATCCCCCAACCTGTCGAGATTCTGGAACCACGGGTCCCTATGCTGAGGATACCTGAGTGCCGCCACCTTTTCTCCCTCCACCGTGGTTCACAGTGCCGGTTGGCCCCGAGCGCTTCAACGCCGTCCGGGCCCCGAATAGGCAACCAATGTGTCTCGGCTGTCCGCTCACGGCGCAAGCATGCCGGTTTGGCTTTGAGGGAAGGGAAGGCGGGCAGCGGTCTGTGGGGACGACTGTCTAAAGCGAAACTGGAATGATTGAGCCAAGCCAGGTCTTCCATGTAAGATTTTTTTTTAAAATTAGATTTGTTCAATTATTATTGTGAATTTGACATTTTTCAGACAAGTTTGTTGTTGCTGAGAAAACAGCAAGATTTTACATCTAGGAGTGAACTGTATTCAAATGTGGAAAGTTACTGTTAGCTGTTCCTTTCCTTCAGCTTTTGTAACGGTTTTAAGTGTGTCAAAATTAGTTTTGTGGCAATATTCACTTGAATAAGGGGAATTGTACCAAGAAATGTTATTCACTGTGCTTTATTTTTTTCAACTCACAACAAGGTTTTGAAGCATGGCTTACATCAACTAATCTTCTGCTTGCATCTGCAGTTGCACATCCCACGGAACAGCCATTAAGGTGAATCCGCAATACTGCTCATAGCTAATAGCTCATGCGCTCATGCAGCTCATAAGTTCCTCTCATTTCTGAATGCGGAGTGTAGGAAGGCAAACTAGGGAACTTATTTGGTGAAATGGCCTCTTCGAAATTTATTAAATTTCCACTTTCACCAAAAACATATAGTTGAATGCGAGGAACTTATGACCCACATAAGCGCATGAGTGCATGAGCTATGAGCAGTATTGTGGATTCACCTTTAGTCAAATATGGCATACAAATGACCTTAGATATTAACTTACCAAAAGGATATCATTATGCTATCATTATGGTAAGGTACAATAACAAAATTGTGACTCATGTCACTTGATGTCATATTGAGAATTCTCTGTTTTTTTTTAGATGCTTCACTCCTGATTGCTACAGTTAAATATACATTAATTACACTCGACTTAACTTCTTCTGAACCATTATTACAACAGATTGATCTATCAAGCATCAAGTAACAGTTTGGCTATGAGGACATCAATTTTACTGTCTCAGAAAAATCTACTATTAAGGAAGAACTATTTGTGTCATAAATTTTGCTTTACAATATAGATAATAAAGTAGACAGAAATCTGCTAACATTTTGTGATTTTGGAATATTATTCATGACCAAACTGTTATTTGAGAAGAATCATCATCGTGGTGTTCATTCTTGAGCTCAAGTGGTTCTGCACACTTGATTCCTTGTCTGGACTGCACTACCAGGACCTGGAGATAGCCCCTGTAAACCAAAAGATTACAACCTAGAACATTCAAATTAATTTTGGAAAGGGACCAGGAAAGTTTTTTTCCATAACCCCATGAATTGCTCCCCCCCCCCAAAAAAAAATTATAAGTAAAAACTTAGTTTTAAAAAAAATATTAAAAAAAATAAAGTAGGAATACCGTCACAATAAACAAAAAAGAGAGTCAGCAGTTGTCGATATCTTCATGGTGTCTTCACGATGAGAATTGTCTCAAGTATTGCAAACTAATTCATTTGATTTATCAAAAAATTTGATGAATTTTCCCCAAGAGAAGGGGGAATAATTATGAAAGAAATTTTACCAAAAGTATGAAATATTAGAGATTGAAAATAATCACTGAAACTGATGTGAACTAGTTATTTTGAGCTTTGACCACAAAATATCCTCGTCTGGTTGAAGTTGCAGGTGTCTTCGCTCTTGGTGTCTTCAAAATGGGAATTATCATTCAGTATTTCGAACCAATTCATTTAGTTGAGCAAACAAATTGGATAAAATGGTCCCCAAGAAAAGGGGTAACATTTATAGAAATTCACTAACCAAAATAATAAGTAAAAACTTTGTTTTAAAAACAGATAAAAAAGTAGGAATACCGTCACAATAAACGAAAAAGAGTGTCAGCAGTTGTCGATATCTTCATGGTGTCTTCACGCAGTGGCGGCTCCAGACCTGACTCGAGGGGGGGGGTCCGGTCGGGGTCGGGAATTCGGCGCGCGCGCGCGCGCGCGCGCGTGTGTGTGTGTGTGTGTTTGTGAGGGTTGCCACAATTTTTTAATTTCCCCTGATTTCCATCCCACCTCTTTTGGGAATTTCTCTGACTTTAAAGCCCTTCATATTGGTTCGCTTAATGAAACGCGAGCGAAGCGAGCGGAAATTTTTTGTTTACAAAGTAACAAAAATAGACCATTTATTGATAAGCTTCTGACTTGTGTGACCCGCAAATCGAAGTGGTTTTGTGAACATCAGGCAATATCATGTGCTCAGTAAAATGTGTAGTTTAATCCCTGAGTTTTTATTCACATTTTCGATAAGTCCCGATATTTAGCCCCCTTTCTTTTCGAATTTTCCTGAATTTTAAGAACCGCATATCGATTCGATGAATAAACGCGAGCGAAGCGAGCGGAATTTTTTTTTTATAAAGTCCAAAAATCTGACTAGTTTTTTTGACAAGCCTCACACTTTTGTGACCTCAATCGCAGGGTTTCCGTTTATATCAAGCAATATCATGGGCTCAGTCAAATCTATAATTTCTTCGAGTTTTTTCAAATTTTTCCTGAGTTTTCAACGATTTTCTAGATCGTTTACACATTCTTACAGTCTTTCAGGTTTTCAAGGTTTCAAGGTTTTCCAGAGTTGTGGCAGCGCGCGCATAGGCCAGTCGTTAGGTCGGATTCTGAGTGGCATACAGTGTCTGTGTCTTTCGCGAATGTAGCTGTAGCGTTGTACTCTAGAAAGAAAAGAAGCTCCTGGCTACCTTAGGTCACTCGAGTATGCTTGCATTTTTAGGCGTTTAGTAGTAGGTGCATTTAATCTTTTATTTTCAGTTAGTATACCCTGATCCGTTTCCGATTGTAAGCAAGACCGAAGTTTGAGCCTAGGAGCAAAGTACGACGTCGACGCCCTTCGGGCGTCGACATCGTACTTCGGCTTGGCCCGAGGTCGCGAACCCCGAACCCCTGGAGCCGCCAGTGTCTTCACGATGACAATTGTCTCAAGTATTGCAAACTAATTCACTTGCTTTTTCCAAATATTTTATAAATTTTCTTCAAGAGAAGGGGGAATATTTATTTAAAAAAATTTCAACCAAAAGAATGAAATACTAGTCATTGAAATTAATTACGAAAACCGGTTTGAATTAGGTTTGAGCTTTGACCACAAAATATCGTCGTCTGGTTGAAGTTGCAGATGTCTTGTCTTAACGGTGTAGGAATATTCATTGAAAAGAATTTCAAACAAATACATTTAATTCATATACTGTGATTAGAATTAAATGGGTTAAATTTAACTCAATGGTACTGCTAAACTGAGGTAAAAGAAAACAAGTTTTGAATGAGCAACCACATAAAGAGTATCAAATCAAATGATCACCATATTAAAGTTAATATTTCTGTTTAACCACAATGTGCTTCCTGTGTATGCAGTAATATTGTGGTGATTGGGACGATGAAAGTCTATAACATTTCAACAATTTAAAAAAGTGCTACCAATTTAAGGACAGTAGCATTTAGTTTCAAAGCCATATGTCGAGTGGAGAGGTGCTTACTGGTAAAATTATGTTATGAGCAGAGGCCTCAGTTATTTCTCAGCATGTTTTTCCATACACAGAACATTCGCAAGGAGTATGTGAAATTACTGAATACATAATTCCTTTTGAACTAAATACGACCAGTGCTCTAATATCCAATTCATACTTGGAATAATTTTTCAAATTCATTTGCAAAATGATGAGTAAAACAGCCTCTGCATCACCAGAGCCCAGCAATAGATGCCACCACGAATGGGAACAAGAAAGGTCCAGCACACATCTCATTTAGCATTTACCAAAGAAAGAGCAGTATGTAGCGTTGAAATTTAGTTGCCTCGAATTCTTAGAGTGGAAAATTTCTTCCAAATCACGGATAAAACATGATATTCTGAGCGGTTCTTTGAAGCAGCGTCTTGAACAGGTTATGCCGTCATCCTACCCACTTTTTCAACGAAAGTATGGCTAAAATAACTCACCAATTTCTGTCCACCCCTCACTCGGCTGCTCACGTCGTGACCGCGTCATGATGGTAAATCACTTTAACAAACAAAATCACTTCCAAAAACAAAAAAATCCCACGATCACGTTTACCAAGCGTTTTCCTCACGTTTGCGCGCGAACTGGTACAGGTAGATGGTGACTTGCAGCGTCGTAGACCTGATATCCGACTGTGTTTCAAAATTATCGTAGGCTACAGGTCTTTGGGGACTTCCACAGGAGTTGTTGACATGCAAAGGAAGTCATAAAAGAAGAACACAAAGACTTGGCAATCTGCTTCCTGCTTGCTCGACTATGACGTCAGCCAGTTGGTGGGGGAGCAGGGAGGGTTGTTGTCCGACCATGAACAACGATAATGCCTTTGAATCTTTCTATCGTCTTTCTTTAATCCATATTTTTTCTCTTTTTTTTTCCATTTCATTTCTTAGTAGGTTGAACTTGATTTAATTAATTTTGTTAAGTCAGAGATAGCTACTACCGTTTGTACGTCCCCGATTTACATGTTGCCAAACTGCCTTGTTGATCTACTCACTGCCACCGATAATTTTTCATGATTGCTGTCGACCGAAGCAGACTACAATCTTGAAGGTTATGTGTGTCTGTGTCTTTGTGAAAAAGTTGCTGTTCACACAATATTTTCAAAACGAAATATTCGGACAGGGAAATGATTGAAAGAGAATAGAGCTGACAAGTTAATAAAATAAAACAATGTTACTTCGCAAAATTTTTGATTTACCAGACTAGGTAACAGTATTTAAGTATTTTACTGTCTGATGCCCATTTATTTTCCTTACATGTTTTGGTCAGTATCTAATAACTAATTGTGGAATCTTACACATTTTCCTTTTTTTCTTCAGATCACTATGTCAAATGTTGCAAGTGGTTCGGTGTGGTCCTCTCTTCACGAATGTCCACCAAACATAAGAAATGGGATAGGAATTTCAACAGAATCTAATAATCATCCTGTTTACTGAAAAGAGAAAGGAAGTAGAGTTTGATTCATGGTAGAAAGGTGACCAAACTGATGATAATGGCTGTAGTTTGAAAGAGAGAGAACTTTATGAAAGGTTCCCAATGTTTTGGCTTTTATGTTTGGTTAAGGATAGATGTTTAAATGTTTTTGTTTTGTTTTGTTTTGTTTTGTTTCGTTTTTATTCCGTGAACAGAAGTGATGCAGATTCTGACGAAGAAAGAAAGAGGGGCTTTAAATTTCTATCAGAGGCTGATCTAACAGATCCTCTGAAAATGAAATTTTCTGGAAAGAAGGCAGAGTTAATTGTAGATTTAGAGGATGGAAAGATATGGTTGAGAAATTTCAGGGGAAGGGTGGGGCTGGATGCTACAAACTAAAGTCTGCACAGGAGTAACTGCAATCAAGGGAAGTCGACGCTCAACTTATAAAGGAGTGTAGTAAGATTGCCAGCGAAATGGAAACTGCTGTATCTGCTGGCCTATCAATTGTTCGGTCACAACCAAGTATTATGCCAGAAAAGTAAGTCAAAGTAAGATGATCATTCTTTTATGTTGGCTTTTTTTCAAAAATCTGAAACTTTTGTATTGCAGATTTATATTATCTGATCACCAATTATTTGGAATTAACTGGGTACTTGCTTTGAACAAACTTGAAGTGATGGGTACATTATCTGATGAAATGGGCCTTGGTAAAACGGCGCAGATAATAGCATGTCTATCACATGTAAAGGATAAAGAAATTTTTGCACCTGGCAAGCCTCACATTATTGTGGTTCCAACTTCTACTCTTGGTATATAGTTTCCCTAAATTATTGTGTTCTATTTTACTTATATGTCCAGAATTTTCTGAAAGCTGACTTTTTCTTTTTTTCCATTATCCTTCAGGTAATTGGCAAAATGAGCAAGTATATGCCAAACTGGATCGAAATCTTGACTCATTGCACAGATTGGGTTTTAACTTTGTAGGTTCATAGTGTCCCACAACAAACCACAAACTACCAGAGGACAGTTGGACATCTCGTTAAACACATGAAACTTTTATATTTTTCTAAAATTGCCAATTTCAGTTGAAAAAAACTTTTTTTTTGGTCATTTTGACTGTCTTAATTAATAGTATGGTAAAATATGGTCTGATTTGTGTGCATTACATCAAATTTAATTGAAATGAGTACTTTAAGCAATTCATGAACTATCCTTCTTCATACGCTGACTTGTTATGGCCCATTTCGTAGCAAATTTTGCAACTTCAACTACCAAATTACGTCATCTTGGCATCTTGAATTTGGCCCCATTTTTTTTTTCCCACTTGATTTACTCCAATATACATTGTGAATAAGTCCCCAAGACTTCAAATAAAATTCAAGCCCATAATAAAATAAAACAGAATTTTCTTCCAGTAACTTGGCTTTTCTCCATTTATTTGTCTTTTTATGTTACTTATATTGAAAGGAAGTTTACACATAACGCCACTGGAGGGGGTGACCCTTTTACCCTTAACAAATGTATGTAAAACTGCACATAGGAATCCCCAGGAAGAGGGAGGGGGAAGCTACATGGACGATTTATGTTGAACTACTAAGTATTTCCTAATAAAGAACATCTGTTTTTATTTTAATTTTTAGTTTGGTGAATCGAAGCAACGTTATCGCCATGTGGCGACCAGGCATTGCGCTCGGCGGTATGATCACAGCGAGGGGTCGCCAACTCGCCTGAGCCGTGTACGGACTATTATATATTATAGATATTATGGATATTATGGATATTATGGGTATAATGAAGTATTATACGGTATTATGGGTATTATGAAGTATAATACGGTATTATGGAGGTATTATGAGGTATTATGGTGGTATTATGAAGTATTATGGCTTTATAATGAGGTTTTAGGGTGATATTATGACGTCCTATGATGGTTTTATGAATGTAAAGGAGGAAATATAGACCATAATACACGTTTAATAAAAGTTTGCACTATTTTTTTTAAAAAAAATTGCTATTTATGTCTCTGAAATAAGCTCAGGTTCACTCAAAGGCTGCTTAAGATGTTTACTTAGGAGAGTAATTGGTGGGTAGGTATGTGGGTAGGTAGGCAGCTCGCTGTACACTTGTACCGGAAGGGTGGCTACGACCCGCTACGACCTCCTTTTCGCTGTACTCTGTCCTCCCCGGTGCAAAACTCAACATCGGCTCGACGACATTCGGCTTTCGGGTACACGGATTCGGTAACCACGCGCGCAGTGGCGGATCCAGAGCCAGCCTTTGACAAAGTAGTACTTTTTGCCTACTTACAGGGGCAAAGTATTACTTTTTGCCTACCTTTCAGGCGGCTACCGAGGAGCCATGAGAAGGCCTGTCGCCCCGGATCCGCGCATGCACGTGCGTAGTATAGTGTGTGTTGCGAGAGCCGTCGGCATAGTGAGGACGTACGTACGTCGACATGAATGTTTTGTTAAAGACAGCGGAGGTTTTGTCCTCATGCGTTTGTTGTAGTGCACAGCGTTCTCAGTGTTGTGGGCTTTGACACACACAAATAATTTAAGTTTAGAAGGTTTTCTTGAAACCGAATAATATTGCTTTTGTTGGTTATATTCGTTTCTACTACAAACAGCAAGAGCAAACAGATTTGTTTCAAAATCGTTTCCACCAATTATACGTAAAACAAAACTTTACCGATCCCTATGAATGATCCCTACTTTACTTTCATATAGCATTTTTTTTTTCGATAAATTGGTGGATGGTGGGGAATCCCGGACTAGACCAGAACGCCCAAAATAATGCAAGATGCCGATAAGTTTGAAACATTTACTGTAGGTCGCGCTGAGGTCGGATAGTGACAGGGTGATGGGTGAGGGAGAGGGGGGGGGGAGGGGCGGTGGGGTCCCTCCGTACCTCTGAGGAAGAGGTGGGAAGAGGTGGGAAGAGGTTGCCTTATTAGGAGAGATGAAACGGGTGACTCTCCAGGCAACCTGCAACCACTATTCGCACACAAGACATCCTGCTCGCACAAAGTGCAGTGGAGGTATGCGAGGATGCGTTATAGGACGCGCTGCACGTTTAAAGACCAATAGTGTTTAGCACGAAAAAGTTAAGATTATTTTTTTAAAATAAAGTATTATGACGTATTATGAAGTATTATGAAGTATTGTGAAGTATTATAGAGTATCATGAAGTATTATAAAGTATTATAAGGTATTATGGGGAGTATTATGTGGTATTATGAAGTATTATGAAGTATTATGAGGTATTATGGGTATTATGAGGTATTATGGGTATTATGGGGTATTATAAGAGTATTATGGGGCCGTGTACGGAGTATTATGCGAGTTGTCGACCCCTCGGATCACAGAACATACTGGAGCTGTTGTATTTCCGTCAAGATGGAAGTAAGCAGACGATGCAGACCTCGTCGATGTTGTGCACCAGCAGAGCAGACCGTCAGTCTGCAGCACGGACAAGTCGAAGCAACATCTCGGGAAGTATTTCGCTCCGCCTACACGTGACTGCGCTGAGTGCAGTGATTTTTGTGCACCTTTACTGAGTTATGGGGAACAAACGCCGAGGTGGAAAACGAGGTAAAAAGGCAGCAGCAGCTAAAGCAAGCGAATCAGCGAAAGAAAGTTATCAGCAACACTCCGTGCTTATCAACAGCAACAACGCAAGGTAAGAGTGAGGTCGCAGTCGTGTGTGTGCGAGAGAGAGACAGGAGACCGCGGTGTTGCGCTGCGAGGGAGCCAGGGGCCGAGGGCCTGGTCGTGTGAGTGCGAGAGAGACAGGAGACCGCGGTGTTGCGCTGCGAGGGAGCCAGGGGCCGAGGGCCTGGTCGTGTGAGTGCGAGAGAGAGAGGAGACCGCGGTGTTGCGCTGCGAGGGAGCCAGGGGCCGAGGGCCTGGTCGTGTGAGTGCGAGAGAGACAGGAGACCGCGGTGTTGCGCTGCGAGGGAGCCAGGGGCCGAGGGCCTGGTCGTGTGAGTGCGAGAGAGACAGGAGACCGCGGTGTTGCGCTGCGAGGGAGCCAGGGGCCGAGGGCCTGGTCGTGTGAGTGCGAGAGAGACAGGAGACCGCGGTGTTGCGCTGCGAGGGAGCCAGGGGCCGAGGGCCTGGTCGTGTGTGTGCGAGAGAGACAGGAGACCGCGGTGTTGCGCTGCGAGGGAGCCAGGGGCCGAGGGCCTGGTCGTGTGAGTGCGAGAGACAGGAGACCGCGGTGTTGCGCTGCGAGGGAGCCAGGGGCCGAGGGCATGGTCGTGTGTGTGCGAGAGAGACAGGAGACCGCGGTGTTGCGCTGCGAGGGAGCCAGGGGCCGAGGGCCTGGTCGTGTGTGTGCGAGAGAGACAGGAGACCGCGGTGTTGCGCTGCGAGGGAGCCAGGGGCCGAGAGCCTGGTCGTGTGAGTGCGAGAGAGACAGGAGACCGCGGTGTTGCGCTGCGAGGGAGCCAGGGGCCGAGGGCCTGGTCGTGTGTGTGCGAGAGAGACAGGAGACCGCGATGTTGCGCTGCGAGGGAGCCAGGGGCCGAGGGCCTGGTCGTGTGAGTGCGAGAGAGACAGGAGACCGCGGTGTTGCGCTGCGAGGGAGCCAGGGGCCGAGGGCCTGGTCGTGTGTGTGCGAGAGAGACAGGAGACCGCGGTGTTGCGCTGCGAGGGAGCCAGGGGCCGAGGGCCTGGTCGTGTGTGTGCGAGAGAGACAGGAGACCGCGATGTTGCGCTGCGAGGGAGCCAGGGGCCGAGGGCCTGGTCGTGTGAGTGCGAGAGAGAGAGGAGACCGCGGTGTTGCGCTGCGAGGGAGCCAGGGGCCGAGGGCCTGGTCGTGTGAGTGCGAGAGAGACAGGAGACCGCGGTGTTGCGCTTCGAGGGAGCCAGGGGCCGAGGGCCTGGTCGTGTGAGTGCGAGAGAGACAGGAGACCGCGGTGTTGCGCTGCGAGGGAGCCAGGGGCCGAGGGCCTGGTCGTGTGAGTGCGAGAGAGACAGGAGACCGCGGTGTTGCGCTGCGAGGGAGCCAGGGGCCGAGGGCCTGGTCGTGTGAGTGCGAGAGAGACAGGAGACCGCGGTGTTGCGCTGCGAGGGAGCCAGGGGCCGAGGGCCTGGTCGTGTGTGTGCGAGAGAGACAGGAGACCGCGGTGTTGCGCTGCGAGGGAGCCAGGGGCCGAGGGCCTGGTCGTGTGAGTGCGAGAGAGACAGGAGACCGCGGTGTTGCGCTGCGAGGGAGCCAGGGGCCGAGGGCCTGGTCGTGTGAGTGCGAGAGAGACAGGAGACCGCGGTGTTGCGCTGCGAGGGAGCCAGGGGCCGAGGGCCTGGTCGTGTGAGTGCGAGAGAGACAGGAGACCGCGGTGTTGCGCTGCGAGGGAGCCAGGGGCCGAGGGCCTGGTCGTGTGAGTGCGAGAGAGACAGGAGACCGCGGTGTTGCGCTGCGAGGGAGCCAGGGGCCGAGGGCCTGGTCGTGTGTGTGCGAGAGAGACAGGAGACCGCGGTGTTGCGCTGCGAGGGAGCCAGGGGCCGAGGGCCTGGTCGTGTGTGTGCGAGAGAGACAGGAGACCGCGGTGTTGCGCTGCGAGGGAACCAGGGGCCGAGGGCCTAATCCCTGGCCCGGCACGGGACTATAGTTCAGGAGCTATCCGATTTCGGTCAGAAATATTTTGCGGGCGAACGCGGCTTGTGGTTGCATCGTCCCGTACCGGGTACAGAGACCCAGCCGGGTGGGTCGGGTGGGTATGGGTGTCGCAGCGCGTGAGTGCTACGGCCGCCCCCTCCCCACCCCACCCCATCGCCGGCTGCGCGTCCACTACCGAAACCGACCAGAGCCAACACAGAGATGTATCACCCCACTAATTGTTGCTTGGAAACAACGCCCTGCTGCAGCGATTGAAGTTCTCTCGCGGCCCAGTTATGGCTACGGCTACGCCGCCTCCTGATCGTGCTTCTTGCGCAAGCTTCCTGGAGGTTTGTGGGATTTGTACCGGCTGTATCTTTGAATGCGTAACAGTGTTGCGGGTTTGCCTTCCCCATTTGCCCGTAAGGTGCCATGGGCCCCTGCAGCGCTTCTAAGCATGCAATCCCGCAACACTGGTACGCATTCAAATAATCACCCGGTACACTGTTAAAAATTTATCGAGATTTTCGGAGGTTATTGTTTGTCCGACTTGAATGGATCACGCATAGAGCATACTCTGCAAACCGATGTGCACTTAGTACTCACATATTGGCGTGCACTTGCGAGTACACACACCTAGGTCAGCGGTTCCCAACCTTTTCCGGGTCGCGACCCCAAAATGACCCTTCAAAATTTCCGCGACCTCACGCGACCCCACTTTACCCCTCCCCCCCCACGCCTGCCACCATTAAAAAAAGGTGGAAACTTCAATGTTTAATAAAAGACTTTGTCTTTTTTATTCATATTATTTTAGTGGCTGCCTTGAGCTTTGTACAGCTTCAACAAGGATTCACTTAATTTGCGCGTCAAAGTATTACTCTTCTGCTACTACAGTGGCACTGGTGACTGGCTGCGACGTGGAAAGGTAGGCGCGGTGGGAAAGGTCAAGCTAAGTCGGAGAATTTATCCCCCTGCCTCCTGTCCCCTATGAGTTCACGGAAATTCGCCTCTCGTGCCTCCCGTGTCCCGTGTCGTGTTTGCGTCGCTGCGCCAGCGGCGGCAACGCTGGGCACCCTTTATAGGTTTTCGGTACGTCTGCACCGACCGTTTCCCCCAAATTTCCCCGGCCGTGGCTTGCCCCATAGGTGCCGGCTCTGTTATGGGGTCCAGTGCGAGGCTCAGACAGACCGACGGACGCAGTGGCTAAAAGTGCAAGCCTGGCGGAATGCAGGCGCGGCTGGACGCGAGGCCTCGGCTGAGCGGACAGTCGCGACGCAGCCTCTAGCCAGGGCACACATCAAAGGATTAACTTGTGTTTCGGTAATGTAACAATTAGTAATGAACCCCTTTAGGCACCCATAGTAATGTACAGCAGATCAGTGGCTGAGATAGGGCAATATGGGTATTTGGCGGATAGACCCAATAAACAAGACTAAAAGAATAATATAACTAGAGTGCTACTCAGCCCCAGCCACACAACCTAAACGCAACACAAGCAACACCATCATTTCGTTACTAAAACAGTACCGGTGTACGGCAGCAAGCTGCTGCGAGCGACCGGCGTATTGACGCGACTGCGATCATCCAACCACGCTTAATTTGCAGTTTCTTTTTATCAACTGCGAACAAGAGCCCCCACTTCCTTTCCTTTCCTCCCCTCACCTCCTCAGTCCCCCCCTCCCCCCACACATACACCCCTTCCTGCTAGGGTTGGAAAAACAATATTTGTATTCGGTTAATCGACAGTCGGTGACTAATTTGCATCAGATTATCAGTTAATTTGTTTGATTTTCTATTAGTCAAAGCACTCTTTCGGCGAGGGTTAATCGAATATTCGTTGCTTTTTTTCAAACAATCGAATAACCGATCGTCTGTTCTTCCAACCCAACCCTGCAGCCCCCTCCTAGAGACCTTCATACATACCCTTTGGTTCGGAAGGGGTTTGTAGACATCATATCTTAGGAATGCAAAGTGAAAATTATCAATAGTTTAAAGTGTTTATCATATGCGCCACTTGTTCACTTGTGAACCATAAATCTGCGACAATGTTTTTCTCTAAGGTGAGAAAATCTAACCTTTCGCCTGTCTTTGCACTAAAGTGTAAGTTTTTACTGCTTAGCACCTTAGCGCAGCCACAGCATGCTCTTTTTAAAAGTAGGGTTTTTTAACGTTTTCCGTAAAGAGGCTAAACTAATTGTTATCAAGTGACATTTTAAGAAAAATTGAAATCACAATAATAGCCACTCAGAAACCTCACATGAATTGGGCATATATCTCGCTTTTCTTTTTCACACCTGGCTGATTTCATTCTAGCTTTCTAGCTTGTGTTCACACATTTCAAACATTTTTTGTAATTTCTGCATTTATTTATGTAAGTAATGTTTTGTTACAGGTCTACTTGTTCTGCTGCTTCGGGCTGAACACACATTGTTTTCCAAGAGCAACCTGAGTCACTGAGGCCTGATTCATTCAAGTCATGTCAAGTCAATCATTTGCTGAAGGTATCCATGATGTGCTGGTTATGAGCTGCTAACAAAGTTGAGAAAAATTGGCTATAGAGTAAAAAAATTTCAGGGTCTGTATTAATAATCTTAATGTACTTATTCTTTCCTGTTGACAATTTACTAGTGATCTAATTTTGTTATTCAGGGGCTTGACAACATATGTTGAGAGCAGAGAGCGCGTTCCTCACTGGGCAGAAGAACCCGTCATTTGAACTGATAGCAGCTAAAGTAGCTTATGCTTTCGAGCCACCTGGCAGAAATACAAACATCAGGTAAGAGTTTTGCTGTAACCTAGAATCAAACTTTTCTGTTCCCTTGCTTGTCCCATTCTTTTCTACTCTCAATGAAAGCACAAGAAAATGGTTTGCATCGGACTTTGTCATGGCTCCCGCAGGATGCTGGGCTCGGTTCATTCTTATTCCTACCTTTTTTGTTATCTACACTGGTAAAACTAAGGCGTAGCCTTACGCCCCGTTTTCAAGCGTACTGAGATTACGCTTGAAATCAAGCGTAATGGGTCTATCCGCTCCTATTCGCCCTATCTAAATGTATGGGAGAATTTCTGTCGTACGCTTGATTTCAAGCGTAACGTCTTCAAGCGTAACTGTATGCTTCATTCAGGCGTACAGTTACGCCTTAGTTTTACCAGTGTATTTCCATGATCAGTAAAAGAAAACATGAGTGCTCAGCAGAAATTTAGTGTCAGAAAAATTTTACCACTCCTGGTGCTCCCTCTTACTCTGACTGCAGTATTGACAATTTACTATTGATTTAATTTTGTTATTCAGGGGCTTGACAGCATGTTGAGAGCAGAGAGCGCGTTCCTCACTTGGCAAAAGAACCCGTCATTTGAACTGATAGCAGCTAAAGTAGCTTATGCTTTCGAGCCACCTGGCAGAAATACAAACATCAGGTAAGAGTTTTGCTTTAACCTAGAATCAAACTTTTCTGTTCCCTTGCTCGTCCCAATCTTTTCTACTCCCAATGAAAGCACAAGAAAATGGTTTGCATCCTACTTTGTCATGGCTCCCGCAGGATGCTGGGCTCAGTTCATTCTTATTCCTACCTTTCTTGTTATCTATTTCCATGATCAGTAAAAGGAAACATGAGTGCTCAGCAGAAATTTAGTATCTGATAATTTTTACCACTGCTGGTGCTCCATCTTACTCTGACTGCAGTACTGACAATTTACTATTGGGTTAATTTTGTTATTCAGGGGCTTGACAACATGTTGAGAGCAGAGAGCACGTTCCTCAATGGCAGAAGGACCCGTCATTTGAACTGAGAGCAGCTCATCAAGCCACCTGGATCAAGCAATATCAGGTAACAGTTGTATTATCATCCAACCAAGCTCAAACTTTGACCATTCATCAAAATATTCCATGAAAGTATTCCTCTAATGTAAGAATCACTGTCTATCAGTGTCGCTGGTGTGCGTTTTATAACAAAAGAAACTGCCCCTAAGAGAATAAACCCATTCTTTCTTTTTGATGTTGAAATTTCAAAACAAGTTACTAGTTTGTAGTCTCCTTGCTCTGCTTTGCTTATGTCAAAAGGTTCAGACGACAGTAGTCTTTGGTTCTATTAACACTGATTATAAAAGACACCATAAAATATTGTGGAGTCTTAATAATTAATTCAACATTTTGACTTAAGCATTTATGTGAGATGACTTGAGATTTGGCCGTGTGTTTTCTACTGATTTTACTATTCTATTCAATATCTCTCTTAATAATTGCAATTTTCTTTTGCCTACATGCTTTTGTTTATGTTCTCTTGGATCTGGAATATTTTGTGCTATCTGCTGATTCTTTAGACCATCATCAAAGGAATTTGTGCTGGAACTAAAATATTTTTTTCATGGTCCCAGGCACCTTAGAAGTGGATCGAGGACTGCCACGGCCGCTGCAGCGCAGCTTCATTCTGGATGAAGAGAAACTATAAGGACAAACACTATGTTACATCAAATGAACGTGGAGAACATGTTACATCACCAATTGTTACTGTAAGTAAACTGGTAACTTTCTTATTCCTGATTTAACATGTAGTCATTGTCTTAACCAAATGGGTTGCATTATTGCTCTGACTTCTTAACGTGTTTAATTATGTGTGTCAATAGCAAGTCAACAAGAAATTTCCTTTTGTTTTCTCTCACCGCTTATTTGGTCTCATTTATAATCTGATATTTGTTGAAACATAGCTTGATCCATTAACTTTGCTCAAATTCCTGCTTCATTCATTTTTGTGTTTGAAAACATTTGTTTTTTTTTTTTACAATTTTCCTCTTTTCGTGGACTGCTGCTTGATAATAAATTATTCAAATTCAATTTCTCATTTGATTGAACTTTCACTGGGATTTTTGTGAGATAAATTCGCATATTATCTGTCGACTTCCTCACTTCACTATCTTTGTCACTGTAAGTATAGTAATTTTGTCTCCCTCTACATATCCTCATATGATGTGCTTAGTGTCTTACTATTATTTTTAATTTTTCAGGTTGATAATTTTTTGACAGTACCTGTGAAGGACAGCAAATGTGAGGTTTTCACCATCTCGAAGCAGTTGTTTGCGTGTTCAGATTTTTATTTGCTAATTCACTCACATTTATATCTCCTGGCAAGATGTCCTTAAGGTTGGTTTATGTGGGAATGTGTGTTTTATGTATTGAATGGGTATGAAAATAAGATAATGATCACAAATGTGATAATATTAGTTTGTTGCTTTTAACTTGTAACTTGTAACTTGTACAGTACCTCATAATTTCTTTATTCTTTTAACTCCTGATTAGTTGAAGAGAATTTTTCAGTCCAATATTAGACCGTTCATAGAAATTTAGGTCTTTAGATCCTAATTGAAGTTTTCCTTACATGTTCTGTAAAATTTGTTTGGTTTGTTTAATTGTAATACAGTATCTTAAGCTTTGTTTTGGTAGCAAAGAAACCATCAGTAAGCAGAGCTGTAGTGAAAAGTATTGACCTAATTAGTTTTATTTATTTTATCTTCCATTCCAAACCACAACCAAAGCAAAAGGCTGACAGATGTAGCTACAATAACTAGCTTTAACAAGTAAGCATAAGACTGACAACCAGACAGAGTAAGTAAATCTATTCAAAAATCTAGAAATGCAAATGTTTCAGCAAAACACAAAATTTAGAGGAAGGCAAAGACAACAATAAAGAAGTGAAATTAGCAAGAGTAAAACTTAATGATAATAGTAAGAAAACACAATGCACCACAAATAAAACAAAATTTCTCTGCTTACTAATCAAAACGTACAAGGACCAACAAAAGTTCCAAAACAGGATCCAGTCATATTCAGTTCTAAAACAAATAAACTTACAATGTTCTCTGTTTCTTAATCATCCATCATGCATGGAGCAGTGTGTTTTAAGGTAAAACACAGTTTCCCCTGAAAAAAGTATAACGGGAGTGGATAGTGGTCTCCAAACTCAGAAATTTGTTTCAGATGGTATTTTTTTGCACTGGCTTCACAGGTATACAAACCTGTATCAAGTGTGGATGCTAAATATTCTTCAACTAGGAAAAAGGGCTTCTTTGACCTGTGGACTAAAAGTTTTTTGATACATCCAACCAGGGGGTGGAAACGACAAGGTGAGACTGGGCGCCAGGAGCGAGACCAGGAGTGGGGAGATCGTACCCCCTCCCCTCCCCCCACCTCCTCCTCCTAGGCGATCGCCGCTGATCGCTAAATACTCTAAGAAAGGTTATAAACCCCTTTGTCGTACCATAAAATAGATTCTATCGAAGCCTCAAATCGTTATGCTTGCTTGAAACTATGATTTATCGCGTTTCGATGGCGTTTTTATCAATATTTGCCGCAAAAACGGTGCTTTGGAAGTGCCGGCCGCGGCCGACCCTGTGCAAGCTCACTTTGGGGGATACTTATGTGGGGAAGCGGAACATTTTTACGGAAAACCGACTAGATGCACGGAAAGCCCGTGAAACGGACCTTCCGGAAATACTGGTACCTACCTACAAACTCCAAAAGGTTTTTCACTATGAAATTCTGAAGTTGCTGCATCGCCCGATCGGTACCGAGCCTATTGTGTTCATGCGAGTCGTCTGCTGCGGGTATGAGAAGCGTTGCGGTACAGAGTCGACTCGCACCTCGCACTGGCCCACGGGAGGGTTGCGTATGTTTGCGTGTGGCACACGCCGCTTGTGTTGATTTGAAGGTGAGAAATCAAAAAAGTACTGTTGTTATCTTATTTTAAAGAAGGATTCAGTATTGTGAGGAAGAAAGGAATTGTTTACGTTAAAGTAGCATTTTAAAACCTCTGACATGCTATTATTTGTCCAAAAACACACCTACTTCAACTTTTTTCGTGAGCCTGAATCCACATTAATCCACTCAGACAACCAGAGTCTCTGTTTCGGCCATTTCCAATATATTTGAACTGAACAAGAGGTCGTCCAAGCTGACGCTTACATGCAGTATCGATTTAAACAAACTGAGAAGCGTAATCTTGGACTTGAACATAACCTCTGTTAATGAAGGCTCTGTTGTCAGAGCGACTTAAAATATTTTAGAGTTTTTTCTGTGCTCAGTGACTTGAAATTTTATTGTTTTTTATTTAGTTGATTTGCATGCAACGTATGTGTAGACTGACAATTAATTTTCTATAATTAACACTTATAAAACTATTATATCTTGTTGCTTTTCAAACCTGCGCACTAAAACATTTTCTCCATTCCAGGTTTCCATTACCTGCATTACCACTACTAAGTTAAAAATGAGTGAAGTGAGTGATGATCAAGATGGGACTGAGGGGACTGAGTCTCTGAACTTGAAACCACCTGAGCCAAGTACTTTTGACTGTCCATTTTGTGCTAAAGTCTTAAAGACCAAACAGGGCCTCCAAGGACATATTTTGCATTTACACAGTAAGTATAGAACGCAGTGTGCTTTCTTTTTCAGAAACTTTTCCCTTCGTATAAATTTACTTCTTGTTTGTTTATTTTCGATTAGCTGATAAGCCTGCCAGAAGGAAACGTGGGGCGAGGGCAAAATCTGTTGCACAAAAGGATAAGGGGCGTAAAAAATCTGATAATATTCCAGATATTAACCAGGTGAGAAATGTTCAAAGTATCTCGTAGAGGTGTGCCTTGTAAAAGCAGTAAAATGGAGGTTAAAATCATTAATGCCTATGGTTTTTGTGTAGGCTTCAACATCAGCAGGTTCAGCCTGCAGTTCTAAGATAAACAAACATTTTCATTTTATCTTTAATCAGTGGAAATTTTCACTGGTGATATTTTATTATGAGTCTTCTATTCTAGACTTCAGTGGCACCAAGACGATTTTCGTCAGGTGATGCAAGCCGGCGGTACACCCACCCATTTATTCCATTTACACCCGGTTATTATTGATTATCGACCCCGTCCCTATTTCCTATTTTCGTTATTTTACCAGGACCATTTTCAGAGGCGGAACTAGCTTACAGCTGAGGAGGGGGCAAAACGTGCAGGTTGCCTACTTTCAGGGGACGCTCAACACTCGACTGAAAATGTAATGCTGCAGATATTAGAGTTCTCATTGGAACTGAAACTTTTAAATTTGTTTTTTAAGAATCAGTGCGTACCGTGTAGACCTAAATCCATAAACTGAATGGCAGGAAGAGGTAGTGCCGAGCGAAGCGAGGAAAAATTTTTTGATTTTATGTTGTAGTAGGTGCGAGTAGGTGTCGTAATAGAGTAGGTCCTGTACCAATCGCTCAAAAACTGCACGCAAAATTGCGTTAACAATTATGAAATTGCACTGTAAACTGGTTGGCGTCGAAAGACGCCAAATTTATGGCGTTCATGAAAAACGCCAAATATTGGCATCGTTCGACGCCAGATATTGACGTTTTTTGGCTCAAAACGCCAAAATTTGGGGTCGAACGACGCCAGTACTTGGCGTTTTTCATGAACGCCAGAAATTTGGCGTCTTTCGACGCCAACCAGTTTACAGTGTGATAAGATGAGAAACGAGCCGGACCGAAATAGTGTACCAAATGGGCCAGACTTTTTCATCATTAGCAAAACATCGCGAGCGGAGCGAGCGAAAAAAAATTGCCTCATTTAGGAAACGCAAGCAGAAGCGAGGATTTTAAGGTATGTGCAGATTAGAACACCGTGCCTTTAAGAGTAAGAGTCAAAGAGCGCAGCGTGTTGGGCTGGTTCAGGTGTCACTGCCTGCTGCCCCCAGCCCCGGCCCCAACCTGGGCTGGGCGGCAAGGCACGGCACCGAGGCGAGGCTCAGGCGATGCGGCATGAGTATGAGTAGGTTTCTTGGCTGTTCGTTGTCCGTTGTTGCGCCCGTACCCGACGCCGACCTGCCGACGGCATACGGCATACTGACAACACTGCCAGAAAAAACTACGGAAAGTACTCTTAATTTTTTCATATGAAAACTAGCTGGCACCATACGGAGAGCTTATCAGAAAAATGACGGAAGACTTCCGTAGTCAAAAGACGGAGATCACTGTGGTTTGAAGTACGGAGAAGTACTGTGAAAAAATAAAGAGTACTTTCCGTAGTTTTTTCTGGCAGTGTTGTCAGTATGCCGTATGCCGTCGGCAGGTCGGCGTCGGGTACGGGCGCAACAACGGACAACGAACAGCCAAGAAACCTACTCATACTCATGCCGCATCGCCTGAGCCTCGCCTCGGTGCCGTGCCTTGCCGCCCAGCCCAGGTTGGGGCCGGGGCTGGGGGCAGCAGGCAGTGACACCTGAACCAGCCCAACACGCTGCGCTCTTTGACTCTTACTCTTAAAGGCACGGTGTTCTAATCTGCACATACCTTAAAATCCTCGCTTCTGCTTGCGTTTCCTAAATGAGGCAATTTTTTTTCGCTCGCTCCGCTCGCGATGTTTTGCTAATGATGAAAAAGTCTGGCCCATTTGGTACACTATTTCGGTCCGGCTCGTTTCTCATCTTATCACACTGTAAACTGGTTGGCGTCGAAAGACGCCAAATTTCTGGCGTTCATGAAAAACGCCAAGTACTGGCGTCGTTCGACCCCAAATTTTGGCGTTTTGAGCCAAAAAACGTCAATATCTGGCGTCGAACGATGCCAATATTTGGCGTTTTTCATGAACGCCATAAATTTGGCGTCTTTCGACGCCAACCAGTTTACAGTGCAATTTCATAATTGTTAACGCAATTTTGCGTGCAGTTTTTGAGCGATTGGTACAGGACCTACTCTATTACGACACCTACTCGCACCTACTACAACATAAAATCAAAAAAATTTTCCTCGCTTCGCTCGGCACTACCTCTTCCTGCCATTCAGTTTATGGATTTAGGTCTACACGGTACGCACTGATTCTTAAAAAACAAATTTAAAAGTTTCAGTTCCAATGAGAACTCTAATATCTGCAGCATTACATTTTCAGTCGAGTGTTGAGCGTCCCCTGAAAGTAGGCAATAACCTGCACGTTTTGCCCCCTCCCCAGCTGTAAGCTAGTTCCGCCTCTGAAAATGGTCCTGGTAAAATAACGAAAATAGGAAATAGGGACGGGGTCGATAATCAATAATAACCGGGTGTAAATGGAATAAATGGGTGGGTGTACCGCCGGCTTGCATCACCTGACGAAAATCGTCTTGGTGCCACTGCGGAAGAAAGCAAACTCTTATTGGGATTTACTTTCGAGGGTCGGTCCCTCCGCTGGACCAGACTTCCTCAGGGACTGTCCCTTAGTCCCCAAATTTCTATAACGGCACTGAGCTTAATTATGAAAAATTTGCCTATAATGTATTATGTTGACGACATTATAGTTGGTGGGAAGGATTTCCCATCGCTTTTGTCACTGCTAGAAAAAGTCTTAAAACGCCTGAAGGATTCTAACTTAACAGTAAATCCAAAGAAAGCAACTTTGTTTAGAAAACAATTGTCAATTATTGGTCTAACAGTTAAAGCAGGGGAATATGTAATGCCAAACCCTGAACGTTTCCGGCCTCTCCTTGCTTTGAAAAATCCCAAAAATGTCAAAGAACTGCGATCAGTGGTCATGTTCTTTTCCTATTACCGTCGATGGATAAAGTCATTTGCAATTCGTACTCAAAAATATCAGGACATGATTAATGAGAAAATTCCTTTTGAATGGACTAATTCTGATGAAAAAGAAATAGAGGATTTATATCAATACCTGCTTTCAAACGCTACTTTAGCATTGTTTCATGAAGATAGGCCCACAAAATTGCATTGCGATGCCTCGAATCATTCTCTAGGTTCGTTTCTGGCTCAAAAAGCTGGAAATATTTATCAGCCGGTTGCTTACTTCAGTGCCATGATTAAAGGTAGAAAACTTACTTGGTCCGCCTTTCACAAAGAGTGTCTAGCATTGTATGAGTCAATTAAATACTTTGAAAATGAATTGCGGCTTGTCAACAAATTCACTGTTGTGACAGACTGCACAAGTCTAAAATATTTACTCACCATGGAGGCACCCAAGAGTCCTTTTGACAAATTCATTAGCTATTTGAGTAATTTCACCTTTGATTTTGAATTCGTCCCAAGTCAGCAAAATAAAGTCCCAGACAGTCTTTCAAGGCTCCCCGTTCCTCAAAACTCAACGGAGACAGTCAAAATCCCTGCATCATTAGTCACTCCTCTTCACCAAATTAATACTACATCTGAAAATGATAATACAAGAATTAAACCAAAAGACAGTAGAAATATCCACAGAATTTCAACACAGACAATGCCAGTACACAATTTATTAGATGGTTTGAACACACAGAACTTTAATTATGAACAGACAGACATCTCACCTATTCATGGCTTCATTGGAGAGTCTGCCTTCCTCTCTAACTTCCATCCTTCACCGATCACCTACCAGGGTACATTGTACCCAACAGTGGAACATGCGTACCAAGCTGCGAAAACACACAACTTCCATGAAAAGGAAGAGGTTAGGACAGCAAAAACACCTTCTGAAGCAAAGCGGTTGGGCAAATCAGTAGAAATCCGACCAGACTGGGAAGAAGTAAAATTAATGGTTATGTTAGACTTACTCCTCAAAAAGTTTACACGGGGCAGTCGCCTCGAGGAAAGACTTTTGCAGACAGGGCACAGAGAAATCATCGAGAGTAACTGGTGGTGCGACATGTACTGGGGATCTTGCGAGTGCCCCTACCATAGGCATAAAACTGGGAGAAACATGCTGGGAAAATTATTAACCATTATTAGAGACTTCAAAAGGAACTGTCCTTACCTTGAGCCAAACGTAGCAGATAAGGAACAGATCGTACTTGCCGTTGTTACTCGCTCCAAAGCGCAAGACTTTAACCAGAAGAAGGAAAATTCCGGTCCCGCCCAAAATCAACAGGCTGGAGTCTCTGAGAACAGCGATCGATTTGATCCAACCCAGTTCAATGCAAACACAAACAGACGAAATGGCGCTGACGCTGAGTCTGTGGCAGAGGCTCTGCGCAGTGCGTCACACCTCACAGACACGAGGGAGAACATCATGCAGAACACATCGATAGGATCGACAATGCGAACTGACCAGGGCGACCAGGTCGAACTGTCGCCGTTACCAGCTGATTCCAATGTAAACACAGGGGACGAGAAGACATGGAACAAAAGTGAAATACTTAATTCCACTGACACCGTCAAATATTTCAGTGACAATTACTATTTTCTGTCAAACTATGCCCCATCTAAATTTACAGTTGAAGGGGAAAAGTTTTTATCAGTCGAGGACGCATTGAATACAAAAGGATTTCGATTCTGTGACTTAACCCATGCTTATCCACACACTATCAAGACAACACACCTCGATAAACTAAGAAATCAACTAAAAGAGTCAACTCGGAAAGCAGCAGTAGAGTTTTTGAGGAAATGTCTTACTGCAAAATTCACACAAAATACTGATTTACAAGAGAGGTTATTAGAAACTAAAGATAAGTTATTAGTCTATTGTAACAAGATTTGTGACAATTACTTAGGATTGTGCCTCTGCTCAAAGTGCACAAATAATAGTAATGTTAATCCACTTAACCTGTTAGGTACAGAACTTATGAAGATTAGGTCTCTCCTTATTAAAGATAAGGAACTTATGGACTCGGCTGAATCACTTGATTCAGTCCCACCCATTGATAAATTGATTGCTTTTCAAAGAGGTGATCCTAATCTGATGAAAATCATAGAAACATTTAACCCGCATGGTGAACCTACAGAGAGGACTGAAAAGTATAAAGGGATACCGAAGTTTGCAATAAAAAATGGCTTGTTGGTAACTAACACCAAAATACCTCGAACAGTAATACCTTCTGTATTACTTGTTACCATTTTCAAAGCTTTTCACGACCTCGTAGGCCACAGTGGGCGAGATGTTATGTCATTAGCAATAAGAAAATTTTATTATCATAGGAACTTAGATGATAAAATAAGAGCATTTGTGAGTTCTTGCTCAAAATGCCAAGAGTACAAACCGAATACAAAACGGTTTGGGTTACTGAGGCGTAAAGTAACCAACACAATTTTCCATAGCTTAACTTCTGATTTTTGTCATATTTCTAGTAAAGCTTATTATAAGTATTGTCTCTTAATTACTGATAATTTCTCCAACTTAACCTATCTTTATCCTTGTGTAAAAGCAGACCAAACGGCACTGCAGGAAGGCCTTAATGATTTCTTCAGTAGGTTTGGAAGGGCCAGATATCTATCAATCGATGCTGGTCCACAATCTTAATCTAAGGAATTCTGTGATTATGCTAAAAAGAACGGTCTAAAAATAATCACTGCAGCAAGTGGAGCTCATATGAGCATTGGGCGTGTTGAATCACATGTTAAAAAGCTAGTATCTGTTTTGCGTTTCTTAATAGATAATAAAATGTCTCGCCTTCAGAATTGGCATAAATATGTTAGTGCAGTGCAATTCCATCTGAACAATTCTCCCCAAATAGCTACTAATGGTCTTTCTCCTAATGAAATAGTTTTTGGCAGGACACTGGATACACCTTTGACTATCCACTCCACTCTGCCCCAAGAGACTTCAATTCAAAGAAGGTTTAAACTTTTGAAGAAAATAAGAGAACAGGTTAAAGTAGCACGTAACATGGCGTTTGCTCGGTATTCTAGGTACTATAATAGAAACAGGACAGACATAAGTTTTAAGAAAGGCGAAAAAGTATTTGTAAAGTTTGAAAAGAAGGCAAGTACATCTAACCCCACAAAATTCCAGAAATCTTTCAGAGAGGGAATCATCAAGAAACGGATCTCCAAACTAATATATCTAGTTACTCTAAAACACAGAAATGGCGTAATTTGGAGACGGCGTTGTCACGTTTCCCATTTGAGGAAAGCGTATACTAGACCCCCTTACTTGCATGAAAAAGGAGAGATAACGTTATTCCTCTATAAGGGGAGGATGGCAATCCCACCGTTGAAATGAAGTAATTGGTAGTGTGTTCAAAATCGGAATTATAAGAAAAATCTCCTCCGATAACAGATATCAGACCCCAACTTATCAGAATTTGGACTTAAATTATTATTCCGTGCGGTAGATATAGCTCAGGGATTTGTATTGTGTTTTAATAGGATATTGTCAAGGTTGACCAGAACTTTCCAACTGTAGAATTACTGAGAGTGAAAAGACTGAATGAAGCTTCTTAGTTAAGGTTTTAGGGTAAGACTTGGGGAGTTGGCCTGTTCTGACAACGGAGATAATATTCTAGGATAAAGATTGAACGCGAAATGGAATATAAAGATAACAGGTCACTTGTACGTCCGAAGACTGAGTGGCAGGAATCAAGTGGGCACAGGCCTCACTTTCTGTGCACAGAGGGTAATACCTAGGGAGATTACTGATAATATGTTACAGACAACAATTATAGAATCCTCAGATTAGGTTTACTCTGATATCCTTACTGTTTATTGCATGAAAACGAAGTGTCAAAAGAAAGATTGATCATGATTACGTAAAGTAAATAATTGAATAATATTGAATAATATTGAGCTAGCTAAACGCCGCAGTTATGAATAAAGTCCACGGGGTAATATAGTCTACATAAGGGAATTCCTCTCTCTCTCTTTCCTCTCTCTCTCTCTCCTCTGCTTTATTATAATTCATAATACGGTTCGGACATTGACAACACGGGAAATAGATTAAATACTTGAAAAGACTAAATTAACTAAGAACACGATACAGACGGACAATAAATCAGAATCCCTCCGTATCTCCCGAACTCTCCCAATCCTAACCCTATCCCATCGGTTCTCACTCGGAGTTGATGTGTCATCACCTAATGCTGCTACATTGTCTAATGACTTGTTTTCATTGCAGGCGGGAATCTTAATTTGACGCCCAATCTCACCATGAAACTTGTGTACATCCATGGAGATGTGTTAAATTGCCCACCTAACATGTCAATTGCCCATTGTGTCAGTTTCGATGGCAGGACGGGCGCAGGAATAGCCAAAACAATTCAGGCAAAGTTTCAAATTAAAAAGGATTTCTTGCGCACAGAAAGAAATGTAGGATCCGTAGTAGCAGTGCCAAGAGGCTCAAAATTCATTGTCAACTTAGTCACAAAGTATAATTATTCTGATCTGCCTACTCTCACTGACTTTGAGCAAACAATTGTAAATTTACGTAAATTCCTTTTATTCAACAACATTAGGGAATTAGCAGTTCCTAGACTTGGATCAGGCTTGGATAAATTAAACCCGAACGACGTTTTGGCAATTCTGAAAAAAATCTTGTATTACGATCCAGTAACTATTTATATGCATATCCTGTAAGATGTATAGCCTAGCTATATCGGAATTTCAGATCAAAACTAGACTAGACTCCGAAAAGATTTAACGAAAAATTTGTTGCTATTAACGATCCTCAATGGTTCTTTTTTCTTTTTCGTATTCTCGGTATTGTTTAGGGTTTAATTCTAATAGAAATAATTCCTTTACAGGGGATAGGTGTAGACCGGACCGTCGGCTTCCCGTTCACTGCAGACATGAAACTCATCATCCTGTGGCCTTTGGCCGTTTCTCTATTGCTTGTCATGGACTATGGACACCCAGTCAAACCTCCCATCACGGTGGCCCAAACAAAAGGGGTCGTCATCAATCTTGAGGAGTCTAAAGTTGCCATGGGCACTTTACGACTTGTTTTCCAAATTAACTTGCCGTCCCTTAACTTCTCCCTGAACGTGGACGACACCGAGTGTGCACCTACCCTCTCGGCAGTATCACACAACGCCTGTATGATTTTGCGTAGTATTGATAAGACTAGTAGGAACATCCTGTTAGAACTTCAATCTATTTTCAAACGGACAGAAAAACTGGAGGTTAGTAAACCTGTTTCGAGTGCTCGACCCAAACGGTCAATGCTGCCCATCCTTGGCACGATCTTAAATTGGATAACTGGCCTGGCAACTGAATCTCAATTAAATACTGTAATATCCAGAGTAAATCAACTCGCCCATAAAGTGGAAGACCTTGCGAAATCCCATAATAATCTGATTAAAGCCACTGCAGAAAACTTTGAATCTGTAAAACTCCATGAGGAACAACTCGAAAAGAGCATGCAATATTTTGTGGAGAAATTTAATAAATTGACAGACGAACTAAATCGATTCGAAGATGAATTTGATGTAATGATGCTGAAAATAGTTGGAACCACAACAATTATGAATAAAATTAATATTTTACAAACACACCTCATGGCCCTGAAGTCGATTTACGAAACGTGCCAGGACCATCTGTTACCTAAATTTGTTGTCACAGAAGACAATATCAGGAGTGCACTAAAGAAACATGAGACTACCCTCCAGGAACATGCCCTAAAATTAGTTTACTACTATTCCTCCATCCAGTCTTATTATAAATTGGAAACAGCATACTGTCAATTGGTAGGTGAGGAATCTCTTGAAATTCAGCTTGATGTACCCCTTACGGACACCCAAAGTACTTTCTTTGTAATGACTTTGGAACCTACTAAATTTCTGCTAAATTCTCAAACATGTCAAATTATTAAAAATTCAATGACTATAGCTACTGATGGCATAACAATCCGTGATCTGTCAAAATCCTCTAAAATGAAGCGCTTAGATATGTACGAGCTACCTAGGTATAATTCTCAGAGTGATATCTCCATCTGTGTTCATAAATTACTGACTCACGTTGATGTGGAATCAATTCCCCACGCATGTCCTTTGCATTGTGACCAAACCCAACAACCGACTGTTCAACTCACAGGTATTAACAAATACTCTATACTGAATCCCGCTGCGGACTTAGCAATAATTTGTGGCTCTTCTCTTATCCAAAATTTGCCAAAGCTAGATAATGGCCGTTATGAGGTCACTATCCCATGCCATTGTGCGGTTCAAGAAACCACTGGTTCTCAACAGATTATAGTTTCAGCTATTCGGACATGCAGTGTTAATCTTAGCCAAAATGAGTCGATAATTGTTAACACAGATTGGGCATCGGACAATTTCGAGCCACTCCAATTGTTTAAAACTGACAGAGACCTGGAAAATCTTAAACTAGAGAATATTTCGATTCCGAAGTTGTCGCTAATAAAAATTGACACGTTCCATTCTGATGCCCTATCGAATTGGAAAGAGATCCCTCTTTATAGTAGTGGCTGGCTGGAAATTTGTCTATGGTTATTTGTTTTTGTAGCACTGATTGGCATAGGTTATTGTTATCTAAGCATGCAATTTCCGTGGATGGCATTAGATTTTTGCTCGAAAACCGCGAAAACTGTTACTATGGAAACAGTAGAGCAGGAGTTTGAGGGAACGCGGCGACCTTCAATTCGGCCACGGGCCACGAGAGAACAACCCGTTTGAATTTCTCCGATTTGATTGTTTAATTGCCTTACTAAGGTTTTTGTTTTTTTTTGTTTTGTCACTTTGTCTGCGTTTCTGTTCGTTGTTTTATGTTAGGGACCAGTCCGGTGGTGCACTGTTGGTGACCCAACCTCCGTATGACCTCAACGACCCACCGTCGAGGCCACACTATCTCCTTGGCCAACCAGACTCCGGAACGACGGGGGCGTCGTCATCAAATTCCACCACGTGACCGACATCAGCTGGTGGTCCATGCTTACTTGTTAGGAAAATTAGTAGTGAAAGAAGAGAGACGAAGAAACCGTTCATTATTGGCCAATGCCTATACACTCTAGAAGAAAATCAATAACACAAAGAAGAAAATGGTCAATCTCCATCGAACTTATCAAAATAGAACAATTGAATATAGAAGTACCAAAACAAGAAGAACAATTAATAAGAAGAAAAATTAATAAGAAGAAAAATCGTTAATTTAAAGACCAAAACTACTTGAAAGAAGAGACATTAAGCATGGACCGAGAGGGAGCACTGTCAACCGCTTCCTCAACCAGCCCTTCGAGGGAAATCCACCTGGAAACGTTCAAGTCGACTAGCGAGGCGAATGTTATCCAGTGGCTGCGGTTCCGGTCAATACTTGCCGGCCAGTCAGACCCACATGGTGCGCAGTGCGACACCAGGTGCGGGGCGTGGTCCATCTCACCATATTCACTTGGCATGAAGAACCTACGCCAAGGCAGCTAGTCCCGAGTTAAAAGGTCATGCGGAGGGCAGGTTCCGCAGCTTCGCATTCACCGGACGAGAAGATTAGATTAGAATAATTATAAAAATATTTTTTTTTCCTCATTATGGTTATTAATTGAAATGCCTACGGACAATGCCAAAACTCCACTAACTTGTATACCTCTAACCAACTCAAACCTGTAATCGTGCTAAGGCCTTCCGAAAAGGAAAAAGGGACTTTTGTTGTTCTTTTTATTATATTTTTGTACTTGTATTAATTTTTAAGAAAGCTCCTCACTCACCGCATAGATATCTTTATATAACTTTATTAATTTAGAATAGGGACTTGCCATTGTGAAAAAAAAAATGTTTTAAAATCAAACTTACAGTAGGGAATTAGGTAATTAATTCGGCTGCCTATAACGTCGGGGCGACGTATTTTTTTTCTGCTAGCCGGATGTTATACAGTAATTAGAGGGCATACCCTGTTCAACCGACCGCTACCACAGCAACAGCCCGGCGCGGCCGGTCAGCCCCGGACGGACACAGCGTGGCTGGAGGGTGTCATATGTCCATCGGGCCCATCGGCCGGGGGCTGGCAGCCCCGTCGGGACGAGCGGGCGCGAGGCGCTCCGCGGGACAGGCAGTCGTCCGAGAGTAGCAGGAGAGTGAGGAGCAACAATTGTACTCAAAACTATCGCAGAATAGACCACGGTGCGCGAAGCTTTACACTATCATTTACCCCTCCTTGAACCCCCCGAAAGCCGTCCTAAAACAGGGGGGGGGGGGGGTTGCGGTTTCGCGAGCGTAACCCGCGAGTCCGTCGGGAAAGCTCACTGTCCGCACGTCCTGCCGCGCAGGAATCTCGCGTACCGCGGATCCTCTGTGGGTCCTTCGCGGACTGCGAGCAACCCACGAGAAGGATCCGCGGACCTCGACCTTCCCCCGCGGAGGATCCGCGGTTCGCGAGATACCCCTATGGAGCGACTCGCACACTGTTAAAACCTTGCGAAGCAATGCTTTGTATTACAAAGCAAATGCTTTGTAAGCTGCGAAGCATTTGGCAGCTTTGTATTACAAAGCATTTGCTTTGTAATACAAAGCGATTCCTTCGTAGCTTACAAACAAAATGCTTCGTAAGGGCACGAATGCTTTGTATTGCAAAGCAAATGCTTTGTATTGCAAAGCAAAATGCTTTGTATTGCAAAGCAAATGCTTTGTAATACAAAGCAGCCAAATGCTTTGCAAGCTTACACAGCATTTGCTTTGTAATGTTACAACAGTGCAGACCGCGAGCTCTCCCGGCGGACTCGCGGGTCACGCCCGAGAAACCGTAAACCTCCTCCCCGGTAACGCCCCGCCGTAGACCGCGCGAACCGCGAGAGTGCCCTTTCCCTTTCGGGACGATGGCTGCAACATCAGTGCCGGAGCGGTGCGTCCAGGCTTGGAGCCGGTCTCAGGCGCCTGATGGGTATGCAGTCCCGGATGGAGCGGGTTGCATAGTACAAAAAGCGCATTGCGTCCGTCAGCCACCTGGTATGAATAAGGGCAGTGCCTCGAATTTTAAAATTTTAATGCCAGCTGTGCCTGACATCTTCACTTGTAGAACACTTAAGCCTTGCATGTGATGGGAATTGACTGAATGCTCTCTGCTGTAAGACTAAACCATATTTCAGTACTAAATGTGAATTGTGATATGTTATTGTGATGTGACGTCTAATGATTTGTTACTTGGGCAGCCCACCCAGTCCTAGCTCATCCAGCTTACGTAAGTAGACAGGACCCAAACGGCAGACGAAAAAACGGATGTCATACGTCGTTAGTAGATTGTTAGTAGACATAAGTAGACATAAAATTCAGGGCCGCAATTGTATCTGTACACAAGTTACTGGGTCCTGCCAGCGACCCTAGAAGGTGACAGGACCCACCCCATATCCCTCTGGCAAGCGGAACACAAGTCGCATGTAAACTCGTAGTTTTCCGTTAGTAGATATTAGTAGACGTAACAAAAAAAATTGACAGAAAACATAATTCAGCACATAAAATAATTATAGAGCTCCCTGGGTCCCGCTAACATCTTAATTTTCAACAGACAGGTGCCATTGGACCAAAAACACATGTTCGTCACTTGACTTCGTTAGTAGATGATAGTAGACACGTTCGTTATGATTGTGACCCCTTCTGACCCGCTGTCGGGAAACAGAGGGCAAGTGAGTCATGCCAACTTCTGACTTTTTACCAGACTTGTGCCATTTCACCTAAAACACATTTTCTTCACTTGACTTCGTTAGTAGATGATAGTAGACAAGTTCGTTCTGTGTGTGACTTTCTCTGAGCCTCCGTCGGGAAGCAGACGGCAAGTGGGTCCTGCCAACTTCTTACTTTTTACCAGACGAGTGTCGTTTCACAGAAAACACATTTTCTTCACTGAACTCCGTTAGTAGATGATAGAAGACATGTTCGTTACGATTGTGACCCTCCTGGCGCCCACACAATGGCCGTTACCGAGGGGGAACGCCTGCGACAAACTGGATAGGCCAATCCGCCAAGCACTCGTGTGAAGTTGGCGGCCTACCCGGGGAGCACAAGCGCAGGGGGAAGAAGGAATGAAATTCCTGGTACACAAAGTTTCGTACCGTCACCTCAGGATGAGTTGATTGTGGGGGCACCTTCCCTGACCTGCTGTTGGATACCAAAGGAGCAGTGGGTCCTGCTAACTTCTTACTTTTAACTAGATGTTGTGTTCCATTTCACCAAAACCACATTTTCTTTATTGACTTCCATAGGACAAGCACAAACAAGCAAGCACTCACCGATAGACGGAGGGTGCTCATCTGGCAAAATGTTAGACAGTTGTTTATCTCAGGTGCTCTCTCTTCACTCTCAGTGCCTACGGAAGAGTCACAAACAAAATGAACGTAACTACTATCATCTACTAACGAAGTCAAGCGAAAGAAATGTGTTTTTGGTGAAATGGCACTTGTCTGGTAAAAAGTAAGAAGTTGGCAGGACCCACTTGCCCTCTGCTTCCCGACAGAGGCTCAGAGAAAGTCACACACAGAACGAACTTGTCTACTATCATCTACTAACGCAGTCAAGTGAAGAAAATGTGTTTTAGGTGAAATGGCACAAAGTCTGGTAAAAAGTCAGAAGTTGGCAGGACCCACATGCCCTCTGTCTCCCGACAGCGGGTCTGAAAGGGTCACAATCATAACGAACGTGTCTACTATCATCTACTAACGAAGTCAAGTGAGGAACATGTGTTTTTGGTCCAATGGCACTAGTCTGTTGAAAATTAAGATGTTAGCGGGACCCAGGGAGCTCTATAATTATTTTATGTGCTGAATTATGTTTTCTGTCAATTTTTTTTTTGTTACGTCTACTAATATCTACTAACGGAAAACTACGAGTTTACATGCGACTTGTGTTCCGCTTGTCAGAGGGATATGGGGTGGGTCCTGTCAACTTCTAGGGTCGCTGGCAGGACCCAGTAACTTGTGTACAGATACAATTGAGGCCCTGAATTTTATGTCTACTTATGTCAACTAACAATCTACTAACGACGTATGACATTTGTTTTTCCGACTGCCGTTTGGGTCCTGTCTACTTACGTTAGCTTTTTCATCCTGCAGACTTTGAAACAATTCTTACACATCAGGTAAAATTACGTGAACAAGGCTTACTAAAAAGCTATTCACGAGGAACAAAGCGTTGCACTTTCAGATTACCACTTTCAGTTGGTGGCTCAGTTGGGGTTTTTACGTCCTGGAAATAGACTAGGAAAAATGATAGCAAACGTAATTCAAGGTGAAAAAAATCGTCATTTATTGAAAAGAGGACATTTTACAAAATAAAAATACAGGTTTATCAGAAAGTCAAATAATGGTCAATGATACCACATTACTATCATTCCATCAAATTAAATTACAAACACATCAAAACCTTGTTCAGCCCTATGGAGACACGAACGATTAGAAAGAGACATTAAACATATATTATGTTGAACAAAATCCAGTGAGCAAAGATGCAGCAAGAATCTTCGATTGACCTTGTAGGTGCAAAAACATGATGGGGCACTAAAGCAAAAGAGAAATGACTCCGTATCTATTACGTGAAACTGCAGAAGAGAAACACGCAAATGTAAGAACATAGTCTACAAAAGAATAAGAGACTTAAAACAATACAAGGAAACAATCACACTGCAGAATAGAAACATAAAAAACTAAAAACATATCCTACGAAAGGATAAGAGACTTAAAACAGTTCAAGAAAACAATGAACTACCATTAAATATGCAGCCGGTCTTATTTAAAAAAATACGTACAAACTTAAACCAATTGAAAACGCATTTACGAAATATAAGTTACCATAAGAGCAAAACAATGAAATTCTTGAGCATTTGTAAAATATATAGTGTAACAAGATGACGTACAAAATCTTATAGAAAAAGATTAAAGAATAAACATTACTAGATTCTATACATAAAGTACAATTTGTTCTTCTTACCACACGGACAAGTCTTGAATAGAGTGTCGATCTCCCGACGAGCTGTCATTACGTTCGTGAGAACTCATGGTAAGGGAAACAAAAACAAATACGAACATATTCCACAAAAGAATAAAGAATAAATGACTTAAAACAATAAAAGGAAACAATGAGCTATCATTAATGATGCATTCAATCTTATTTTTAAAACATTTTCTACCTAAAACCAATTGAAGAAAGCATATAAGTAATGATAGTGTTGTATTGTGGGTTCTGTGGGGAGCCGATATCAGAGTGAGTCGTAGTTCACCTGAGGGAAGACTGGCGACGAGCTCAAAGCTCGCGCCCCTTTTATTGGGTCATGGGCAAAACAACAGGAAGAACAAAGGCGATCGTAAAACAAAACTATTGTTGGGTTCTGGCTGCATGTATAAGAGGATGTCGCTACCAACAGTGATCACTGGTGGCCGTGCTTCGGAGAGCCTTCTGCTTGTTTGGGTGTAACCTGGTTAGGTTATAGCGACAATACTACATTATTCCCTCTTTTTAGAACCCCTCTCCTTGACAAAAATCCTTGTTTTGTCACTCCCTAACTTTTTCGCCTTTGTCTTCGTTACACATTTCAGTTTTACAATTCAAAGTTCAATGCTAAAACGTTAACGTTATACAATTCTTATAAATTATTTTGCAAATTTTAACTAAAATCCTTAACTAATCCTGTAGACTTCCACCTTGTGCAAGCCTACGGGTCGCAACCCAACTAGCTTGACTCAGTGTGCAAACAAAAAGAAATTGACTTCTCCCCTAGCATGTAGCAATGCACTAGTATGACTCCTTCTCCGGACCACTATTAAGCCTGTTTAATAGTAGTTTAATCCTTCAAGGACGTCAACCACGGGGATCCGTTCCAGTTTAATTTGTGATTAGATCTTGACATCTTGACGTCCTGTAGTGTGACAGAGAACCTGTAACACACGAAAAGCGCTGGGAACAGTACAAGTTTGACATTTGAGCAGCTGCCTAGGGCGTAAAATTGTTAGCCCTTGGTGTCTCCTACTCGGCTAACTAATCCTATCTACGTGACACCTTAAAATCTAAACCTTTCATAACCCTTAACCTTTTTGAAGGTTATGCATACTTGCCTTTGGATTCTTGACGGAGCGCGTATCTGATCCAGCGTCGTTTTCCTCGTTTCTGCGTTGAGTCTCCTTTGTCTGCGTTGCTGTGGTCTCTCCTTCGTCTCGACGTTTTTGAATGTTGCAATTTCAGTTCATTACTCTCTTTTCCACTGTGAGTATGCTATTTGTTTACTTTCAGCAGCACAGTTGTTTGTATTTTTGTTTGTCTTTACTTCTCGACCCGCTTAGTCGATTACTCGAACTTGCGGTTTTATTTCCGCTAGTCCTTGCTGAGGACCCCTTTTCGTTCCTTCTGGTCGTTCCCCGAACACGTGGGGGCTCTCCCCACTCCTTTTTGATCACGTGACCGCGCGTGCAACACTGCTCTAGCCCCGGGATTGGTCAAACTTCGCGGTATTGTTACGCCCTGGACAAACGCGTCGGTCCACGTCGCTTGGCGTCAGTCTGCGTCCATCCTCCGACCCGCACAGTTCGTGTTGCCTTCGGCCCTTGCTCCACCCTTCACGCATCGACATCCTTCTTTCCACCATGGAAATCGGCCGTATCTTGGTCCAACATTTCGTGGGCATGCAGGTCGGCGACCCGACCTACCGAAGAGTAAGTATTTTAGCCGCTCTCACCGACTCTCAGTATGAGTCCCTTGGTGCTTCCCTGGTCTACGTCTCGTCCTTCTGTTCTGAGACTCGTTCCTCCTCCTCAGATCTGCCTCCAGTGCATACAAGCAGCCTCGTACAGCTTCTTTTGGCACGTGCTCGACCCTTCTTACATGCAGTTCGAGCAATTTGTTCCGACCGTACTGCTGGCTGATGATTACTTTTATGTGTGCCATTGCTGCCTTGAGCCCTGCTATGTGAGTCCAATTCCTTTTGTTTCCTGCTTTTCTACTGGATTTCCTTCTTGCTTCCTTGTTCTGACTTCCCCTATTTCTTTCTTTTAGCTGGTGCTTCAGCATGATGTGTTTTCCAACGGCTGGTCCCGTGCCATAGATGAGGAGGGCTCCCCGGAAATCCCGCAAGTGCCACCACCGGGCATTGTGTATCCTGACGGACTTGTTCCGGAGCCAGAGTTCGTGGACCTGTCTATGGAAGATTGACTAAGTACCACTTTCTCCCTTAAAATTGTCCCATTTCCCTGGCACCTGCCTGACCCTGGTATTTACTTGCAGGTGTCCTTATATTGTTCCTTTATCCACCTCCTTTCCTGATCCTGCTGTCTTCTCTAAGACTCAAGTTTTTTTTTTTTTTTTTTTCCGCATGCTGTATCTTTTCCTTGTTTACTCTTTTGTATTTTTGTATATTGCTTGTTTCCTTAATTGATTGGTCATGTAACTTTTTCCTGCATGTTGTTGTCTTGTTCCTTTATTCTTTGAATAATTATGCATGAAACTTAATCTGGTGTTTGGTTCAATATTTATTTCCTTTTCCCAGTTTAAACCGTTGTGGTCAGTAAGCCAATAGGGCCAGTTTGAATGCTTATTTATTTATTATTGATCAGTTCACAAGTTCAGTTGACAATTTATCATTAAGTATTTACTTTGCATTACTTCGGAATTTGCTAATTTTAACATTGGTACATTGCTTTGCGGAGTGGAAACGTTGTCTACATTTTCTGCATCTCAAGCTCTGCCTTGGGTCATCTGGGTGAACCTTCAGACTTCCTTTCTCTGCTTCTCTTTTCTCGTACAAATTCTCCAACCACTCCTTTCTTCCTCTTACTAACTGAATATCAGTAACGGGGCACAACTTCCATTCCATTTCCCATGCTATTCCTCCGTGAACATTATCACAATTTTTCTGGGATTTAACAGATTGTAGCTTATTTTCTATTTCTTGAATAGCTTTTCTTTCCAGTTCCATTTTTAAGTCTATTTCATTAATTTCTTTCTCTATCTCATTGCTTACATCTACTTTATTTATCTCTACCTCCAACATGTCTATTTCCTCGGCTAATTCAGACACATAAATTTTTTCATTCACTTCAATTACCTCGGTTTCTGAATCTGAGTCACTAAGTTCAAGATCCTGAAGCAAAACATTATGTACAACCGTATTTTCCTGATCTCCTCTGCCACTTAGCTTAACAAGAGGTGGAAAATGGAGAGTTGTAGATTCCTCTGCACACTGCAAACCCTGGAATCCAATTTCTCTTTCAAAATGGGAGAGGACACTTTTCCATACTAAATTAGAGTGAGAATTTTTAACCTCACTCTTTTCGAGCGATATATTTTTGAGCCTCGCTCTATTTGAGTAAGGATTTTTTAACCTCACTTAATTTGAGCACGAATTCTCACTTTATTTGGGCGAGGTCTCAAAATTCTTTCTCATAAAGGGCGAGGAAAAAACTTCTTACTCTCCAGAGAGTAATAAAATTGCCCTCAAATTCTTACTCGTATGGGGCGAGAAATTATGACTCGTAGATTTTCAGTGTAGGGAGTTCGGCCGGCCAACCGCAAGCGGGTTATGGGCAGCACACTGTTTTTCGCCTCTATCTCGCTTCTCATTCGTCCTAGAGGGTTGGTGTACGTGATCCGATTACGTAAAAAGGCCCGATCTTTCGATTTGCGTTGAGTTTTTGAAAATCCGACCAACCTACAACGAGTTGTAGCGGAAAATGTGCGAGACCGCCAGGCCCGGGGAACAGTTTTACGCCTCTATCTCGCTTCTCGTTCGTCCTAGAGGGTGGGTGCAAGCGAGCCGCTTACGTAACAAGACCTGATTTTTTCCTAGAAAAAGGGGCTCCTATGATCAATGCAAGAAAACTTAATCAATACAAGCTTGAACTGTTTGTTAGCAAACTAAGAATGTCATTTGGAGGCAATAGAAATCCAACTGCTTCAGAAGCAATCCAGAAGATATTTCTAATTGATCAGTTACATGATGCAGCAAGCACACAAGCTACACAAGAATGGTTACCTGGTGAAGCCCTTTCTCTTTTCCTTCAAAAAAACAAATAAAGAGAGAAAAAAAAAGAAAAATGTAATTAGAAATGTGTGGCTGTTCTGTACACTTTACCTGTTATGTGTAGTTTTACTTTTAAATTAGAAACTAATTGTGAAATGTACATTAATTGATGTAAGTTCAACCTATTTTACAGAAACTTATGATCCTTCAGTATTATAGATATTTGTTATTCGCTGTTCCTCTTATCATGAAAAGTATTATTGTAAAAGGGCTTGTCATAAGAATATTTATTTACTGAAGTTCAAACTTTGCTACAGACATTTCTTATGTTTTGTACTGTATTATCATAAAAGAATTGCTTCCATAACAATCTAAATACATCGAGTAAAGCCATAACAAATTCTGTAGTTTCTTTTCAAATTATCTTAAGTTCCAAATTGTTGCAGTCTTTTTCACCAGCTTCCACTCGTTCATGATTCTTCCAGACGGTGTGAAAGATAAATAATTGTGTTAAAATCTCGCATAAATAGTAGAGAATCCACTTCACTAGAATATCCTCTTGTTAGTGCAGACAAATTATCTGCTACAACTACAGTACTGATTACTTTGTCTGCAGTCACAGGTTCTGTTAATTTACACCTTAAAGTGGTTCGGCAGGTTTAGAGCAAAGTCAAATGAGTGACCGTTGCATGTTATTATAATTTAATATAAGTCATTAAGTGGGTTTATAAAATACTGAGCAGTGTTCTGAGGGTAAAATAATGCGCATTTAATTTCCTGGACACATTATTTTTGTTTTATAAAAACACTGAATACTTTTTAAAGTCCCTATTTAGTTGTCCAATTGACTATTTTCGGGACTCATACCAATTCCCGGCAATGAAGTATCAACATTAACAATCTTCAACCCAATGCACACAAACACAGATATAATTAGGTAACTAACTCAAATACTCTTAGTTTGCATGGAAATATTTAGTTTTCTTCTTCCAAAACGTACGCGGAACCAACGAATATGCATCGCGGCGTCCGCGTTTGTTGCCGTGTATAGTTGGCAGCCGTGCAGGGCCGGAAACAGCTAGTGGCAGCCATTACGTTCCGACTATGTCTTTTCGTGTCGAGATCCCGAGCTGTGCAGACGTGCCCTAGAAGACAGTGTCGTTTTGTTGTGTTTTGAGCAAGATTACACCATGCCACGTGCCAAAAATGGCCGTTTTGCCAAAGCCCAGAATGTGGCCAAGGTGGAAAAGCTGGTTGAACGGACTGCTGAGCGCAAGAAGAAACGTAGCATCGCAAAAGCCGCAAAGCTTTTGATGGCCGAGGACGAGCCCACCATGCTTGTTGCTGTAGGTCGTCGCGTTGTCGAGCTTGATACTTTGGCAAAAGAATTGTGGTGCTCTGATTGTAATATTCCTTTGAGTTTGAGGAACTTGGAAAAGGAACAACAAATGGGCCTCGCTTCTATCATGACGGTAAGGTGTGGTGAGTGTCTAGCCGAGTACGCGGTGCACACGAGCAAGAAAGTTCCTAACCTGAATGGTGGTAAAGATCTCTACTCTTCAAACTGCAAGGCTGCTCTAGGTATGTCAACAACTGTAGTGTGGTTCGATGTTTGGGTTGTACGAACACGTGTTCGTAATGCGTAAACAGTGTCCTAACCTCTTCTCCACGTATTTGCAGGCTGCATTGACAGTGGCATGGGGCCGGAGATATTGAAGAAGTTCCTCTCAACTCTCAACATTCCTGTGCTTCATACTCATACTTATCAACGTGCCCACGACTTTATCTCCGAATTTGTGGTGAAGGCTGCTGATGAGTCCTGCAAGGAGGCGATCGAGAAGGAGAAAAGGTTAGCACTGGAGATGCTCCTCGAGAAAGGGTAAGTTACAAATATTTGAGGATCTGGTGGAGCCCATTTCACCTCTACACAGTTACATTATTTGTTGCTGTTTCTAATGCAGTACCTACAAGGATGTGCTCTTCAACTCAGAGGCCTTGTGTCCATAAAGTGTTTGTAAATGTATTTCAGTCTCAGGCTGTGCTCGCTTTCAAAGCTTGCGCAGTTTATGTAAATAACCTTTAGGCGTACTCATTATGCACAGTTCGTTTTACTGTGCTTTACCATACCATACTTTTACCGTACCAACACTGCAGTTATAAACTGCCAGTGTGTGCCTGGTAAATAAAAGCATTGAATCACCTTGAAACAAATATGTTTACTTTTTGCTAACATTACTCAGTGTGCATTTTGTCTTGTAAACAGACTACAAGTACATTTTTATCCACTCTGAAGCTCAGTAGTTGTTGCACCTCAAACTCATTATGAAGCTCTTATTTTAAAAATTAAATACTGTAGTTCATTTTGGCAAAGACATTCTATTTTGAAACACTTTTATGGTAACACTAACATCGCACTGTCAACACTGCTACTTCCATCATCACTTCCACTTTTGTCATCGATTTGCAAGTATTGTTGTGTGTGTAGAGTTGTGTGTGTCTTCTTTCATTGCATGTTTTGGTGTAATCGTTTTATTTCTTGCAGTGTAAATGCACCTGATGGTGCCATAGCTGGGTATGTGTCTGAGCATGGTGATTGCTGCATGGCTGAAGAAAACGTTGATGACCCACTATAACTCCCCGACATGACCCCAAAGAAAAGGCGGCAATCTGGTCCTCGTTCTCCAGAGCAACGAAAGAAGCAACATACTGAGAAGCAACCAGAAGAAGACCCAGAAGTCGGAATCACTGTCAAGTATGATTTTGGCTGGGACAAGCGGGGCAATGGCTTCAGGTATGTTTTGGCATTTTAATCTCCTTCTTGTTTTTGATTTTTTGTGTCATTGTGATATTTATTTCTATCTTCTTTCTCCTTAGGTATGACAGCCGCTCTGGTCGTGGGAGTCTCTTTGGCCAACTCACCAATGCGTGTCTTGGTTACATGGTCATGAGCTCATATTGCCGTAAGTGTGCCATGCGGGCTTCAGCGGGTGATCATGACTGTGTGTGCAACCATGATGGGAGTGCCAAGGGCATGGAGCCTCGTGCTGCTGTGCAACTCTGTTTGAACAACCTCAATCTGACACAAGTCAATGTCAGGGTGGACACAATTGTGACAGACAGAGACGCTTCGACCTTTGCTGCTCTTCAAAAGGAAAGTCCGCATCCCATCAACCGTCTTGTTGACCTGAACCACAACCTGAAGGGCTTCAACAATGACCTGTACTTGTTGAAGAAGTCATTCACTTGGCTGCAGGGTTGGGAACGTTACTTTCAAAAGTAACGGCGTTAGTGCGTTAACGTTATCGTTAGGTAACGATAATGCGTTACATTTTGGTCGGCTGGTAACGGGTAACGAAACGCGTTACTCAACCTCTGTAACGATAAACGCCGTTACCGCTACTTTTGATCGGGAGCTTCTTAACAAGCGCCTAGAAGACAAGTCTCCTCTAAGCTCTCAGAGCCGGCCCGCCGCCGGACTCGGTCGTCCCTTCGGCTCTCTAGCGAGCCGAGCGCTGCCTCCCCCCTTTGGGGAAGTGGGTTTAACAAGGTTTAAATTTGTAATAACCTTACTTTGTGATCCTACTTAATTCATAGATTACAGTAAAATTCTACTTACCTCTATAAAAACGCGTCTTACTTGTTCTCCTCATAATTATGTACTTTCTAGCTTTTTTTACAGTTTTAGAGGCCACTTAAACTGAAAGTAACGATAACGCCGTTACAAAGTAACGGTAACGATAGCGCGTTAGTTTTGGAAAGGCCAGTAACGATAACGTTAACGCGTTACTTTGGATCGGGATAACGATAACGATAGCGCGTTACTATTTAAAAGTAACGTTCCCAACCCCATAAGTTTTTGTTGGCTGTCCTGGGGTACATGATGTTTGGAGTCTCTTAGCCAGCGCCACTCTGATTGCCCTATATGAAAGTGGCATAAATACTGGAGAGCAGTTGGCCAAACATTGAGCAAAGCCCCCTTTTCAGCTGAGCTGTTGTCTGTCATAAAGATTCCTGGTGCCTGTAAATTTGGTATCTTATTAAGTATTATAGTTTTAATTTTTAAATGAATCAATCTATTGAGGAAATTTGAACTATTTAATTGTTAATATGTTGTCACTTACTTCCTTGCCCCCAAAGCACTTAGGGTAGTTTGATTTCAGGAGGTTGTATGCCTTAGAATAACATTCAGTGGACTGAGAGCTATGGATCAGTATAGCAATGGGCACTGCTCCTCCCTTTGTTGCTGTGAGCATCAACGTAACACTGCTGTGAGTAAACTCAACATTACTAGTTGAGTCAGTAAATATTATTTCACATGATGATTGTAAGTCCTGTGCACGTCTCATTATTGGCGTCACAATAACAACTGCCCAGTCATCTGAGTCAGAGTCATCAATATGGATGGCTGTTCCTGAATATTAATTGTAAATTATTCAAGGGATCAGAATTTTTTTAGAAAGAAAATTGGTAAAAATATAATACTTTACTTGAATTTGTCATTATTAATAAACGTAATATTGAAACTCACCTTCAGATGCATAAAGAGGTATTTTCTCTCGAAGCTTAGGAAACGGATCACACCCCCAGGACTGGCCATATTCAGAAATTCTCCATTGATCGAAAAGGTGTTGCACCATTCTTGGTGTTGGGTTAACAGCAGAATTAGCACGTAACTGCCCACTGTTTGGCATCAGCCGTAGGGATAAGTCATTCATCCTAAAGGCTGCTCCTGCTGCAAGGCCTTCATCAAAGTACTGGTAGAATTTATCTTTAGTTTCTTCGGTCACACGTAAGTATTTGAGAGCTTCAAAGCAATCCTTTGTCTTGTGATTGTGCTGGGTGACAGTTATTACAGCTGGGAGTGGGACATCTCTTTTAAGATAAATCTTATCATTTTTCACAGTGTCTTTGTTTACTTTTTTAATTTTTATGTCTAAGCGTGCTGGGCATCCCTTATTCCTCTTTGAACCTTGAATTTTGTTATGTTTGCTTAGTTGGCACATCCAATATTTGTGGAAAACAAGCCTGAATCAATGGGGAACTTTGTAATAAATAGTTGTTCTCAAAAATGCTCCTGTTCCGACAGGAGAGTAAGTCACTCTGAGGCACAGCATTATTCAAATTTATATCAATTCCTGGGCTACAACAGTACCAGAAAGAATTTGTCAACTGTTTACATTGATTTAACTTACTTTTGCAAGTTGTGGGGCTCGTCCTTAACGATCCACTCCGTGCTGGTTGAAGCTTTATAGCACCGTAGCCACTCTTCTACTTCCACCTTGCTTGTAATGTTGGCTCTTAAAATGAGCTTCCCATCTTTTGACAAATTATTGTCTTTTTCCACAGTAAATCTTGATGAAATATTCATTCTGAACCATCTGGAAAATAGGTTTAGTTAAGTTTGTTATACTGAGATACTGCACATAGTAATTTTTTGAAAAATAGCAGCTCCCATTTCAGAATTCTATTTTTTTTCCGATACAAATGCCCACAAGAACTGACAAGTGATTGTTTCAAGCCATATTTACCTGTATATGTTCTTCTCTGATGTTGAGCTTGTGGAAAACGGCCTAAACCGTGTTGACGTTTCTAACGGATCACAGCTTTCACCAATTTTTAAATTTACCCGGTGGTATGGATTTGTGGTTGGCTAACATGTTACTCTCAAAATATTCTCTTTGCCTAAGCTTGACTTAGTTGGGTCATATCTGGCCTTTGCCATCACCGGAGATTTAAAAAACAACTCCATATTTATGAAAATTAAAAATATTTGCGTTTTAGCCTCCTTATACAGGCCCTGCTCGAAAATGATTTGTCAAATCATGCTCAACAGTTGGCAATAGCAGATGAGCACAAGGTTTGAAAGGCGCTAATCCTGCTTTCTGTTTTCTGTTCTGGGTACACCTGTGCATTAATCTAACTAATAATTTAATAATATTTAATGATAACCTGTCCTTTGCGAAAATTGACGTTGTAATGTCTGGTTAGGCACGAAAGTCTCGCTGTTATTGTGTTAGCCATTAATTTACTTAGAAAATTGGTGAAGAAGTCTGACCTTATAGTTTTGTCTAGTCTGTGGGCATCTTAGCCTATTCTTCTGTAAATTTGTCTATTCTCCTATAATTTATTTCTTGTCAGAGAACAACTTTTGGTATAGAAATGAAACGATCAAGTGACAAGTGGTGTTTGTGTAGAGGACCAGATGATGGACGGTTTGTGAAACGTTTCTCTTCTCCTGTGATTAACAAAAGTAAAAATATTTATTTTGTTGTCTTTTTCTCTCATTCTCATTTGTATTTACAGATTTATGATTGAGTGCTCTAAATGCTTGGAGTGGTTCCACTGTACATGTGTTGCGCTTCCAAATAAATGTAATATCTCTTACTGTAAAATTTTTGATAACGAGTCTCTTTAAACTTTAAGCTTCTTTTATGTTACATTAATGAATGTTTCTTGTACCTTTATAGCACTAAAATATATTGATACGGTAGATTGGTACTGCCCAACCTGTGCTCAGCTTGTCATCAAAGCTTTACAGAAAAATGTCACCCGCCTAGAGAAACATTTGGCTTGGAAGGAAGCAGTATGTCAGGAGTTGAAGGAGGATGTACAACTTTTAAAGGTGAGTCTGAGAATATATAATCAGCTTCTTATTCTTGTACTTAATTTAAATTTGTAGTCATAATGTTCAAGCAAGTTTCAAGTAACTTCATTTAATTCTCCAGGCAAGACCACTAATAGCAACCAAAGAAGAAATAGAAACAGCAGATAAGGCTTTACAGACTGAAGGAGCTTCAATTTTTTTTGCACAGGAAAATGTGCAAAGCTTCCCAACTAATGATGAGGTACAGTAAAATATTTGATGAAGTTAGTCTGATAAGCTAAGGATCAAATGTACTTTTGAGTCTCAACTGTGTAAACTCATTATTTTGGTGTAAAATTTCATGTCTTGTATCAGAATGGCATGCCCATGGTGAATTCAGAGAACACTACACAAGACCATTTACAACATAGCGAAGTAGATATGAACAAGTTCTATCAGGAGCATGCACACAACTTGTCACCATCTATCAATGAGGTATCAAATATTTAATGTCCAATTGAAATTAGAGTTGTATGAACCGGTATGAACTGCCATAATAGATATTGAATTACATTTATAAAATTTTTATTTGCCATCTTAGGAGAAATTACCTCTGTCAGCAAATGCAGTGGTGGAAGCGGCAACACAGTGCTCTAAAATAGAGGAAATAAAAGAGCATTTTATTTCTGGCAATATGACGGCATTAATGCAAGGTAAAAATTTGAATCGGGACATTATCCAAAGCTTTTCATCATCTTCTAATGAGGTACCTAAGATTAAATATCCAAAATTAAAATTGTATTTGTATCAATTGCCATAATAGATATTTTATGTTAATTGTAAAATTTTATTTGCTATCTCAGGAGAAATTACCTTTGTTAGAAAATAAAGCACTGAAAGTAGAAGAGAATTTCGCATCTAGCAATGTGACGGTGTTAATGGTAGATAAGGTAAGAACTCTTAGACACTCTAATTTGGGATAACCTGTTGAATTATTTAATTCTGAAATTGTATATATCTGATATGTTATAATTATTGCAGGGTGATCAAGACGTAGCAAAGAATAAGGCCAAGTTCAGGCAGAGACACTCCCGCTTATCTTTGAAGAAAACATACTAAACTATAACTGGATTGGTTGAGAATAGTACATTACTGCTGAGCTTTCCCTATTTTATAAATATGTGTACTTTCTTTATTTCTTTATAAACAATTCACTTGTGAATAATAACAGAAGAGGAGAAAGTTAACCGTTTATTTATTTGTACTTTACTAATTGTGAACCATCGTAAACAATAGTCTGTCACAGTTTTTGCATTTGAGCGATTAGCACTTAAGGCTAGTGACAAATAGCAACCTGCAATCGATAAACAGAGGAACATTATAGTGAACAAAATACTCTGAAGTTTGTATTGGAAATGGTTGATAGAGCGAGGAGCAATGTTAACCTTGCCCAGAAAACTCTTGAGGTTAGGCTGAGGTGCAGAATTTCGAAGTATCGTGGTTGTTATTTACTCCTTTATTTATTTTGTTTGAAAAACACTTATTTGTTTCCGAAGTGGAATAAATCGCATAAAACCGAACAAGACATAACGCCTTGTGCTGTAAGTTGAGCAATGGCTTCGTCAGAATAGCTTTACAACCCATCCTCATTGAACAAACCGGTGTATTATCACGTATTATTAAATATTTAGGGGAAAACATAATCTGAAGGAGACCTAGGACCTCCGCAGATACGCTACATTTTAATAAAAAAGCCGATAACAACATCAGCGACGAGAGCAGAAGCCGGATAGCCTCTGAACGCTGAATTCGCCATAGGGTGCTGGGGCTGGGAGGGTTTGGAAATAAGCGGCGGCGCCACGCTCGCGGCTCTCCCGAGTGTAGCACATTTATAGCAGTATGTGCCAGACCCTGGGTGGGTCGACCCGCCAAACACATGTGTAACGGTGGCTGACTACCCAAACCCCGTAAGTGCAGAAGGCGCTGAAATAAAATTATTCGACGCACATTTTCGTAACGTCGCCTTAATACACAAAAGTGCAAGACATAATAAGGTGTCAGCTAGCTTTTACTCCCAAGTTCAAAAACCAAGCGCGTACCCTAGGTATATTGTACGTAGGGGGACTGATAAATGGCTCAATGGCTCGAAGTCCGCAAGGCGCAACACAGAAGAAAAAAAAAATCTTAAAGTAAAAATTAGATTTTAGTATCATCTGCTTTCATTTACAATCTTGATTGATTTTTTTTTTTGTTTGTTTTGGTTGAATCAACTATGTCTGCAATTTATTTCAACTCTGGTAAGCATCTAAATTCCTATGTGTACTTGCTAAAATAAAAACACTGATTTGGTTTGAAAATATCAGATTATGTGTTCTCTATTTGTTAATAGACTCAACTTGAATATAAATTAAAGAAATTAGTGTAGCTGTTCATGCAAATCTCAACTTGTAATTCCTAATGACAGATAAATATACTTTAGGGAGGGTTGTGGTCACAACATTTGCTGATTATATATTGAAGATTAGCTTCGCACTAGATTTAGTTAAATCATTTTGACTTTGTAAAGAGAAAGATTGTGAAACAAATAGTTAGCTTTTATTAGGAGTAATATAAATCCATAACCGTCTGTGTTTATGAAAGTAAAATTTTTGTTTTTTTTTCTTATTATTTTTTGTCTATGTAAGTGCATGTGCTTCACTTCTTTTATTAATTAAGATGTTCCATCAGTCATCAGTCAAAAAAGACGAAGGAGTGTTGCGGGTCTGCCTATGCTTGAGTCTGCAGGCGCACGTTGCCTGGCTGGCCGAGGAGGGGACGTTGCGAGTACCCCCCTTCTTCATGTCCCTGTTTGTAGCTACACGGTTGTAGCTACAATAGTGGCGGCTATAGTCAGCTTAAACTGAACCGACTATTCAAAGTACCCGAAAAGCTCTAATATCAATTATGCCGGAGCCGGACCCCGCCCGGGCATTTACCGCCGACATCGGCCCCTCCGCGCTCTGCCCCTCCCTTCCCCTCCCTGCGTGCCCCAGTGATGGCAAGGGCGTGGATAAGTTAGTCATGAGGCTGTGAGGGGCGTGACAAGACCTGGTGGGGCTTAGCGACCCCTTCCCCCCCCACCCCCCCAACCCTTCCCCCCCCCCAACCCCACCCCTCAATCCCTGCCCCGCCCGACCCCGTTGGGGGCGCTGCGTGTCTGTTTATGCGTGTTCACGTCGGGGTTGGTGCTGCAGGAGCTCGCCGCGCATGCAGGGCTGCTGTAGAGCGCCTGGTGGGGTAGGCAACCGCTCGCACTAGCGTGCCTCCGGTGCTGCCTGCGCTGCGCTGAGCTGGGGCGTGGCATGTCGCGGTCTCCACAGGGAAACAACCAGGGTTGTCCCCGAGGGTGTCCTTGTGGCGGTGCGGGGTAGGAGCTGCGCCGGTATAATTGATATTACAGCAGCGGTTCTCAACCTTTTTGGGCTCGCGACCCCAAAATGACTGACCAAAATTTTCGCGACCTCACAGAAGTTTTTTCGCGACCCCATGTCATCCCCCCCCCCAAAAAAAAATCAAATTAAAGTCATATTTTTTGGGAGTTTTTTTATTGTCAATGGCTTCCTTGTGCTTCATCTTCGAGACTAAGTTATTTATTCTTGGTTTTTCTTGTTACGATAACAATGCTACCCCCGAGCCATTCATGACCAGCGTGGTGACAAAATATTACTATGCGTCTACAATCATCAGCTGCTCCCGCCGCGCCATCCCGCCAGACAGTGTGTGTAGATGAAAGGGGGCATGCTCCGTCGGACACGCCCCAGGGCAGTACTCACCCCGTGGGGCAGTCAGGAAGGGGTGGAATGTACGGTAGCGCCTGGTGGGTAGGCAACCCATCGTGGTCCGGTGCTGGCTGGACGGTATCGCCTTACGCTCGTGTGTGAGAGAGATAGGATCTAACTTGCGGCCGTGATGTAATCGGCGCTCAGCAGTGTAGGAGGTCGTCCTGGTGGAGCTGGTATGAGGTTAATGAACCCCTTGATGGTGGGGCGGTATCGCCTCGCGGTCACGTGATTATGTTTGAGTGAGTTAGGCCCTAAACTATGGTGGCAACGGAAATGATGTATGCGGCGCTCAGTATAGTGGAGGAGGTCGCCCTGTCGGAGGCTCGTATGGAGAGGGGGAAGGGGAGAAGGGGGGAGATGAGCGGCGCGCGCGTGTCCCGAGCGGATGGAGTGAGCAGGTGTATTTTGAGTCGGCGGGGGGGTAGTGGTCATCCCGGCCCGCGGCATGGCGCCTTGTAATTATGCAAGCCAATGAGTATAAATAATGCGTCAACGTGATGAGAGCAAATCGCGGAAAGGTAATAGAATGGATACAATGAGCAAATGTATATATTTACACTTATTATTACAATTATTATTCTAATCCTAATTAAAATCAGTTCTTCGTAGGTTACTTGTTAATTATTTTCCCGTTCCTCAGAATGGTGGTCCTTTTTTGACGCCGGGCGATTCTCTTGCTCCTTAAAAGAAAGAGAGAGGGAGAGAAAGGTTAGTGAGAATAGTGTGACACCACAATAGATGAAAGGCTGGTGCAATGCTTACCAGCGTTTGGGTGGCTCGTAAAGCCGTCTCCGCGCCAGCTCTTGATGTCGGATGTGTGCTGCTCGTAATTGGTTCTGATGCGCCCGCCTCCGGCGTAATAAAGTTGCCAGCCGGAGAACATCCCGTAATATATCGAGGACTGGAAAAGAGCAGAATCGCATCATGAGAGAGAGAGAGAGAGAGAGAGAGAGCGAGAGGGAGGGGAGAGAGAGAGAGAGAGAGAGAGAGGGGGAGAGAGAGAGAGTGTTTACCTTCCTGCTCGTCAATGGAGTCCAAATGGGCTCCTCGGGTGATGATCGTGGGCACTGGCATCGTGGTGGTGGCGGCGGCGGCGGCTAAGGAAATTAGAGGTGATTTATCAATCCAGCATAAAATAATATAGTGGAGCCTAAGGTTCCTTAAAGTACATGTGATAGCGCCACTTTTACTTACTTGGGCTCATGTCCAGAGAACAGATAGTCACAGCGCATTTTCAGTGGTCTTGTTCTGTCGAGACGAGTCAAGTCAGGTCCAGTCCAGTCCAGTCCAGTCAAGTCAAGTCAAGTCAAGTCAAGTCGTCATGCGTTTAGTTAAGTTGTCGCGCGAAGGTGTAGAGGCGCTCGCTAGTAAAAAAGAACCACACTTGGTGGTCCTGGTGTACAAGTTCCCAGCCCTCTGGGTGTCCGATCTGGTCCATGACATCGTCCGGGTCAGCGTCGAGGGGTATTGATACGTCACAGAGGCAGAGATGGAAGCTGTCGACACAGAACGTCATAGAAATGAGTCGAGGGGTCCTGTGTCTGAGGTATTGTTCGTAAAAAAGGTGGTGTGCGTTTATCTCATGCCATGTGTCCCATACACTGTCCAAGCCAAAAGACAAAACCTCTAAATTTGGATACATCAGGTGATTCTCTTCAAATATAAAGTTCGGCATCATCTGAGGAAGTGAAACTACAGTGGCCGCGTGGTCATATACAATGCGGGGCAGGATTTCGCGATCAAATCGCATTCGAAACATAAAACCGAGTGAAACATAATAAATGGTGTGAATTTGTTTATCAGATAGGGCATTGATAAAGGCGGTGATGCGAGGGGTGAGAAGGTGTGTCCATTCGTCCGGTATTCTTTGTAGGATTGTCGCGTCGACACAAGCAGAGCCTACGTAATGAAACTTTTCGGCAAACATGGCCAGCCCGATTAAGCGACCGAATCGTTTCTTTATGCAGCTCAGCTGTTGGTCATAATAGCAAGACGAGCAAAGTTCGTAATATTGGTGTCGGAGCTGACCAACGTCCAAGGATGGTGTCCGTATTCGTCTGAAATACTCGCGGGCCATGGCGCGACTATTTCTGTTTGTCAAACTCACGGAATACACGTCCATGTCCGATAGGTACTGGAAGACGTGGCAGCTCAGATTGAAGTCGAAGTGGGGCAACATCGTGTATGTCGGCTGTGTATGGAACCTGGTAAGCGAGAAATAAATAAATAAATAAAATAAATAAATAAATAAATAAAAAATAAAGGATCAGCTTGGGGGTGTGCCCCAGCCCGGCCCGGCTTGGCCCGGCTTGGCCCGGCTTGGCCCCGGCCCAGCCCGGCCCGGCTTGGCCCGGCTTGGCCCGGCTTGGCCCTGCCCGGCCCGGCCCTGCCCGGCCCGGCCCGGCCCTGCCCGGCCCGGCCCGGCCCTGCCCGGCCTTGCCCGGCCCGTCCCGCCCCGGCGTGAGTCACCGTTAAAGTGGAGATTTTTGAAAATATAAAATGAAGCGGTGTGTCCCGTTAAGTAGCGATACGTCTTTGCGCGTGAAACGCCAGCCTGTCAGTGGGCTGTAGGAGGGGTCAATGTCAGAGGTCAGCCGAAAGTAGATATGTTTTAATTTTGGTAAGGACCGCTTCATGCGCCCTTCGAAGAAGGTCAGAAAATAATAACGGTAGTCTGAGTAGCGCGGACATCCCACAAAATCAACATGAAGAGAGATTAATTCCGGAAACAGTAGACGGTCTGCTGTATCGAAAACGGCGTAATGCACAGTTAGGTATTCGAGGTGGGGGGCGTGCCCGCGGACAAAAGAAGACATGTCGGCGGGATGCCAGGCCAGCGCGTGTGAGACAGTGATGGCGTCAAGGTGTCTCACCCTAGTGTGTTGCAGTCGTTGGGTTAAAATGTTAAGTCGCGGCTCGAGAGTAAGAGCGATATCAGGATGTAATCGCGTGCTCGCCCGCAGCGCCGAGTGCCCCGCGTATCGCAGCGAGTCAGTAAATGTCACTAGCCCGATTGCTGTCTCTAACGCGTGTCGCGCGCGCGCGCAGTGCCGAGTGTCAGATGTCAGTAAGTCGGGAAAAGATGCAAAGTCTAAGGCGGGTTCATAGAGTTGGAAGTAGCGTCGGGATACGAGGCGCAAATCACGATTGACTCGCGAGAGGGCGTAAATGTCCGCGTCAGTCAGGTATTCGAAAATGCGACACTGTAAGTAGAAGCACAGAGTGGAGAGCATGTTGACGACGAAAGCGAGGAACTCACTATGAGCACGGTGTAAAAGTATCGCCAAGGGCCGGCGGCAACTTCCCGCGAAGCGCAGAGAGCGCGGTGGTGCGGCGGTGGTGCGGCGGTGGTGCGGCGGGGTCGGCGGTGCGGCGGTGGTGCGGCGGTGGTGCGGCGGTGGTGCGGCGGTGTGACGGCGGCGGGCAGAGTCACACACGGCGCGGCGCGGGGCGGTGCAGAAGATGCGAGGATGGCGCGACCGGGAAGCGGGCGATGTCACAGTGGGCAGCAGGGCACACGGGC